>JAKRYI020000200.1:0-332368 GCA_022379115.2 Bauhinia variegata | reverse complement strand
TTCCGACTAGCTCCAAAGATGACAAACCCAAATGTCAAGCATAGGTTGATGTAATATGACACATTAAACCATTGGGAGAAGTTTGGGACCAAGGAAGAGAGATTTGGTCCAAGAATCATCCAACTTAACCAAGTTCGTCCATTTTGGTCTTTCTTCGTTCCAACTAGCTCCGAAGTTGACGAAACTCGAATCCCAAGCATAGGTTGATGTAATATGACACATTAAACCATTGGGAGAAGTTTGGGACCAAGGAAGAGAGATTTGGTCCAAGAATCATCCAACTTAACCAAGTTCGTCCATTTTGGTCTTTCTTCGTTCCGACTAGCTCCAAAGTTGACCAAACTCGAATCCCAAGCATAGGTTGATGTAATATGACACATTAAACCATTGGGAGAAGTTTGGGACCAAGGAAGAGAGATTTGGTCCAAGAATCATCCAACTTAACCAAGTTCGTCCATTTTGGTCTTTCTTCGTTCCAACTAGCTCCGAAGTTGACGAAACTCGAATCCCAAGCATAGGTTGATGTAATATGACACATTAAACCATTGGGAGAAGTTTGGGACCAAGGAAGAGAGATTTGGTCCAAGAATCATCCAACTTAACCAAGTTCGTCCATTTTGGTCTTTCTTCGTTCGACTAGCTCCAAAGTTGACCAAACTCGAATCCCAAGCATAGGTTGATGTAATATGACACATTAAACCATTGGGAGAAGTTTGGGACCAAGGAAGAGAGATTTGGTCCAAGAATCATCCAACTTAACCAAGTTCGTCCATTTTGGTCTTTCTTCGTTCCGACTAGCTCCAAAGTTGACGAAACTCGAATCCAAGCATAGGTTGATGTAATATGACACATTAAACCATTGGAGAAGTTTGGGACCAAGGAAGAGAGATTTGGTCCAAGAATCATCCAACTTAACCAAGTTCGTCCATTTTGGTCTTTCTTCGTTCCAACTAGCTCGAAGTTGACGAAACTCGATCCAAGCATAGGTTGATGTAATATGACACATTAAACCATTGGGAGAAGTTTGGGACCAAGGAAGAGAGATTTGGTCCAAGAATCATCCAACTTAACCAAGTTCGTCCATTTTGGTCTTTCTTCGTTCCGACTAGCTCCAAAGTTGACGAAACCAATGTCAAGCATAGGTTGATGTAATATGACACATTAAACCATTGGGAGAAGTTTGGGACCAAGGAAGAGAGATTTGGTCCAAGAATCATCCAACTTAACCAAGTTCGTCCATTTTGGTCTTTCTTCGTTCCGACTAGCTCCGAAGTTGACGAAACTCGAATCCCAAGCATGTTGATGTAATATGACACATTAACCATTGGGAGAAGTTTGGGACCAAGGAAGAGAGATTTGGTCCAAGAATCATCCAACTTAACCAAGTTCGTCCTTTGGTTTTTTCTTCGTTCCAACTAGCTCCAAAGTTGACAAACTATGTCAAGCATAGGTTGATGTAATATGACACATTAAACCATTGGGAGAAGTTTGGGACCAAGGAAGAGAGATTTGGTCCAAGAATCATCCAACTTAACCAAGTTCGTCCTTTTGGTCTTTCTTCGTTCCGACTAGCTCCAAAGTTGACAAACTCGAATCCAAGCATAGGTTGATGTAATATGACACATTAAACCATTGGGAGAAGTTTGGGACCAAGGAAGAGAGATTTGGTCCAAGAATCATCCAACTTAACCAAGTTCGTCCATTTTGGTCTTTCTTCGTTCCGACTAGCTCCGAAGTTGACGAAACTCGAATCCCAAGCATAGGTTGATGTAATATGACACATTAAACCATTGGGAGAAGTTTGGGACCAAGGAAGAGAGATTTGGTCCAAGAATCATCCAACTTAACCAAGTTGTTAATTTTGTTCGTCCATTTTGGTCTTTCTTCTTCCGACTAGCTCAAAGTTGACGAAACTCGAATCCCAAGCATAGGTTGATGTAATATGACACATTAAACCATTGGGAGAAGTTTGGGACCAAGGAAGAGAGATTTGGTCCAAGAATCATCCAACTTAACCAAGTTCGTCCATTTTGGTCTTTCTTCGTTCCACTAGCTCCGAAGTTGACGAAACTCGAATCCCAAGCATAGGTTGATGTAATATGACACATTAAACCATTGGGAGAAGTTTGGGACCAAGGAAGAGAGATTTGGTCCAAGAATCATCCAACTTAACCAAGTTCGTCCATTTTGGTCTTTCTTCGTTCCGACTAGCTCCGAAGTTGACGAAACTCGAATCCCAAGCATAGGTTGATGTAATATGACACATTAAACCATTGGGAGAAGTTTGGGACCAAGGAAGAGAGATTTGGTCCAAGAATCATCCAACTTAACCAAGTTCGTCCATTTTGGTCTTTCTTCGTTCCGACTAGCTCCAAAGTTGACGAAACTCGAATCCAAGCATAGGTTGATGTAATATGACACATTAAACCATTGGGAGAAGTTTGGGACCAAGGAAGAGAGATTTGGTCCAAGAATCATCCAACTTAACCAAGTTCGTCCATTTTGGTCTTTCTTTTCCGACTAGCTCCAAAGTTGACCAAACTCGAATCCCAAGCATAGGTTGATGTAATATGACACATTAAACCATTGGGAGAAGTTTGGGACCAAGGAAGAGAGATTTGGTCCAAGAATCATCCAACTTAACCAAGTTCGTCCATTTTGGTCTTTCTTCGTTCCGACTAGCTCCAAAGTTGACGAAACTCGAATCCCAAGCATAGGTTGATGTAATATGACACATTAAACCATTGGGAGAAGTTTGGGACCAAGGAAGAGAGATTTGGTCCAAGAATCATCCAACTTAACCAAGTTCGTCCATTTTGGTCTTTCTTCGTTCCGACTAGCTCCAAAGTTGACGAAACTCGAATGTCAAGCATAGGTTGATGTAATATGACACATTAAACCATTGGGAGAAGTTTGGGACCAAGGAAGAGAGATTTGGTCCAAGAATCATCCAACTTAACCAAGTTCGTCCATTTTGGTCTTTCTTCGTTCCGACTAGCTCCGAAGTTGACGAAACTCGAATCCCAAGCATAGGTTGATGTAATATGACACATTAAACCATTGGGAGAAGTTTGGGACCAAGGAAGAGAGATTTGGTCCAAGAATCATCCAACTTAACCAAGTTCGTCCATTTTGGTCTTTCTTCGTTCCGACTAGCTCCAAAGTTGACCAAACTCGAATCCCAAGCATAGGTTGATGTAATATGACACATTAAACCATTGGGAGAAGTTTGGGACCAAGGAAGAGAGATTTGGTCCAAGAATCATCCAACTTAACCAAGTTCGTCCTTTTGGTCTTTCTTCGTTCCAACTAGCTCCGAAGTTGACGAAACTCGATCCCAAGCATAGGTTGATGTAATATGACACATTAAACCATTGGGAGAAGTTTGGGACCAAGGAAGAGAGATTTGGTCCAAGAATCATCCAACTTAACCAAGTTCGTCCATTTTGGTCTTTCTTCGTTCGACTAGCTCAAAGTTGACAAACTCGAATCCCAAGCATAGGTTGATGTAATATGACACATTAAACCATTGGGAGAAGTTTGGGACCAAGGAAGAGAGATTTGGTCCAAGAATCATCCAACTTAACCAAGTTCGTCCATTTTGGTCTTTCTTCGTTCGACTAGCTCCAAAGTTGACGAAACTCGAATCCCAAGCATAGGTTGATGTAATATGACACATTAAACCATTGGGAGAAGTTTGGGACCAAGGAAGAGAGATTTGGTCCAAGAATCATCCAACTTAACCAAGTTCGTCCATTTTGGTCTTTCTTCGTTCCAACTAGCTCCGAAGTTGACGAAACTCGAATCCAAGCATAGGTTGATGTAATATGACACATTAAACCATTGGGAGAAGTTTGGGACCAAGGAAGAGAGATTTGGTCCAAGAATCATCCAACTTAACCAAGTTCGTCCATTTTGGTCTTTCTTCGTTCCGACTAGCTCCAAAGTTGACGAAACTCGAATCCCAAGCATAGGTTGATGTAATATGACACATTAAACCATTGGGAGAAGTTTGGGACCAAGGAAGAGAGATTTGGTCCAAGAATCATCCAACTTAACCAAGTTCGTCCATTTTGGTCTTTCTTCGTTCGACTAGCTCAAAGTTGACAAATCCCCAAAAATAATGTATATCACATTTCATTGAAGTTTAAACCCAAGAGAGATTTTTTTTTTCCAAGAATCATCCAACTTAACCAAGTTCGTCCATTTTTTTTTTTTTCCCCTACTACGAAGTTGACGAAACTCGAATCCCAAGCATAGGTTGATGTAATATGACACATTAAACCATTGGGAGAAGTTTGGGACCAAGGAAGAGAGATTTGGTCCAAGAATCATCCAACTTAACCAAGTTCGTCCATTTTGGTCTTTCTTCGTTCCAACTAGCTCCGAAGTTGACGAAACTCGAATCCAAGCATAGGTTGATGTAATATGACACATTAAACCATTGGGAGAAGTTTGGGACCAAGGAAGAGAGATTTGGTCCAAGAATCATCCAACTTAACCAAGTTCGTCCATTTTGGTCTTTCTTCGTTCGACTAGCTCCAAAGTTGACCAAACTCGAATCCAAGCATAGGTTGATGTAATATGACACATTAAACCATTGGGAGAAGTTTGGGACCAAGGAAGAGAGATTTGGTCCAAGAATCATCCAACTTAACCAAGTTCGTCCATTTTGGTCTTTCTTCGTTCGACTAGCTCGAAGTTGACGAAACTCGAATCCCAAGCATAGGTTGATGTAATATGACACATTAAACCATTGGGAGAAGTTTGGGACCAAGGAAGAGAGATTTGGTCCAAGAATCATCCAACTTAACCAAGTTCGTCCATTTTGGTCTTTCTTCGTTCGACTAGCTCCGAAGTTGACGAAACTCGAATCCCAAGCATAGGTTGATGTAATATGACACATTAAACCATTGGGAGAAGTTTGGGACCAAGGAAGAGAGATTTGGTCCAAGAATCATCCAACTTAACCAAGTTCGTCCATTTTGGTCTTTCTTCGTTCCTAGCCGAAAGTTGAAACTCGAATCCCAAGCATAGGTTGATGTAATATGACACATTAAACCATTGGGAGAAGTTTGGGACCAAGGAAGAGAGATTTGGTCCAAGAATCATCCAACTTAACCAAGTTCGTCCATTTTGGTCTTTCTTCGTTCCAACTAGCTCCGAAGTTGACGAAACTCGAATCCCAAGCATAGGTTGATGTAATATGACACATTAAACCATTGGGAGAAGTTTGGGACCAAGGAAGAGAGATTTGGTCCAAGAATCATCCAACTTAACCAAGTTCGTCCATTTTGGTCTTTCTTCGTTCGACTAGCTCCAAAGTTGACCAAACTCGAATCCCAAGCATAGGTTGATGTAATATGACACATTAAACCATTGGGAGAAGTTTGGGACCAAGGAAGAGAGATTTGGTCCAAGAATCATCCAACTTAACCAAGTTCGTCCATTTTGGTCTTTCTTCGTTCCGACTAGCTCCAAAGTTGACGAAACTCGAATCCCAAGCATAGGTTGATGTAATATGACACATTAAACCATTGGGAGAAGTTTGGGACCAAGGAAGAGAGATTTGGTCCAAGAATCATCCAACTTAACCAAGTTCGTCCATTTTGGTCTTTCTTCGTTCCACTAGCTCCAAAGTTGACGAAACTCGAATGTCAAGCATAGGTTGATGTAATATGACACATTAAACCATTGGGAGAAGTTTGGGACCAAGGAAGAGAGATTTGGTCCAAGAATCATCCAACTTAACCAAGTTCGTCCATTTTGGTCTTTCTTCGTTCCGACTAGCTCCAAAGTTGACGAAACTCGAATCCCAAGCATAGGTTGATGTAATATGACACATTAAACATTGGGAGAAGTTTGGGACCAAGGAAGAGAGATTTGGTCCAAGAATCATCCAACTTAACCAAGTTCGTCCATTTTGGTCTTTCTTCGTTCCGACTAGCTCCAAAGTTGACGAAACTCGAATCCAAGCATAGGTTGATGTAATATGACACATTAAACCATTGGGAGAAGTTTGGGACCAAGGAAGAGAGATTTGGTCCAAGAATCATCCAACTTAACCAAGTTCGTCCATTTTGGTTTTCTTCGTTCCGACTAGCTCCAAAGTTGACGAAACTCGAATCCCAAGCATAGTTGATGTAATATGACACATTAAACCATTGGGAGAAGTTTGGGACCAAGGAAGAGAGATTTGGTCCAAGAATCATCCAACTTAACCAAGTTCGTCCATTTTGGTCTTTCTTCGTTCCAACTAGCTCCGAAGTTGACGAAACTCGAATCCCAAGCATAGGTTGATGTAATATGACACATTAAACCATTGGGAGAAGTTTGGGACCAAGGAAGAGAGATTTGGTCCAAGAATCATCCAACTTAACCAAGTTCGTCCATTTTGGTCTTTCTTCTTTCGACTAGCTCCAAAGTTGACAAACTCGAATCCAGCATAGGTTGATGTAATATGACACATTAAACCATTGGGAGAAGTTTGGGACCAAGGAAGAGAGATTTGGTCCAAGAATCATCCAACTTAACCAAGTTCGTCCATTTTGGTCTTTCTTCGTTCCGACTAGCTCCAAAGTTGACGAAACTCGAATCCAAGCATAGGTTGATGTAATATGACACATTAAACCATTGGGAGAAGTTTGGGACCAAGGAAGAGAGATTTGGTCCAAGAATCATCCAACTTAACCAAGTTCGTCCATTTTGGTTTTCTTCGTTCCAACTAGCTCCAAAGTTGACGAAACCAAATGTCAAGCATAGGTTGATGTAATATGACACATTAAACCATTGGGAGAAGTTTGGGACCAAGGAAGAGAGATTTGGTCCAAGAATCATCCAACTTAACCAAGTTCGTCCATTTTGGTCTTTCTTCGTTCCGACTAGCTCCAAAGTTGACGAAACTCGAATCCCAAGCATAGGTTGATGTAATATGACACATTAAACCATTGGGAGAAGTTTGGGACCAAGGAAGAGAGATTTGGTCCAAGAATCATCCAACTTAACCAAGTTCGTCCATTTTGGTCTTTTTTCGTTCGACTAGCTCCAAAGTTGACGAAACTCGAATCCCAAGCATAGGTTGATGTAATATGACACATTAAACCATTGGGAGAAGTTTGGGACCAAGGAAGAGAGATTTGGTCCAAGAATCATCCAACTTAACCAAGTTCGTCCATTTTGGTCTTTCTTCGTTCCAACTAGCTCCGAAGTTGACGAAACTCGAATCCCAAGCATAGGTTGATGTAATATGACACATTAAACCATTGGGAGAAGTTTGGGACCAAGGAAGAGAGATTTGGTCCAAGAATCATCCAACTTAACCAAGTTCGTCCATTTTGGTCTTTCTTCGTTCCGACTAGCTCCAAAGTTGACCAAACTCGAATGTCAAGCATAGGTTGATGTAATATGACACATTAAACCATTGGGAGAAGTTTGGGACCAAGGAAGAGAGATTTGGTCCAAGAATCATCCAACTTAACCAAGTTCGTCCATTTTGGTCTTTCTTCGTTCCGACTAGCTCCGAAGTTGACGAAACTCGAATCCCAAGCATAGGTTGATGTAATATGACACATTAAACCATTGGGAGAAGTTTGGGACCAAGGAAGAGAGATTTGGTCCAAGAATCATCCAACTTAACCAAGTTCGTCCATTTTGGTCTTTCTTCGTTCCAACTAGCTCCGAAGTTGACGAAACTCGAATCCCAAGCATAGGTTGATGTAATATGACACATTAAACCATTGGGAGAAGTTTGGGACCAAGGAAGAGAGATTTGGTCCAAGAATCATCCAACTTAACCAAGTTCGTCCATTTTGGTCTTTCTTCGTTCCGACTAGCTCCAAAGTTGACGAAACTCAAATGTCAAGCATAGGTTGATGTAATATGACACATTAAACCATTGGGAGAAGTTTGGGACCAAGGAAGAGAGATTTGGTCCAAGAATCATCCAACTTAACCAAGTTCGTCCATTTTGGTCTTTCTTCGTTCCAACTAGCTCCGAAGTTGACGAACTCGAATCCAAGCATAGGTTGATGTAATATGACACATTAAACCATTGGGAGAAGTTTGGGACCAAGGAAGAGAGATTTGGTCCAAGAATCATCCAACTTAACCAAGTTCGTCCATTTTGGTCTTTCTTCGTTCCGACTAGCTCCGAAGTTGACGAAACTCGATCCCAAGCATAGGTTGATGTAATATGACACATTAAACCATTGGGAGAAGTTTGGGACCAAGGAAGAGAGATTTGGTCCAAGAATCATCCAACTTAACCAAGTTCGTCCATTTTGGTCTTTCTTCGTTCCGACTAGCTCCAAAGTTGACCAAACTCAAATGTCAAGCATAGGTTGATGTAATATGACACATTAAACCATTGGGAGAAGTTTGGGACCAAGGAAGAGAGATTTGGTCCAAGAATCATCCAACTTAACCAAGTTCGTCCATTTTGGTCTTTCTTCGTTCCGACTAGCTCGAAGTTGACGAAACTCGAATCCCAAGCATAGGTTGATGTAATATGACACATTAAACCATTGGGAGAAGTTTGGGACCAAGGAAGAGAGATTTGGTCCAAGAATCATCCAACTTAACCAAGTTCGTCCATTTTGGTCTTTCTTCGTTCCAACTAGCTCGAAGTTGACGAAACTCGAATCCCAAGCATAGGTTGATGTAATATGACACATTAAACCATTGGGAGAAGTTTGGGACCAAGGAAGAGAGATTTGGTCCAAGAATCATCCAACTTAACCAAGTTCGTCCATTTTGGTCTTTCTTCGTTCCGACTAGCTCCAAAGTTGACAAACTCGAATGTCAAGCATAGGTTGATGTAATATGACACATTAAACCATTGGGAGAAGTTTGGGACCAAGGAAGAGAGATTTGGTCCAAGAATCATCCAACTTAACCAAGTTCGTCCATTTTGGTCTTTCTTCGTTCCAACTAGCTCCGAAGTTGACGAAACTCGAATCCCAAGCATAGGTTGATGTAATATGACACATTAAACCATTGGGAGAAGTTTGGGACCAAGGAAGAGAGATTTGGTCCAAGAATCATCCAACTTAACCAAGTTCGTCCATTTTGGTCTTTCTTCGTTCCGACTAGCTCCAAAGTTGACCAAACTCGATGTCAAGCATAGGTTGATGTAATATGACACATTAAACCATTGGGAGAAGTTTGGGACCAAGGAAGAGAGATTTGGTCCAAGAATCATCCAACTTAACCAAGTTCGTCCATTTTGGTCTTTCTTCGTTCCGACTAGCTCGAAGTTGACCAAACTCGAATCCCAAGCATAGGTTGATGTAATATGACACATTAAACCATTGGGAGAAGTTTGGGACCAAGGAAGAGAGATTTGGTCCAAGAATCATCCAACTTAACCAAGTTCGTCCATTTTGTCTTTTTTTCGTTTCAACTAGCTCCAAAGTTGACAAACCGAATGTCAAGCATAGGTTGATGTAATATGACACATTAAACCATTGGGAGAAGTTTGGGACCAAGGAAGAGAGATTTGGTCCAAGAATCATCCAACTTAACCAAGTTCGTCCATTTTGGTCTTTCTTCGTTCCAACTAGCTCCGAAGTTGACGAAACTCGAATCCCAAGCATAGGTTGATGTAATATGACACATTAAACCATTGGGAGAAGTTTGGGACCAAGGAAGAGAGATTTGGTCAAGAATCATCCAACTTAACCAAGTTCGTCCATTTTGGTCTTTCTTCGTTCCAACTAGCTCCGAAGTTGACGAAACTCGAATCCCAAGCATAGGTTGATGTAATATGACACATTAAACCATTGGGAGAAGTTTGGGACCAAGGAAGAGAGATTTGGTCCAAGAATCATCCAACTTAACCAAGTTCGTCCATTTTGGTCTTTCTTCGTTCCAACTAGCTCCGAAGTTGACGAAACTCGAATCCCAAGCATAGGTTGATGTAATATGACACATTAAACCATTGGGAGAAGTTTGGGACCAAGGAAGAGAGATTTGGTCCAAGAATCATCCAACTTAACCAAGTTCGTCCATTTTGGTCTTTCTTCGTTCCGACTAGCTCCAAAGTTGACGAAACTCGAATGTCAAGCATAGGTTGATGTAATATGACACATTAAACCATTGGGAGAAGTTTGGGGAAGGAAGAGAGATTTGGTCCAAGAATCATCCAACTTAACCAAGTTCGTCCATTTTGGTCTTTCTTCGTTCCAACTAGCTCGAAGTTGACGAAACTCGAATCCCAAGCATAGGTTGATGTAATATGACACATTAAACCATTGGGAGAAGTTTGGGACCAAGGAAGAGAGATTTGGTCCAAGAATCATCCAACTTAACCAAGTTCGTCCATTTTGGTCTTTCTTCGTTCCACTAGCTCCAAAGTTGACGAAACTCGAATGTCAAGCATAGGTTGATGTAATATGACACATTAAACCATTGGGAGAAGTTTGGGACCAAGGAAGAGAGATTTGGTCCAAGAATCATCCAACTTAACCAAGTTCGTCCATTTTGGTCTTTCTTCGTTCCGACTAGCTCCAAAGTTGACGAAACTCGAATCCCAAGCATAGGTTGATGTAATATGACACATTAAACCATTGGGAGAAGTTTGGGACCAAGGAAGAGAGATTTGGTCCAAGAATCATCCAACTTAACCAAGTTCGTCCATTTTGGTCTTTCTTCGTTCCAACTAGCTCCGAAGTTGACGAAACTCGAATCCCAAGCATAGGTTGATGTAATATGACACATTAAACCATTGGGAGAAGTTTGGGACCAAGGAAGAGAGATTTGGTCCAAGAATCATCCAACTTAACCAAGTTCGTCCATTTTGGTCTTTCTTCGTTCCGACTAGCTCAAAGTTGACGAACTCGAATCCAAGCATAGGTTGATGTAATATGACACATTAAACCATTGGGAGAAGTTTGGGACCAAGGAAGAGAGATTTGGTCCAAGAATCATCCAACTTAACCAAGTTCGTCCATTTTGGTCTTTCTTCGTTCCAACTAGCTCCAAGTTGACGAAACTCGAATCCCAAGCATAGGTTGATGTAATATGACACATTAAACCATTGGGAGAAGTTTGGGACCAAGGAAGAGAGATTTGGTCCAAGAATCATCCAACTTAACCAAGTTCGTCCATTTTGGTCTTTCTTCGTTCCGACTAGCTCCAAAGTTGACCAAACTCGAATGTCAAGCATAGGTTGATGTAATATGACACATTAAACCATTGGGAGAAGTTTGGGACCAAGGAAGAGAGATTTGGTCCAAGAATCATCCAACTTAACCAAGTTCGTCCATTTTGGTCTTTCTTCGTTCCACTAGCTCCGAAGTTGACGAAACTCGAATCCCAAGCATAGGTTGATGTAATATGACACATTAAACCATTGGGAGAAGTTTGGGACCAAGGAAGAGAGATTTGGTCCAAGAATCATCCAACTTAACCAAGTTCGTCCATTTTGGTCTTTCTTCGTTCCGACTAGCTCGAAAGTTGACCAAACTCGAATCCAAGCATAGGTTGATGTAATATGACACATTAAACCATTGGGAGAAGTTTGGGACCAAGGAAGAGAGATTTGGTCCAAGAATCATCCAACTTAACCAAGTTCGTCCATTTTGGTCTTTCTTCGTTCCGACTAGCTCCAAAGTTGACGAAACTCGAATGTCAAGCATAGGTTGATGTAATATGACACATTAAACCATTGGGAGAAGTTTGGGACCAAGGAAGAGAGATTTGGTCCAAGAATCATCCAACTTAACCAAGTTCGTCCATTTTGGTCTTTCTTCGTTCCAACTAGCTCGAAGTTGACGAAACTCGAATCCAAGCATAGGTTGATGTAATATGACACATTAAACCATTGGGAGAAGTTTGGGACCAAGGAAGAGAGATTTGGTCCAAGAATCATCCAACTTAACCAAGTTCGTCCATTTTGGTCTTTCTTCGTTAACTAGCTCCAAAGTTGACGAAACTCGAATCCAAGCATAGGTTGATGTAATATGACACATTAAACCATTGGGAGAAGTTTGGGACCAAGGAAGAGAGATTTGGTCCAAGAATCATCCAACTTAACCAAGTTCGTCCATTTTGGTCTTTCTTCGTTCAACTAGCTCCAAAGTTGACGAAACTCGAATCCCAAGCATAGGTTGATGTAATATGACACATTAAACCATTGGGAGAAGTTTGGGACCAAGGAAGAGAGATTTGGTCCAAGAATCATCCAACTTAACCAAGTTCGTCCATTTTGGTCTTTCTTCGTTCAACTAGCTCCGAAGTTGACGAAACTCGAATCCCAAGCATAGGTTGATGTAATATGACACATTAAACCATTGGGAGAAGTTTGGGACCAAGGAAGAGAGATTTGGTCCAAGAATCATCCAACTTAACCAAGTTCGTCCATTTTGGTCTTTCTTCGTTCCGACTAGCTCCGAAGTTGACGAAACTCGATCCCAAGCATAGGTTGATGTAATATGACACATTAAACCATTGGGAGAAGTTTGGGACCAAGGAAGAGAGATTTGGTCCAAGAATCATCCAACTTAACCAAGTTCGTCCATTTTGGTCTTTCTTCGTTCCGACTAGCTCCAAGTTGACCAAACCCAAATGTCAAGCATAGATTGATGTAATATGACACATTAAACCATTGGGAGAAGTTTGGGACCAAGGAAGAGAGATTTGGTCCAAGAATCATCCAACTTAACCAAGTTCGTCCATTTTGGTCTTTCTTCGTTCCAACTAGCTCCGAAGTTGACGAAACTCGAATCCAAGCATAGGTTGATGTAATATGACACATTAAACCATTGGGAGAAGTTTGGGACCAAGGAAGAGAGATTTGGTCCAAGAATCATCCAACTTAACCAAGTTCGTCCATTTTGGTCTTTCTTCGTTCCGACTAGCTCCAAAGTTGACGAAACTCGAATCCCAAGCATAGGTTGATGTAATATGACACATTAAACCATTGGGAGAAGTTTGGGACCAAGGAAGAGAGATTTGGTCCAAGAATCATCCAACTTAACCAAGTTCGTCCATTTTGGTCTTTCTTCGTTCCGACTAGCTCGAAGTTGACGAAACTCGAATCCAAGCATAGGTTGATGTAATATGACACATTAAACCATTGGGAGAAGTTTGGGACCAAGGAAGAGAGATTTGGTCCAAGAATCATCCAACTTAACCAAGTTCGTCCATTTTGGTCTTTCTTCGTTCCGACTAGCTCCGAAGTTGACGAAACTCGAATCCCAAGCATAGGTTGATGTAATATGACACATTAAACCATTGGGAGAAGTTTGGGACCAAGGAAGAGAGATTTGGTCCAAGAATCATCCAACTTAACCAAGTTCGTCCATTTTGGTCTTTCTTCGTTCGACTAGCTCCAAAGTTGACAAACTCGAATCCCAAGCATAGGTTGATGTAATATGACACATTAAACCATTGGGAGAAGTTTGGGACCAAGGAAGAGAGATTTGGTCCAAGAATCATCCAACTTAACCAAGTTCGTCCATTTTGGTCTTTCTTCGTTTCGACTAGCTCCAAAGTTGACCAACTCGAATGTCAAGCATAGGTTGATGTAATATGACACATTAAACCATTGGGAGAAGTTTGGGACCAAGGAAGAGAGATTTGGTCCAAGAATCATCCAACTTAACCAAGTTCGTCCATTTTGGTCTTTCTTCGTTCCAACTAGCTCCGAAGTTGACGAAACTCGAATCCCAAGCATAGGTTGATGTAATATGACACATTAAACCATTGGGAGAAGTTTGGGACCAAGGAAGAGAGATTTGGTCCAAGAATCATCCAACTTAACCAAGTTCGTCCATTTTGGTCTTTCTTCGTTCCGACTAGCTCCAAAGTTGACCAAACTCGAATGTCAAGCATAGGTTGATGTAATATGACACATTAAACCATTGGGAGAAGTTTGGGACCAAGGAAGAGAGATTTGGTCCAAGAATCATCCAACTTAACCAAGTTCGTCCATTTTGGTCTTTCTTCGTTCCGACTAGCTCCGAAGTTGACGAAACTCGAATCCCAAGCATAGGTTGATGTAATATGACACATTAAACCATTGGGAGAAGTTTGGGACCAAGGAAGAGAGATTTGGTCCAAGAATCATCCAACTTAACCAAGTTCGTCCATTTTGGTCTTTCTTCGTTCCAACTAGCTCAAAGTTGACGAAACTCGAATCCAAGCATAGGTTGATGTAATATGACACATTAAACCATTGGGAGAAGTTTGGGACCAAGGAAGAGAGATTTGGTCCAAGAATCATCCAACTTAACCAAGTTCGTCCATTTTGGTCTTTCTTCGTTCCGACTAGCTCCGAAGTTGACGAAACTCGAATCCCAAGCATAGGTTGATGTAATATGACACATTAAACCATTGGGAGAAGTTTGGGACCAAGGAAGAGAGATTTGGTCCAAGAATCATCCAACTTAACCAAGTTCGTCCATTTTGGTCTTTCTTCGTTCCGACTAGCTCCAAAGTTGACGAAACTCGAATCCCAAGCATAGGTTGATGTAATATGACACATTAAACCATTGGGAGAAGTTTGGGACCAAGGAAGAGAGATTTGGTCCAAGAATCATCCAACTTAACCAAGTTCGTCCATTTTGGTCTTTCTTCGTTCCAACTAGCTCCGAAGTTGACGAAACTCGAATCCAAGCATAGGTTGATGTAATATGACACATTAAACCATTGGGAGAAGTTTGGGACCAAGGAAGAGAGATTTGGTCCAAGAATCATCCAACTTAACCAAGTTCGTCCATTTTGGTCTTTCTTCGTTCCGACTAGCTCCAAAGTTGACCAAACCGAATGTCAAGCATAGATTGATGTAATATGACACATTAAACCATTGGGAGAAGTTTGGGACCAAGGAAGAGAGATTTGGTCCAAGAATCATCCAACTTAACCAAGTTCGTCCATTTTGGTCTTTCTTCGTTCCAACTAGCTCCGAAGTTGACGAAACTCGAATCCCAAGCATAGGTTGATGTAATATGACACATTAAACCATTGGGAGAAGTTTGGGACCAAGGAAGAGAGATTTGGTCCAAGAATCATCCAACTTAACCAAGTTCGTCCATTTTGGTCTTTCTTCGTTCCGACTAGCTCCAAAGTTGACGAAACTCGAATCCAAGCATAGGTTGATGTAATATGACACATTAAACCATTGGGAGAAGTTTGGGACCAAGGAAGAGAGATTTGGTCCAAGAATCATCCAACTTAACCAAGTTCGTCCATTTTGGTCTTTCTTCGTTCCGACTAGCTCCAAAGTTGACGAAACTCGAATCCCAAGCATAGGTTGATGTAATATGACACATTAAACCATTGGGAGAAGTTTGGGACCAAGGAAGAGAGATTTGGTCCAAGAATCATCCAACTTAACCAAGTTCGTCCATTTTGGTCTTTCTTCGGACTAGCTCCAAAGTTGACGAAACTCGAATCCCAAGCATAGGTTGATGTAATATGACACATTAAACCATTGGGAGAAGTTTGGGACCAAGGAAGAGAGATTTGGTCCAAGAATCATCCAACTTAACCAAGTTCGTCCATTTTGGTCTTTCTTCGTTCCGACTAGCTCCAAAGTTGACGAAACTCGAATGTCAAGCATAGATTGATGTAATATGACACATTAAACCATTGGGAGAAGTTTGGGACCAAGGAAGAGAGATTTGGTCCAAGAATCATCCAACTTAACCAAGTTCGTCCATTTTGGTCTTTCTTCGTTCCGACTAGCTCCAAAGTTGACCAAACCCAAATGTCAAGCATAGATTGATGTAATATGACACATTAAACCATTGGGAGAAGTTTGGGACCAAGGAAGAGAGATTTGGTCCAAGAATCATCCAACTTAACCAAGTTCGTCCATTTTGGTCTTTCTTCGTTCCACTAGCTCCAAAGTTGACGAAACTCGAATCCCAAGCATAGGTTGATGTAATATGACACATTAAACCATTGGGAGAAGTTTGGGACCAAGGAAGAGAGATTTGGTCCAAGAATCATCCAACTTAACCAAGTTCGTCCATTTTGGTCTTTCTTCGTTCCGACTAGCTCCAAAATGACGAAACCAATGTCAAGCATAGGTTGATGTAATATGACACATTAAACCATTGGGAGAAGTTTGGGACCAAGGAAGAGAGATTTGGTCCAAGAATCATCCAACTTAACCAAGTTCGTCCATTTTGGTCTTTCTTCGTTCCGACTAGCTCCAAAGTTGACGAAACCAAATGTCAAGCATAGATTGATGTAATATGACACATTAAACCATTGGGAGAAGTTTGGGACCAAGGAAGAGAGATTTGGTCCAAGAATCATCCAACTTAACCAAGTTCGTCCATTTTGGTCTTTCTTCGTTCCGACTAGCTCCAAAGTTGACCAAACTCGAATCCAAGCATAGGTTGATGTAATATGACACATTAAACCATTGGGAGAAGTTTGGGACCAAGGAAGAGAGATTTGGTCCAAGAATCATCCAACTTAACCAAGTTCGTCCATTTTGGTCTTTCTTCGTTCCGACTAGCTCCAAAGTTGACTAAACTCAAATGTCAAGCATAGATTGATGTAATATGACACATTAAACCATTGGGAGAAGTTTGGGACCAAGGAAGAGAGATTTGGTCCAAGAATCATCCAACTTAACCAAGTTCGTCCATTTTGGTCTTTCTTCGTTCCGACTAGCTCCAAAGTTGACGAAACTCGAATTCCAAGCATAGGTTGATGTAATATGACACATTAAACCATTGGGAGAAGTTTGGGACCAAGGAAGAGAGATTTGGTCCAAGAATCATCCAACTTAACCAAGTTCGTCCATTTTGGTCTTTCTTCGTTCCGACTAGCTCCAAAGTTGACCAAACCAAATGTCAAGCATAGATTGATGTAATATGACACATTAAACCATTGGGAGAAGTTTGGGACCAAGGAAGAGAGATTTGGTCCAAGAATCATCCAACTTAACCAAGTTCGTCCATTTTGGTCTTTCTTCGTTCCGACTAGCTCCAAAGTTGACGAAACTCGAATCCCAAGCATAGGTTGATGTAATATGACACATTAAACCATTGGGAGAAGTTTGGGACCAAGGAAGAGAGATTTGGTCCAAGAATCATCCAACTTAACCAAGTTCGTCCATTTTGGTCTTTCTTCGTTCCGACTAGCTCCAAAGTTGACGAAACTCGAATCCAAGCATAGGTTGATGTAATATGACACATTAAACCATTGGGAGAAGTTTGGGACCAAGGAAGAGAGATTTGGTCCAAGAATCATCCAACTTAACCAAGTTCGTCCATTTTGGTCTTTCTTCGTTCCGACTAGCTCCAAAGTTGACGAAACTCGAATCCCAAGCATAGGTTGATGTAATATGACACATTAAACCATTGGGAGAAGTTTGGGACCAAGGAAGAGAGATTTGGTCCAAGAATCATCCAACTTAACCAAGTTCGTCCATTTTGGTCTTTCTTCGTTCCGACTAGCTCCAAAGTTGACGAAACTCGAATCCCAAGCATAGGTTGATGTAATATGACACATTAAACCATTGGGAGAAGTTTGGGACCAAGGAAGAGAGATTTGGTCCAAGAATCATCCAACTTAACCAAGTTCGTCCATTTTGGTCTTTCTTCGTTCCGACTAGCTCCAAAGTTGACCAAACTCGAATCCCAAGCATAGGTTGATGTAATATGACACATTAAACCATTGGGAGAAGTTTGGGACCAAGGAAGAGAGATTTGGTCCAAGAATCATCCAACTTAACCAAGTTCGTCCATTTTGGTCTTTCTTCGTTCCGACTAGCTCCAAAGATGACCAAACCCAAATGTCAAGCATAGATTGATGTAATATGACACATTAAACCATTGGGAGAAGTTTGGGACCAAGGAAGAGAGATTTGGTCCAAGAATCATCCAACTTAACCAAGTTCGTCCATTTTGGTCTTTCTTCGTTCCGACTAGCTCCAAAGTTGACAAACTCGAATCCCAAGCATAGTTGATGTAATATGACACATTAAACCATTGGGAGAAGTTTGGGACCAAGGAAGAGAGATTTGGTCCAAGAATCATCCAACTTAACCAAGTTCGTCCATTTTGGTCTTTCTTCGTTCCGACTAGCTCCAAAGTTGACGAAACCTAAATGTCAAGCATAGATTGATGTAATATGACACATTAAACCATTGGGAGAAGTTTGGGACCAAGGAAGAGAGATTTGGTCCAAGAATCATCCAACTTAACCAAGTTCGTCCATTTTGGTCTTTCTTCGTTCCGACTAGCTCCAAAGTTGACGAAACCTAAATGTCAAGCATAGATTGATGTAATATGACACATTAAACCATTGGGAGAAGTTTGGGACCAAGGAAGAGAGATTTGGTCCAAGAATCATCCAACTTAACCAAGTTCGTCCATTTTGGTCTTTCTTCGTTCCGACTAGCTCCAAAGTTGACCAAACCCAAATGTCAAGCATAGATTGATGTAATATGACACATTAAACCATTGGGAGAAGTTTGGGACCAAGGAAGAGAGATTTGGTCCAAGAATCATCCAACTTAACCAAGTTCGTCCATTTTGGTCTTTCTTCGTTCCGACTAGCTCCAAAGTTGACCAAACTCGAATCCCAAGCATAGGTTGATGTAATATGACACATTAAACCATTGGGAGAAGTTTGGGACCAAGGAAGAGAGATTTGGTCCAAGAATCATCCAACTTAACCAAGTTCGTCCATTTTGGTCTTTCTTCGTTCCGACTAGCTCCAAAGTTGACGAAACCAAATGTCAAGCATAGATTGATGTAATATGACACATTAAACCATTGGGAGAAGTTTGGGACCAAGGAAGAGAGATTTGGTCCAAGAATCATCCAACTTAACCAAGTTCGTCCATTTTGGTCTTTCTTCGTTCCGACTAGCTCCAAAGTTGACGAAACTCGAATCCCAAGCATAGGTTGATGTAATATGACACATTAAACCATTGGGAGAAGTTTGGGACCAAGGAAGAGAGATTTGGTCCAAGAATCATCCAACTTAACCAAGTTCGTCCATTTTGGTCTTTCTTCGTTCCGACTAGCTCCAAAGTTGACGAAACTCGAATCCAAGCATAGGTTGATGTAATATGACACATTAAACCATTGGGAGAAGTTTGGGACCAAGGAAGAGAGATTTGGTCCAAGAATCATCCAACTTAACCAAGTTCGTCCATTTTGGTCTTTCTTCGTTCCGACTAGCTCCAAAGTTGACGAAACTCGAATCCCAAGCATAGGTTGATGTAATATGACACATTAAACCATTGGGAGAAGTTTGGGACCAAGGAAGAGAGATTTGGTCCAAGAATCATCCAACTTAACCAAGTTCGTCCATTTTGGTCTTTTCGACTAGCTCCAAAGTTGACGAAACTCGAATCCCAAGCATAGGTTGATGTAATATGACACATTAAACCATTGGGAGAAGTTTGGGACCAAGGAAGAGAGATTTGGTCCAAGAATCATCCAACTTAACCAAGTTCGTCCATTTTGGTCTTTCTTCGTTCCGACTAGCTCCAAAGTTGACCAAACCTAAATGTCAAGCATAGATTGATGTAATATGACACATTAAACCATTGGGAGAAGTTTGGGACCAAGGAAGAGAGATTTGGTCCAAGAATCATCCAACTTAACCAAGTTCGTCCATTTTGGTCTTTCTTCGTTCCGACTAGCTCCAAAGTTGACAAACCCAAATGTCAAGCATAGATTGATGTAATATGACACATTAAACCATTGGGAGAAGTTTGGGACCAAGGAAGAGAGATTTGGTCCAAGAATCATCCAACTTAACCAAGTTCGTCCATTTTGGTCTTTCTTCGTTTGACTAGCTCCAAAGTTGACGAAACTCGAATCCAAGCATAGGTTGATGTAATATGACACATTAAACCATTGGGAGAAGTTTGGGACCAAGGAAGAGAGATTTGGTCCAAGAATCATCCAACTTAACCAAGTTCGTCCATTTTGGTCTTTCTTCGTTCCGACTAGCTCCAAAGTTGACAAACCTAAATGTCAAGCATAGATTGATGTAATATGACACATTAAACCATTGGGAGAAGTTTGGGACCAAGGAAGAGAGATTTGGTCCAAGAATCATCCAACTTAACCAAGTTCGTCCATTTTGGTCTTTCTTTTTTCCGACTAGCTCCAAAGTTGACTAAACCCAAATGTCAAGCATAGATTGATGTAATATGACACATTAAACCATTGGGAGAAGTTTGGGACCAAGGAAGAGAGATTTGGTCCAAGAATCATCCAACTTAACCAAGTTCGTCCATTTTGGTCTTTCTTCGTTCCGACTAGCTCCAAAGTTGACCAAACTCGAATCCAAGCATAGGTTGATGTAATATGACACATTAAACCATTGGGAGAAGTTTGGGACCAAGGAAGAGAGATTTGGTCCAAGAATCATCCAACTTAACCAAGTTCGTCCATTTTGGTCTTTCTTTGTTCCGACTAGCTCCAAAGTTGACCAAACCAAATGTCAAGCATAGATTGATGTAATATGACACATTAAACCATTGGGAGAAGTTTGGGACCAAGGAAGAGAGATTTGGTCCAAGAATCATCCAACTTAACCAAGTTCGTCCATTTTGGTCTTTCTTCGTTCCGACTAGCTCCAAAGTTGACGAAACTCGAATTCCAAGCATAGGTTGATGTAATATGACACATTAAACCATTGGGAGAAGTTTGGGACCAAGGAAGAGAGATTTGGTCCAAGAATCATCCAACTTAACCAAGTTCGTCCATTTTGGTCTTTCTTCGTTCCGACTAGCTCCAAAGTTGACCAAACCCAAATGTCAAGCATAGATTGATGTAATATGACACATTAAACCATTGGGAGAAGTTTGGGACCAAGGAAGAGAGATTTGGTCCAAGAATCATCCAACTTAACCAAGTTCGTCCATTTTGGTCTTTCTTCGTTCCGACTAGCTCCAAAGTTGACGAAACTCGAATCCAAGCATAGGTTGATGTAATATGACACATTAAACCATTGGGAGAAGTTTGGGACCAAGGAAGAGAGATTTGGTCCAAGAATCATCCAACTTAACCAAGTTCGTCCATTTTGGTCTTTCTTCGTTCCGACTAGCTCCAAAGTTGACGAAACTCGAATCCAAGCATAGGTTGATGTAATATGACACATTAAACCATTGGGAGAAGTTTGGGACCAAGGAAGAGAGATTTGGTCCAAGAATCATCCAACTTAACCAAGTTCGTCCATTTTGGTCTTTCTTCGTTCCGACTAGCTCCAAAGTTGACGAAACTCGAATCCAAGCATAGGTTGATGTAATATGACACATTAAACCATTGGGAGAAGTTTGGGACCAAGGAAGAGAGATTTGGTCCAAGAATCATCCAACTTAACCAAGTTCGTCCATTTTGGTCTTTCTTCGTTCCAACTAGCTCCAAAGTTGACGAAACTCGAATCCCAAGCATAGGTTGATGTAATATGACACATTAAACCATTGGGAGAAGTTTGGGACCAAGGAAGAGAGATTTGGTCCAAGAATCATCCAACTTAACCAAGTTCGTCCATTTTGGTCTTTCTTCGTTCCGACTAGCTCCAAAGTTGACCAAACTCGAGTCCAAGCATAGGTTGATGTAATATGACACATTAAACCATTGGGAGAAGTTTGGGACCAAGGAAGAGAGATTTGGTCCAAGAATCATCCAACTTAACCAAGTTCGTCCATTTTGGTCTTTCTTCGTTCCGACTAGCTCCAAAGTTGACCAAACCAAATGTCAAGCATAGATTGATGTAATATGACACATTAAACCATTGGGAGAAGTTTGGGACCAAGGAAGAGAGATTTGGTCCAAGAATCATCCAACTTAACCAAGTTCGTCCATTTTGGTCTTTCTTCGTTCCGACTAGCTCCAAAGTTGACAAACTCGAATCCCAAGCATAGGTTGATGTAATATGACACATTAAACCATTGGGAGAAGTTTGGGACCAAGGAAGAGAGATTTGGTCCAAGAATCATCCAACTTAACCAAGTTCGTCCATTTTGGTCTTTCTTCGTTCCGACTAGCTCCAAAGTTGACCAAACCTAAATGTCAAGCATAGATTGATGTAATATGACACATTAAACCATTGGGAGAAGTTTGGGACCAAGGAAGAGAGATTTGGTCCAAGAATCATCCAACTTAACCAAGTTCGTCCATTTTGGTCTTTCTTCGTTCCGACTAGCTCCAAAGTTGACGAAACCAAATGTCAAGCATAGATTGATGTAATATGACACATTAAACCATTGGGAGAAGTTTGGGACCAAGGAAGAGAGATTTGGTCCAAGAATCATCCAACTTAACCAAGTTCGTCCATTTTGGTCTTTCTTTTTTCCGACTAGCTCCAAAGTTGACGAAACCCAAATGTCAAGCATAGATTGATGTAATATGACACATTAAACCATTGGGAGAAGTTTGGGACCAAGGAAGAGAGATTTGGTCCAAGAATCATCCAACTTAACCAAGTTCGTCCATTTTGGTCTTTCTTCGTTCCGACTAGCTCCAAAGTTGACGAAACTCGAATCCAAGCATAGATTGATGTAATATGACACATTAAACCATTGGGAGAAGTTTGGGACCAAGGAAGAGAGATTTGGTCCAAGAATCATCCAACTTAACCAAGTTCGTCCATTTTGGTCTTTCTTCGTTCCGACTAGCTCCAAAGTTGACGAAACCTAAATGTCAAGCATAGATTGATGTAATATGACACATTAAACCATTGGGAGAAGTTTGGGACCAAGGAAGAGAGATTTGGTCCAAGAATCATCCAACTTAACCAAGTTCGTCCATTTTGGTCTTTCTTCGTTCCGACTAGCTCCAAAGTTGACGAAACCCAAATGTCAAGCATAGATTGATGTAATATGACACATTAAACCATTGGGAGAAGTTTGGGACCAAGGAAGAGAGATTTGGTCCAAGAATCATCCAACTTAACCAAGTTCGTCCATTTTGGTCTTTCTTCGTTCCGACTAGCTCCAAAGTTGACCAAACCTAAATGTCAAGCATAGATTGATGTAATATGACACATTAAACCATTGGGAGAAGTTTGGGACCAAGGAAGAGAGATTTGGTCCAAGAATCATCCAACTTAACCAAGTTCGTCCATTTTGGTCTTTCTTCGTTCCGACTAGCTCCAAAGTTGACGAAACTCGAATCCCAAGCATAGATTGATGTAATATGACACATTAAACCATTGGGAGAAGTTTGGGACCAAGGAAGAGAGATTTGGTCCAAGAATCATCCAACTTAACCAAGTTCGTCCATTTTGGTCTTTCTTCGTTCCGACTAGCTCCAAAGTTGACCAAACCCAAATGTCAAGCATAGATTGATGTAATATGACACATTAAACCATTGGGAGAAGTTTGGGACCAAGGAAGAGAGATTTGGTCCAAGAATCATCCAACTTAACCAAGTTCGTCCATTTTGGTCTTTCTTCGTTCCGACTAGCTCCAAAGTTGACGAAACTCGAATCCAAGCATAGATTGATGTAATATGACACATTAAACCATTGGGAGAAGTTTGGGACCAAGGAAGAGAGATTTGGTCCAAGAATCATCCAACTTAACCAAGTTCGTCCATTTTGGTCTTTCTTCGTTCCGACTAGCTCCAAAGTTGACCAAACCCAAATGTCAAGCATAGATTGATGTAATATGACACATTAAACCATTGGGAGAAGTTTGGGACCAAGGAAGAGAGATTTGGTCCAAGAATCATCCAACTTAACCAAGTTCGTCCATTTTGGTCTTTCTTCGTTCCGACTAGCTCCAAAGTTGACGAAACTCGAATCCCAAGCATAGTTGATGTAATATGACACATTAAACCATTGGGAGAAGTTTGGGACCAAGGAAGAGAGATTTGGTCCAAGAATCATCCAACTTAACCAAGTTCGTCCATTTTGGTCTTTCTTCGTTCCGACTAGCTCCAAAGTTGACGAAACTCGAATCCCAAGCATAGGTTGATGTAATATGACACATTAAACCATTGGGAGAAGTTTGGGACCAAGGAAGAGAGATTTGGTCCAAGAATCATCCAACTTAACCAAGTTCGTCCATTTTGGTCTTTCTTCGTTCCGACTAGCTCCAAAGTTGACGAAACTCGAATCCAAGCATAGGTTGATGTAATATGACACATTAAACCATTGGGAGAAGTTTGGGACCAAGGAAGAGAGATTTGGTCCAAGAATCATCCAACTTAACCAAGTTCGTCCATTTTGGTCTTTCTTCGTTCCGACTAGCTCCAAAGTTGACGAAACTCGAATCCCAAGCATAGGTTGATGTAATATGACACATTAAACCATTGGGAGAAGTTTGGGACCAAGGAAGAGAGATTTGGTCCAAGAATCATCCAACTTAACCAAGTTCGTCCATTTTGGTCTTTCTTCGTTCCGACTAGCTCCAAAGTTGACGAAACTCGAATCCCAAGCATAGGTTGATGTAATATGACACATTAAACCATTGGGAGAAGTTTGGGACCAAGGAAGAGAGATTTGGTCCAAGAATCATCCAACTTAACCAAGTTCGTCCATTTTGGTCTTTCTTCGTTCCGACTAGCTCCAAAGTTGACCAAACTCGAATCCCAAGCATAGGTTGATGTAATATGACACATTAAACCATTGGGAGAAGTTTGGGACCAAGGAAGAGAGATTTGGTCCAAGAATCATCCAACTTAACCAAGTTCGTCCATTTTGGTCTTTCTTCGTTCCGACTAGCTCCAAAGTTGACCAAACCCAAATGTCAAGCATAGATTGATGTAATATGACACATTAAACCATTGGGAGAAGTTTGGGACCAAGGAAGAGAGATTTGGTCCAAGAATCATCCAACTTAACCAAGTTCGTCCATTTTGGTCTTTCTTCGTTCCGACTAGCTCCAAAGTTGACGAAACTCGAATCCCAAGCATAGGTTGATGTAATATGACACATTAAACCATTGGGAGAAGTTTGGGACCAAGGAAGAGAGATTTGGTCCAAGAATCATCCAACTTAACCAAGTTCGTCCATTTTGGTCTTTCTTCGTTCCGACTAGCTCCAAAGTTGACGAAACCTAAATGTCAAGCATAGATTGATGTAATATGACACATTAAACCATTGGGAGAAGTTTGGGACCAAGGAAGAGAGATTTGGTCCAAGAATCATCCAACTTAACCAAGTTCGTCCATTTTGGTCTTTCTTCGTTCCGACTAGCTCCAAAGTTGACGAAACCTAAATGTCAAGCATAGATTGATGTAATATGACACATTAAACCATTGGGAGAAGTTTGGGACCAAGGAAGAGAGATTTGGTCCAAGAATCATCCAACTTAACCAAGTTCGTCCATTTTGGTCTTTCTTTTTTCCGACTAGCTCCAAAGTTGACCAAACCAAATGTCAAGCATAGATTGATGTAATATGACACATTAAACCATTGGGAGAAGTTTGGGACCAAGAAAGAGAGATTTGGTCCAAGAATCATCCAACTTAACCAAGTTCGTCCATTTTGGTCTTTCTTCGTTCCGACTAGCTCCAAAGTTGACGAAACTCGAATCCAAGCATAGGTTGATGTAATATGACACATTAAACCATTGGGAGAAGTTTGGGACCAAGGAAGAGAGATTTGGTCCAAGAATCATCCAACTTAACCAAGTTCGTCCATTTTGGTCTTTCTTCGTTCCGACTAGCTCCAAAGTTGACTAAACCTAAATGTCAAGCATAGATTGATGTAATATGACACATTAAACCATTGGGAGAAGTTTGGGACCAAGGAAGAGAGATTTGGTCCAAGAATCATCCAACTTAACCAAGTTCGTCCATTTTGGTCTTTCTTTTTTCCGACTAGCTCCAAAGTTGACCAAACCCAAATGTCAAGCATAGATTGATGTAATATGACACATTAAACCATTGGGAGAAGTTTGGGACCAAGAAAGAGAGATTTGGTCCAAGAATCATCCAACTTAACCAAGTTCGTCCATTTTGGTCTTTCTTCGTTCCGACTAGCTCCAAAGTTGACCAAACTCGAATCCCAAGCATAGGTTGATGTAATATGACACATTAAACCATTGGGAGAAGTTTGGGACCAAGGAAGAGAGATTTGGTCCAAGAATCATCCAACTTAACCAAGTTCGTCCATTTTGGTCTTTCTTTGTTCCGACTAGCTCCAAAGTTGACGAAACCCAAATGTCAAGCATAGATTGATGTAATATGACACATTAAACCATTGGGAGAAGTTTGGGACCAAGGAAGAGAGATTTGGTCCAAGAATCATCCAACTTAACCAAGTTCGTCCATTTTGGTCTTTCTTCGTTCCGACTAGCTCCAAAGTTGACGAAACTCGAATTCCAAGCATAGGTTGATGTAATATGACACATTAAACCATTGGGAGAAGTTTGGGACCAAGGAAGAGAGATTTGGTCCAAGAATCATCCAACTTAACCAAGTTCGTCCATTTTGGTCTTTCTTCGTTCCGACTAGCTCCAAAGTTGACCAAACCCAAATGTCAAGCATAGATTGATGTAATATGACACATTAAACCATTGGGAGAAGTTTGGGACCAAGGAAGAGAGATTTGGTCCAAGAATCATCCAACTTAACCAAGTTCGTCCATTTTGGTCTTTCTTCGTTCCGACTAGCTCCAAAGTTGACGAAACTCGAATTCCAAGCATAGGTTGATGTAATATGACACATTAAACCATTGGGAGAAGTTTGGGACCAAGGAAGAGAGATTTGGTCCAAGAATCATCCAACTTAACCAAGTTCGTCCATTTTGGTCTTTCTTCGTTCCGACTAGCTCCAAAGTTGACCAAACCCAAATGTCAAGCATAGATTGATGTAATATGACACATTAAACCATTGGGAGAAGTTTGGGACCAAGGAAGAGAGATTTGGTCCAAGAATCATCCAACTTAACCAAGTTCGTCCATTTTGGTCTTTCTTCGTTCCGACTAGCTCCAAAGTTGACGAAACTCGAATCCCAAGCATAGGTTGATGTAATATGACACATTAAACCATTGGGAGAAGTTTGGGACCAAGGAAGAGAGATTTGGTCCAAGAATCATCCAACTTAACCAAGTTCGTCCATTTTGGTCTTTCTTCGTTCCGACTAGCTCCAAAGTTGACGAAACTCGAATCCAAGCATAGGTTGATGTAATATGACACATTAAACCATTGGGAGAAGTTTGGGACCAAGAAAGAGAGATTTGGTCCAAGAATCATCCAACTTAACCAAGTTCGTCCATTTTGGTCTTTCTTCGTTCCGACTAGCTCCAAAGTTGACCAAACTCGAATCCCAAGCATAGGTTGATGTAATATGACACATTAAACCATTGGGAGAAGTTTGGGACCAAGGAAGAGAGATTTGGTCCAAGAATCATCCAACTTAACCAAGTTCGTCCATTTTGGTCTTTCTTCGTTCCGACTAGCTCCAAAGTTGACCAAACCAAATGTCAAGCATAGATTGATGTAATATGACACATTAAACCATTGGGAGAAGTTTGGGACCAAGGAAGAGAGATTTGGTCCAAGAATCATCCAACTTAACCAAGTTCGTCCATTTTGGTCTTTCTTCGTTCCGACTAGCTCCAAAGTTGACCAAACCCAAATGTCAAGCATAGATTGATGTAATATGACACATTAAACCATTGGGAGAAGTTTGGGACCAAGAAAGAGAGATTTGGTCCAAGAATCATCCAACTTAACCAAGTTCGTCCATTTTGGTCTTTCTTCGTTCCGACTAGCTCCAAAGTTGACCAAACTCGAATCCCAAGCATAGGTTGATGTAATATGACACATTAAACCATTGGGAGAAGTTTGGGACCAAGGAAGAGAGATTTGGTCCAAGAATCATCCAACTTAACCAAGTTCGTCCATTTTGGTCTTTCTTTGTTCCGACTAGCTCCAAAGTTGACTAAACCCAAATGTCAAGCATAGATTGATGTAATATGACACATTAAACCATTGGGAGAAGTTTGGGACCAAGGAAGAGAGATTTGGTCCAAGAATCATCCAACTTAACCAAGTTCGTCCATTTTGGTCTTTCTTCGTTCCGACTAGCTCCAAAGTTGACGAAACTCGAATTCCAAGCATAGGTTGATGTAATATGACACATTAAACCATTGGGAGAAGTTTGGGACCAAGGAAGAGAGATTTGGTCCAAGAATCATCCAACTTAACCAAGTTCGTCCATTTTGGTCTTTCTTCGTTCCGACTAGCTCCAAAGTTGACCAAACCCAAATGTCAAGCATAGATTGATGTAATATGACACATTAAACCATTGGGAGAAGTTTGGGACCAAGGAAGAGAGATTTGGTCCAAGAATCATCCAACTTAACCAAGTTCGTCCATTTTGGTCTTTCTTCGTTCCGACTAGCTCCAAAGTTGACGAAACTCGAATTCCAAGCATAGGTTGATGTAATATGACACATTAAACCATTGGGAGAAGTTTGGGACCAAGGAAGAGAGATTTGGTCCAAGAATCATCCAACTTAACCAAGTTCGTCCATTTTGGTCTTTCTTCGTTCCGACTAGCTCCAAAGTTGACCAAACCAAATGTCAAGCATAGATTGATGTAATATGACACATTAAACCATTGGGAGAAGTTTGGGACCAAGGAAGAGAGATTTGGTCCAAGAATCATCCAACTTAACCAAGTTCGTCCATTTTGGTCTTTCTTCGTTCCGACTAGCTCCAAAGTTGACGAAACTCGAATCCAAGCATAGGTTGATGTAATATGACACATTAAACCATTGGGAGAAGTTTGGGACCAAGGAAGAGAGATTTGGTCCAAGAATCATCCAACTTAACCAAGTTCGTCCATTTTGGTCTTTCTTCGTTCCGACTAGCTCCAAAGTTGACGAAACTCGAATCCCAAGCATAGGTTGATGTAATATGACACATTAAACCATTGGGAGAAGTTTGGGACCAAGGAAGAGAGATTTGGTCCAAGAATCATCCAACTTAACCAAGTTCGTCCATTTTGGTCTTTCTTCGTTCCGACTAGCTCCAAAGTTGACGAAACTCGAATCCCAAGCATAGGTTGATGTAATATGACACATTAAACCATTGGGAG
This sequence comes from Bauhinia variegata, assembly GCA_022379115.2. Taxonomy (NCBI): domain Eukaryota; kingdom Viridiplantae; phylum Streptophyta; class Magnoliopsida; order Fabales; family Fabaceae; genus Bauhinia; species Bauhinia variegata. The sequence goes on along the minus strand of JAKRYI020000200.1, from coordinate 303,382 downwards.
AAGTTTGGGACCAAGGAAGAGAGATTTGGTCCAAGAATCATCCAACTTAACCAAGTTCGTCCATTTTGGTCTTTCTTCGTTCCGACTAGCTCCAAAGTTGACCAAACTCGAATCCCAAGCATAGGTTGATGTAATATGACACATTAAACCATTGGGAGAAGTTTGGGACCAAGGAAGAGAGATTTGGTCCAAGAATCATCCAACTTAACCAAGTTCGTCCATTTTGGTCTTTCTTCGTTCCGACTAGCTCCAAAGTTGACCAAACCCAAATGTCAAGCATAGATTGATGTAATATGACACATTAAACCATTGGGAGAAGTTTGGGACCAAGGAAGAGAGATTTGGTCCAAGAATCATCCAACTTAACCAAGTTCGTCCATTTTGGTCTTTCTTCGTTCCGACTAGCTCCAAAGTTGACGAAACTCGAATCCCAAGCATAGGTTGATGTAATATGACACATTAAACCATTGGGAGAAGTTTGGGACCAAGGAAGAGAGATTTGGTCCAAGAATCATCCAACTTAACCAAGTTCGTCCATTTTGGTCTTTCTTCGTTCCGACTAGCTCCAAAGTTGACTAAACCTAAATGTCAAGCATAGATTGATGTAATATGACACATTAAACCATTGGGAGAAGTTTGGGACCAAGGAAGAGAGATTTGGTCCAAGAATCATCCAACTTAACCAAGTTCGTCCATTTTGGTCTTTCTTTTTTCCGACTAGCTCCAAAGTTGACTAAACCAAATGTCAAGCATAGATTGATGTAATATGACACATTAAACCATTGGGAGAAGTTTGGGACCAAGAAAGAGAGATTTGGTCCAAGAATCATCCAACTTAACCAAGTTCGTCCATTTTGGTCTTTCTTCGTTCCGACTAGCTCCAAAGTTGACCAAACTCGAATCCCAAGCATAGGTTGATGTAATATGACACATTAAACCATTGGGAGAAGTTTGGGACCAAGGAAGAGAGATTTGGTCCAAGAATCATCCAACTTAACCAAGTTCGTCCATTTTGGTCTTTCTTCGTTCCGACTAGCTCCAAAGTTGACGAAACCTAAATGTCAAGCATAGATTGATGTAATATGACACATTAAACCATTGGGAGAAGTTTGGGACCAAGGAAGAGAGATTTGGTCCAAGAATCATCCAACTTAACCAAGTTCGTCCATTTTGGTCTTTCTTCGTTCCGACTAGCTCCAAAGTTGACGAAACTCGAATCCCAAGCATAGGTTGATGTAATATGACACATTAAACCATTGGGAGAAGTTTGGGACCAAGGAAGAGAGATTTGGTCCAAGAATCATCCAACTTAACCAAGTTCGTCCATTTTGGTCTTTCTTCGTTCCGACTAGCTCCAAAGTTGACGAAACTCGAATCCCAAGCATAGGTTGATGTAATATGACACATTAAACCATTGGGAGAAGTTTGGGACCAAGGAAGAGAGATTTGGTCCAAGAATCATCCAACTTAACCAAGTTCGTCCATTTTGGTCTTTCTTCGTTCCGACTAGCTCCAAAGTTGACGAAACCAAATGTCAAGCATAGATTGATGTAATATGACACATTAAACCATTGGGAGAAGTTTGGGACCAAGGAAGAGAGATTTGGTCCAAGAATCATCCAACTTAACCAAGTTCGTCCATTTTGGTCTTTCTTCGTTCCGACTAGCTCCAAAGTTGACCAAACTCGAATCCCAAGCATAGGTTGATGTAATATGACACATTAAACCATTGGGAGAAGTTTGGGACCAAGGAAGAGAGATTTGGTCCAAGAATCATCCAACTTAACCAAGTTCGTCCATTTTGGTCTTTCTTCGTTCCGACTAGCTCCAAAGTTGACCAAACCCAAATGTCAAGCATAGATTGATGTAATATGACACATTAAACCATTGGGAGAAGTTTGGGACCAAGGAAGAGAGATTTGGTCCAAGAATCATCCAACTTAACCAAGTTCGTCCATTTTGGTCTTTCTTCGTTCCGACTAGCTCCAAAGTTGACGAAACTCGAATCCCAAGCATAGGTTGATGTAATATGACACATTAAACCATTGGGAGAAGTTTGGGACCAAGGAAGAGAGATTTGGTCCAAGAATCATCCAACTTAACCAAGTTCGTCCATTTTGGTCTTTCTTCGTTCCGACTAGCTCCAAAGTTGACCAAACCAAATGTCAAGCATAGATTGATGTAATATGACACATTAAACCATTGGGAGAAGTTTGGGACCAAGGAAGAGAGATTTGGTCCAAGAATCATCCAACTTAACCAAGTTCGTCCATTTTGGTCTTTCTTTTTCCGACTAGCTCCAAAGTTGACCAAACCAAATGTCAAGCATAGATTGATGTAATATGACACATTAAACCATTGGGAGAAGTTTGGGACCAAGGAAGAGAGATTTGGTCCAAGAATCATCCAACTTAACCAAGTTCGTCCATTTTGGTCTTTCTTCGTTCCGACTAGCTCCAAAGTTGACCAAACTCGAATCCCAAGCATAGGTTGATGTAATATGACACATTAAACCATTGGGAGAAGTTTGGGACCAAGGAAGAGAGATTTGGTCCAAGAATCATCCAACTTAACCAAGTTCGTCCATTTTGGTCTTTCTTCGTTCCGACTAGCTCCAAAGTTGACGAAACCAAATGTCAAGCATAGATTGATGTAATATGACACATTAAACCATTGGGAGAAGTTTGGGACCAAGGAAGAGAGATTTGGTCCAAGAATCATCCAACTTAACCAAGTTCGTCCATTTTGGTCTTTCTTCGTTCCGACTAGCTCCAAAGTTGACGAAACCAAATGTCAAGCATAGATTGATGTAATATGACACATTAAACCATTGGGAGAAGTTTGGGACCAAGGAAGAGAGATTTGGTCCAAGAATCATCCAACTTAACCAAGTTCGTCCATTTTGGTCTTTCTTCGTTCCGACTAGCTCCAAAGTTGACCAAACCAAATGTCAAGCATAGATTGATGTAATATGACACATTAAACCATTGGGAGAAGTTTGGGACCAAGGAAGAGAGATTTGGTCCAAGAATCATCCAACTTAACCAAGTTCGTCCATTTTGGTCTTTCTTCGTTCCGACTAGCTCCAAAGTTGACCAAACTCGAATCCCAAGCATAGGTTGATGTAATATGACACATTAAACCATTGGGAGAAGTTTGGGACCAAGGAAGAGAGATTTGGTCCAAGAATCATCCAACTTAACCAAGTTCGTCCATTTTGGTCTTTCTTCGTTCCGACTAGCTCCAAAGTTGACCAAACCAAATGTCAAGCATAGATTGATGTAATATGACACATTAAACCATTGGGAGAAGTTTGGGACCAAGGAAGAGAGATTTGGTCCAAGAATCATCCAACTTAACCAAGTTCGTCCATTTTGGTCTTTCTTCGTTCCGACTAGCTCCAAAGTTGACGAAACTCGAATCCCAAGCATAGGTTGATGTAATATGACACATTAAACCATTGGGAGAAGTTTGGGACCAAGGAAGAGAGATTTGGTCCAAGAATCATCCAACTTAACCAAGTTCGTCCATTTTGGTCTTTCTTCGTTCCGACTAGCTCCAAAGTTGACGAAACCTAAATGTCAAGCATAGATTGATGTAATATGACACATTAAACCATTGGGAGAAGTTTGGGACCAAGGAAGAGAGATTTGGTCCAAGAATCATCCAACTTAACCAAGTTCGTCCATTTTGGTCTTTCTTCGTTCCGACTAGCTCCAAAGTTGACGAAACCCAAATGTCAAGCATAGATTGATGTAATATGACACATTAAACCATTGGGAGAAGTTTGGGACCAAGGAAGAGAGATTTGGTCCAAGAATCATCCAACTTAACCAAGTTCGTCCATTTTGGTCTTTCTTCGTTCCGACTAGCTCCAAAGTTGACGAAACTCAAATTCCAAGCATAGGTTGATGTAATATGACACATTAAACCATTGGGAGAAGTTTGGGACCAAGGAAGAGAGATTTGGTCCAAGAATCATCCAACTTAACCAAGTTCGTCCATTTTGGTCTTTCTTCGTTCCGACTAGCTCCAAAGTTGACCAAACCCAAATGTCAAGCATAGATTGATGTAATATGACACATTAAACCATTGGGAGAAGTTTGGGACCAAGGAAGAGAGATTTGGTCCAAGAATCATCCAACTTAACCAAGTTCGTCCATTTTGGTCTTTCTTCGTTCCGACTAGCTCCAAAGTTGACGAAACTCGAATTCCAAGCATAGGTTGATGTAATATGACACATTAAACCATTGGGAGAAGTTTGGGACCAAGGAAGAGAGATTTGGTCCAAGAATCATCCAACTTAACCAAGTTCGTCCATTTTGGTCTTTCTTCGTTCCGACTAGCTCCAAAGTTGACCAAACCCAAATGTCAAGCATAGATTGATGTAATATGACACATTAAACCATTGGGAGAAGTTTGGGACCAAGGAAGAGAGATTTGGTCCAAGAATCATCCAACTTAACCAAGTTCGTCCATTTTGGTCTTTCTTCGTTCCGACTAGCTCCAAAGTTGACGAAACTCGAATCCCAAGCATAGGTTGATGTAATATGACACATTAAACCATTGGGAGAAGTTTGGGACCAAGGAAGAGAGATTTGGTCCAAGAATCATCCAACTTAACCAAGTTCGTCCATTTTGGTCTTTCTTCGTTCCGACTAGCTCCAAAGTTGACAAAACTCGAATCCAAGCATAGGTTGATGTAATATGACACATTAAACCATTGGGAGAAGTTTGGGACCAAGGAAGAGAGATTTGGTCCAAGAATCATCCAACTTAACCAAGTTCGTCCATTTTGGTCTTTCTTCGTTCCGACTAGCTCCAAAGTTGACGAAACTCGAATCCCAAGCATAGGTTGATGTAATATGACACATTAAACCATTGGGAGAAGTTTGGGACCAAGGAAGAGAGATTTGGTCCAAGAATCATCCAACTTAACCAAGTTCGTCCATTTTGGTCTTTCTTCGTTCCGACTAGCTCCAAAGTTGACGAAACTCGAATCCCAAGCATAGGTTGATGTAATATGACACATTAAACCATTGGGAGAAGTTTGGGACCAAGGAAGAGAGATTTGGTCCAAGAATCATCCAACTTAACCAAGTTCGTCCATTTTGGTCTTTCTTCGTTCCGACTAGCTCCAAAGTTGACCAAACTCGAATCCCAAGCATAGGTTGATGTAATATGACACATTAAACCATTGGGAGAAGTTTGGGACCAAGGAAGAGAGATTTGGTCCAAGAATCATCCAACTTAACCAAGTTCGTCCATTTTGGTCTTTCTTCGTTCCGACTAGCTCCAAAGATGACCAAACCCAAATGTCAAGCATAGATTGATGTAATATGACACATTAAACCATTGGGAGAAGTTTGGGACCAAGGAAGAGAGATTTGGTCCAAGAATCATCCAACTTAACCAAGTTCGTCCATTTTGGTCTTTCTTCGTTCCGACTAGCTCCAAAGTTGACGAAACTCGAATCCCAAGCATAGGTTGATGTAATATGACACATTAAACCATTGGGAGAAGTTTGGGACCAAGGAAGAGAGATTTGGTCCAAGAATCATCCAACTTAACCAAGTTCGTCCATTTTGGTCTTTCTTCGTTCCGACTAGCTCCAAAGTTGACGAAACCAAATGTCAAGCATAGATTGATGTAATATGACACATTAAACCATTGGGAGAAGTTTGGGACCAAGGAAGAGAGATTTGGTCCAAGAATCATCCAACTTAACCAAGTTCGTCCATTTTGGTCTTTCTTCGTTCCGACTAGCTCCAAAGTTGACGAAACTCGAATCCCAAGCATAGGTTGATGTAATATGACACATTAAACCATTGGGAGAAGTTTGGGACCAAGGAAGAGAGATTTGGTCCAAGAATCATCCAACTTAACCAAGTTCGTCCATTTTGGTCTTTCTTCGTTCCGACTAGCTCCAAAGTTGACCAAACCCAAATGTCAAGCATAGGTTGATGTAATATGACACATTAAACCATTGGGAGAAGTTTGGGACCAAGAAAGAGAGATTTGGTCCAAGAATCATCCAACTTAACCAAGTTCGTCCATTTTGGTCTTTCTTCGTTCCGACTAGCTCCAAAGTTGACCAAACTCGAATCCCAAGCATAGGTTGATGTAATATGACACATTAAACCATTGGGAGAAGTTTGGGACCAAGGAAGAGAGATTTGGTCCAAGAATCATCCAACTTAACCAAGTTCGTCCATTTTGGTCTTTCTTCGTTCCGACTAGCTCCAAAGTTGACGAAACCTAAATGTCAAGCATAGATTGATGTAATATGACACATTAAACCATTGGGAGAAGTTTGGGACCAAGGAAGAGAGATTTGGTCCAAGAATCATCCAACTTAACCAAGTTCGTCCATTTTGGTCTTTCTTCGTTCCGACTAGCTCCAAAGTTGACCAAACCCAAATGTCAAGCATAGGTTGATGTAATATGACACATTAAACCATTGGGAGAAGTTTGGGACCAAGGAAGAGAGATTTGGTCCAAGAATCATCCAACTTAACCAAGTTCGTCCATTTTGGTCTTTCTTCGTTCCGACTAGCTCCAAAGTTGACGAAACTCGAATCCCAAGCATAGGTTGATGTAATATGACACATTAAACCATTGGGAGAAGTTTGGGACCAAGGAAGAGAGATTTGGTCCAAGAATCATCCAACTTAACCAAGTTCGTCCATTTTGGTCTTTCTTCGTTCCGACTAGCTCCAAAGTTGACCAAACCCAAATGTCAAGCATAGATTGATGTAATATGACACATTAAACCATTGGGAGAAGTTTGGGACCAAGGAAGAGAGATTTGGTCCAAGAATCATCCAACTTAACCAAGTTCGTCCATTTTGGTCTTTCTTCGTTCCGACTAGCTCCAAAGTTGACCAAACCCAAATGTCAAGCATAGGTTGATGTAATATGACACATTAAACCATTGGGAGAAGTTTGGGACCAAGGAAGAGAGATTTGGTCCAAGAATCATCCAACTTAACCAAGTTCGTCCATTTTGGTCTTTCTTCGTTCCGACTAGCTCCAAAGTTGACCAAACTCGAATCCCAAGCATAGGTTGATGTAATATGACACATTAAACCATTGGGAGAAGTTTGGGACCAAGGAAGAGAGATTTGGTCCAAGAATCATCCAACTTAACCAAGTTCGTCCATTTTGGTCTTTCTTCGTTCCGACTAGCTCCAAAGTTGACGAAACCAAATGTCAAGCATAGATTGATGTAATATGACACATTAAACCATTGGGAGAAGTTTGGGACCAAGGAAGAGAGATTTGGTCCAAGAATCATCCAACTTAACCAAGTTCGTCCATTTTGGTCTTTCTTCGTTCCGACTAGCTCCAAAGTTGACCAAACCCAAATGTCAAGCATAGATTGATGTAATATGACACATTAAACCATTGGGAGAAGTTTGGGACCAAGGAAGAGAGATTTGGTCCAAGAATCATCCAACTTAACCAAGTTCGTCCATTTTGGTCTTTCTTCGTTCCGACTAGCTCCAAAGTTGACCAAACCCAAATGTCAAGCATAGGTTGATGTAATATGACACATTAAACCATTGGGAGAAGTTTGGGACCAAGGAAGAGAGATTTGGTCCAAGAATCATCCAACTTAACCAAGTTCGTCCATTTTGGTCTTTCTTCGTTCCGACTAGCTCCAAAGTTGACCAAACCCAAATGTCAAGCATAGGTTGATGTAATATGACACATTAAACCATTGGGAGAAGTTTGGGACCAAGGAAGAGAGATTTGGTCCAAGAATCATCCAACTTAACCAAGTTCGTCCATTTTGGTCTTTCTTCGTTCCGACTAGCTCCAAAGTTGACCAAACTCGAATCCCAAGCATAGGTTGATGTAATATGACACATTAAACCATTGGGAGAAGTTTGGGACCAAGGAAGAGAGATTTGGTCCAAGAATCATCCAACTTAACCAAGTTCGTCCATTTTGGTCTTTCTTCGTTCCGACTAGCTCCAAAGTTGACGAAACCAAATGTCAAGCATAGATTGATGTAATATGACACATTAAACCATTGGGAGAAGTTTGGGACCAAGGAAGAGAGATTTGGTCCAAGAATCATCCAACTTAACCAAGTTCGTCCATTTTGGTCTTTCTTCGTTCCGACTAGCTCCAAAGTTGACCAAACCCAAATGTCAAGCATAGGTTGATGTAATATGACACATTAAACCATTGGGAGAAGTTTGGGACCAAGGAAGAGAGATTTGGTCCAAGAATCATCCAACTTAACCAAGTTCGTCCATTTTGGTCTTTCTTCGTTCCGACTAGCTCCAAAGTTGACCAAACCCAAATGTCAAGCATAGGTTGATGTAATATGACACATTAAACCATTGGGAGAAGTTTGGGACCAAGGAAGAGAGATTTGGTCCAAGAATCATCCAACTTAACCAAGTTCGTCCATTTTGGTCTTTCTTCGTTCCGACTAGCTCCAAAGTTGACGAAACTCGAATCCCAAGCATAGGTTGATGTAATATGACACATTAAACCATTGGGAGAAGTTTGGGACCAAGGAAGAGAGATTTGGTCCAAGAATCATCCAACTTAACCAAGTTCGTCCATTTTGGTCTTTCTTCGTTCCGACTAGCTCCAAAGTTGACCAAACCCAAATGTCAAGCATAGATTGATGTAATATGACACATTAAACCATTGGGAGAAGTTTGGGACCAAGGAAGAGAGATTTGGTCCAAGAATCATCCAACTTAACCAAGTTCGTCCATTTTGGTCTTTCTTCGTTCCGACTAGCTCCAAAGTTGACCAAACCCAAATGTCAAGCATAGGTTGATGTAATATGACACATTAAACCATTGGGAGAAGTTTGGGACCAAGGAAGAGAGATTTGGTCCAAGAATCATCCAACTTAACCAAGTTCGTCCATTTTGGTCTTTCTTCGTTCCGACTAGCTCCAAAGTTGACCAAACCCAAATGTCAAGCATAGATTGATGTAATATGACACATTAAACCATTGGGAGAAGTTTGGGACCAAGGAAGAGAGATTTGGTCCAAGAATCATCCAACTTAACCAAGTTCGTCCATTTTGGTCTTTCTTCGTTCCGACTAGCTCCAAAGTTGACCAAACCCAAATGTCAAGCATAGGTTGATGTAATATGACACATTAAACCATTGGGAGAAGTTTGGGACCAAGGAAGAGAGATTTGGTCCAAGAATCATCCAACTTAACCAAGTTCGTCCATTTTGGTCTTTCTTCGTTCCGACTAGCTCCAAAGTTGACCAAACCCAAATGTCAAGCATAGGTTGATGTAATATGACACATTAAACCATTGGGAGAAGTTTGGGACCAAGGAAGAGAGATTTGGTCCAAGAATCATCCAACTTAACCAAGTTCGTCCATTTTGGTCTTTCTTCGTTCCGACTAGCTCCAAAGTTGACCAAACTCGAATCCCAAGCATAGGTTGATGTAATATGACACATTAAACCATTGGGAGAAGTTTGGGACCAAGGAAGAGAGATTTGGTCCAAGAATCATCCAACTTAACCAAGTTCGTCCATTTTGGTCTTTCTTCGTTCCGACTAGCTCCAAAGTTGACGAAACCTAAATGTCAAGCATAGATTGATGTAATATGACACATTAAACCATTGGGAGAAGTTTGGGACCAAGGAAGAGAGATTTGGTCCAAGAATCATCCAACTTAACCAAGTTCGTCCATTTTGGTCTTTCTTCGTTCCGACTAGCTCCAAAGTTGACCAAACCCAAATGTCAAGCATAGGTTGATGTAATATGACACATTAAACCATTGGGAGAAGTTTGGGACCAAGGAAGAGAGATTTGGTCCAAGAATCATCCAACTTAACCAAGTTCGTCCATTTTGGTCTTTCTTCGTTCCGACTAGCTCCAAAGTTGACGAAACTCGAATCCCAAGCATAGGTTGATGTAATATGACACATTAAACCATTGGGAGAAGTTTGGGACCAAGGAAGAGAGATTTGGTCCAAGAATCATCCAACTTAACCAAGTTCGTCCATTTTGGTCTTTCTTCGTTCCGACTAGCTCCAAAGTTGACCAAACCCAAATGTCAAGCATAGATTGATGTAATATGACACATTAAACCATTGGGAGAAGTTTGGGACCAAGGAAGAGAGATTTGGTCCAAGAATCATCCAACTTAACCAAGTTCGTCCATTTTGGTCTTTCTTCGTTCCGACTAGCTCCAAAGTTGACGAAACTCGAATCCCAAGCATAGGTTGATGTAATATGACACATTAAACCATTGGGAGAAGTTTGGGACCAAGGAAGAGAGATTTGGTCCAAGAATCATCCAACTTAACCAAGTTCGTCCATTTTGGTCTTTCTTCGTTCCGACTAGCTCCAAAGTTGACCAAACCAAATGTCAAGCATAGATTGATGTAATATGACACATTAAACCATTGGGAGAAGTTTGGGACCAAGGAAGAGAGATTTGGTCCAAGAATCATCCAACTTAACCAAGTTCGTCCATTTTGGTCTTTCTTCGTTCCGACTAGCTCCAAAGTTGACGAAACTCGAATCCCAAGCATAGGTTGATGTAATATGACACATTAAACCATTGGGAGAAGTTTGGGACCAAGGAAGAGAGATTTGGTCCAAGAATCATCCAACTTAACCAAGTTCGTCCATTTTGGTCTTTCTTCGTTCCGACTAGCTCCAAAGTTGACGAAACTCGAATCCCAAGCATAGGTTGATGTAATATGACACATTAAACCATTGGGAGAAGTTTGGGACCAAGGAAGAGAGATTTGGTCCAAGAATCATCCAACTTAACCAAGTTCGTCCATTTTGGTCTTTCTTCGTTCCGACTAGCTCCAAAGTTGACCAAACTCGAATCCCAAGCATAGGTTGATGTAATATGACACATTAAACCATTGGGAGAAGTTTGGGACCAAGGAAGAGAGATTTGGTCCAAGAATCATCCAACTTAACCAAGTTCGTCCATTTTGGTCTTTCTTCGTTCCGACTAGCTCCAAAGTTGACCAAACCCAAATGTCAAGCATAGATTGATGTAATATGACACATTAAACCATTGGGAGAAGTTTGGGACCAAGGAAGAGAGATTTGGTCCAAGAATCATCCAACTTAACCAAGTTCGTCCATTTTGGTCTTTCTTCGTTCCGACTAGCTCCAAAGTTGACCAAACCCAAATGTCAAGCATAGGTTGATGTAATATGACACATTAAACCATTGGGAGAAGTTTGGGACCAAGGAAGAGAGATTTGGTCCAAGAATCATCCAACTTAACCAAGTTCGTCCATTTTGGTCTTTCTTCGTTCCGACTAGCTCCAAAGTTGACGAAACTCGAATCCCAAGCATAGGTTGATGTAATATGACACATTAAACCATTGGGAGAAGTTTGGGACCAAGGAAGAGAGATTTGGTCCAAGAATCAAGTTCGTCCATTTTGGTCTTTCTTCGTTCCGACTAGCTCCAAAGTTGACCAAACCCAAATGTCAAGCATAGATTGATGTAATATGACACATTAAACCATTGGGAGAAGTTTGGGACCAAGGAAGAGAGATTTGGTCCAAGAATCATCCAACTTAACCAAGTTCGTCCATTTTGGTCTTTCTTCGTTCCGACTAGCTCCAAAGTTGACCAAACCCAAATGTCAAGCATAGGTTGATGTAATATGACACATTAAACCATTGGGAGAAGTTTGGGACCAAGGAAGAGAGATTTGGTCCAAGAATCATCCAACTTAACCAAGTTCGTCCATTTTGGTCTTTCTTCGTTCCGACTAGCTCCAAAGTTGACCAAACCCAAATGTCAAGCATAGATTGATGTAATATGACACATTAAACCATTGGGAGAAGTTTGGGACCAAGGAAGAGAGATTTGGTCCAAGAATCATCCAACTTAACCAAGTTCGTCCATTTTGGTCTTTCTTCGTTCCGACTAGCTCCAAAGTTGACCAAACCCAAATGTCAAGCATAGGTTGATGTAATATGACACATTAAACCATTGGGAGAAGTTTGGGACCAAGGAAGAGAGATTTGGTCCAAGAATCATCCAACTTAACCAAGTTCGTCCATTTTGGTCTTTCTTCGTTCCGACTAGCTCCAAAGTTGACCAAACCAAATGTCAAGCATAGGTTGATGTAATATGACACATTAAACCATTGGGAGAAGTTTGGGACCAAGGAAGAGAGATTTGGTCCAAGAATCATCCAACTTAACCAAGTTCGTCCATTTTGGTCTTTCTTCGTTCCGACTAGCTCCAAAGTTGACCAAACTCGAATCCCAAGCATAGGTTGATGTAATATGACACATTAAACCATTGGGAGAAGTTTGGGACCAAGGAAGAGAGATTTGGTCCAAGAATCATCCAACTTAACCAAGTTCGTCCATTTTGGTCTTTCTTCGTTCCGACTAGCTCCAAAGTTGACGAAACCAAATGTCAAGCATAGATTGATGTAATATGACACATTAAACCATTGGGAGAAGTTTGGGACCAAGGAAGAGAGATTTGGTCCAAGAATCATCCAACTTAACCAAGTTCGTCCATTTTGGTCTTTCTTCGTTCCGACTAGCTCCAAAGTTGACCAAACCCAATGTCAAGCATAGGTTGATGTAATATGACACATTAAACCATTGGGAGAAGTTTGGGACCAAGGAAGAGAGATTTGGTCCAAGAATCATCCAACTTAACCAAGTTCGTCCATTTTGGTCTTTCTTCGTTCCGACTAGCTCCAAAGTTGACGAAACTCGAATCCCAAGCATAGGTTGATGTAATATGACACATTAAACCATTGGGAGAAGTTTGGGACCAAGGAAGAGAGATTTGGTCCAAGAATCATCCAACTTAACCAAGTTCGTCCATTTTGGTCTTTCTTCGTTCCGACTAGCTCCAAAGTTGACCAAACCCAAATGTCAAGCATAGATTGATGTAATATGACACATTAAACCATTGGGAGAAGTTTGGGACCAAGGAAGAGAGATTTGGTCCAAGAATCATCCAACTTAACCAAGTTCGTCCATTTTGGTCTTTCTTCGTTCCGACTAGCTCCAAAGTTGACGAAACTCGAATCCCAAGCATAGGTTGATGTAATATGACACATTAAACCATTGGGAGAAGTTTGGGACCAAGGAAGAGAGATTTGGTCCAAGAATCATCCAACTTAACCAAGTTCGTCCATTTTGGTCTTTCTTCGTTCCGACTAGCTCCAAAGTTGACCAAACCCAAATGTCAAGCATAGATTGATGTAATATGACACATTAAACCATTGGGAGAAGTTTGGGACCAAGGAAGAGAGATTTGGTCCAAGAATCATCCAACTTAACCAAGTTCGTCCATTTTGGTCTTTCTTCGTTCCGACTAGCTCCAAAGTTGACGAAACTCGAATCCCAAGCATAGGTTGATGTAATATGACACATTAAACCATTGGGAGAAGTTTGGGACCAAGGAAGAGAGATTTGGTCCAAGAATCATCCAACTTAACCAAGTTCGTCCATTTTGGTCTTTCTTCGTTCCGACTAGCTCCAAAGTTGACGAAACTCGAATCCCAAGCATAGGTTGATGTAATATGACACATTAAACCATTGGGAGAAGTTTGGGACCAAGGAAGAGAGATTTGGTCCAAGAATCATCCAACTTAACCAAGTTCGTCCATTTTGGTCTTTCTTCGTTCCGACTAGCTCCAAAGTTGACCAAACTCGAATCCCAAGCATAGGTTGATGTAATATGACACATTAAACCATTGGGAGAAGTTTGGGACCAAGGAAGAGAGATTTGGTCCAAGAATCATCCAACTTAACCAAGTTCGTCCATTTTGGTCTTTCTTCGTTCCGACTAGCTCCAAAGTTGACCAAACCCAAATGTCAAGCATAGATTGATGTAATATGACACATTAAACCATTGGGAGAAGTTTGGGACCAAGGAAGAGAGATTTGGTCCAAGAATCATCCAACTTAACCAAGTTCGTCCATTTTGGTCTTTCTTCGTTCCGACTAGCTCCAAAGTTGACGAAACTCGAATCCCAAGCATAGGTTGATGTAATATGACACATTAAACCATTGGGAGAAGTTTGGGACCAAGGAAGAGAGATTTGGTCCAAGAATCATCCAACTTAACCAAGTTCGTCCATTTTGGTCTTTCTTCGTTCCGACTAGCTCCAAAGTTGACGAAACCAAATGTCAAGCATAGATTGATGTAATATGACACATTAAACCATTGGGAGAAGTTTGGGACCAAGGAAGAGAGATTTGGTCCAAGAATCATCCAACTTAACCAAGTTCGTCCATTTTGGTCTTTCTTCGTTCCGACTAGCTCCAAAGTTGACGAAACTCGAATCCCAAGCATAGGTTGATGTAATATGACACATTAAACCATTGGGAGAAGTTTGGGACCAAGGAAGAGAGATTTGGTCCAAGAATCATCCAACTTAACCAAGTTCGTCCATTTTGGTCTTTCTTCGTTCCGACTAGCTCCAAAGTTGACCAAACCCAAATGTCAAGCATAGGTTGATGTAATATGACACATTAAACCATTGGGAGAAGTTTGGGACCAAGGAAGAGAGATTTGGTCCAAGAATCATCCAACTTAACCAAGTTCGTCCATTTTGGTCTTTCTTCGTTCCGACTAGCTCCAAAGTTGACCAAACTCGAATCCCAAGCATAGGTTGATGTAATATGACACATTAAACCATTGGGAGAAGTTTGGGACCAAGGAAGAGAGATTTGGTCCAAGAATCATCCAACTTAACCAAGTTCGTCCATTTTGGTCTTTCTTCGTTCCGACTAGCTCCAAAGTTGACGAAACCGAATGTCAAGCATAGATTGATGTAATATGACACATTAAACCATTGGGAGAAGTTTGGGACCAAGGAAGAGAGATTTGGTCCAAGAATCATCCAACTTAACCAAGTTCGTCCATTTTGGTCTTTCTTCGTTCCGACTAGCTCCAAAGTTGACCAAACTCAAATGTCAAGCATAGGTTGATGTAATATGACACATTAAACCATTGGGAGAAGTTTGGGACCAAGGAAGAGAGATTTGGTCCAAGAATCATCCAACTTAACCAAGTTCGTCCATTTTGGTCTTTCTTCGTTCCGACTAGCTCCAAAGTTGACGAAACTCGAATCCCAAGCATAGGTTGATGTAATATGACACATTAAACCATTGGGAGAAGTTTGGGACCAAGGAAGAGAGATTTGGTCCAAGAATCATCCAACTTAACCAAGTTCGTCCATTTTGGTCTTTCTTCGTTCCGACTAGCTCCAAAGTTGACCAAACCCAAATGTCAAGCATAGGTTGATGTAATATGACACATTAAACCATTGGGAGAAGTTTGGGACCAAGGAAGAGAGATTTGGTCCAAGAATCATCCAACTTAACCAAGTTCGTCCATTTTGGTCTTTCTTCGTTCCGACTAGCTCCAAAGTTGACCAAACCGAATGTCAAGCATAGGTTGATGTAATATGACACATTAAACCATTGGGAGAAGTTTGGGACCAAGGAAGAGAGATTTGGTCCAAGAATCATCCAACTTAACCAAGTTCGTCCATTTTGGTCTTTCTTCGTTCCGACTAGCTCCAAAGTTGACCAAACCCAAATGTCAAGCATAGGTTGATGTAATATGACACATTAAACCATTGGGAGAAGTTTGGGACCAAGGAAGAGAGATTTGGTCCAAGAATCATCCAACTTAACCAAGTTCGTCCATTTTGGTCTTTCTTCGTTCCGACTAGCTCCAAAGTTGACCAAACCCAAATGTCAAGCATAGATTGATGTAATATGACACATTAAACCATTGGGAGAAGTTTGGGACCAAGGAAGAGAGATTTGGTCCAAGAATCATCCAACTTAACCAAGTTCGTCCATTTTGGTCTTTCTTCGTTCCGACTAGCTCCAAAGTTGACCAAACCGAATGTCAAGCATAGGTTGATGTAATATGACACATTAAACCATTGGGAGAAGTTTGGGACCAAGGAAGAGAGATTTGGTCCAAGAATCATCCAACTTAACCAAGTTCGTCCATTTTGGTCTTTCTTCGTTCCGACTAGCTCCAAAGTTGACGAAACTCGAATCCCAAGCATAGGTTGATGTAATATGACACATTAAACCATTGGGAGAAGTTTGGGACCAAGGAAGAGAGATTTGGTCCAAGAATCATCCAACTTAACCAAGTTCGTCCATTTTGGTCTTTCTTCGTTCCGACTAGCTCCAAAGTTGACGAAACTCGAATCCCAAGCATAGGTTGATGTAATATGACACATTAAACCATTGGGAGAAGTTTGGGACCAAGGAAGAGAGATTTGGTCCAAGAATCATCCAACTTAACCAAGTTCGTCCATTTTGGTCTTTCTTCGTTCCGACTAGCTCCAAAGTTGACCAAACCCAAATGTCAAGCATAGATTGATGTAATATGACACATTAAACCATTGGGAGAAGTTTGGGACCAAGGAAGAGAGATTTGGTCCAAGAATCATCCAACTTAACCAAGTTCGTCCATTTTGGTCTTTCTTCGTTCCGACTAGCTCCAAAGTTGACGAAACTCGAATCCCAAGCATAGGTTGATGTAATATGACACATTAAACCATTGGGAGAAGTTTGGGACCAAGGAAGAGAGATTTGGTCCAAGAATCATCCAACTTAACCAAGTTCGTCCATTTTGGTCTTTCTTCGTTCCGACTAGCTCCAAAGTTGACGAAACTCGAATCCCAAGCATAGGTTGATGTAATATGACACATTAAACCATTGGGAGAAGTTTGGGACCAAGGAAGAGAGATTTGGTCCAAGAATCATCCAACTTAACCAAGTTCGTCCATTTTGGTCTTTCTTCGTTCCGACTAGCTCCAAAGTTGACCAAACCCAAATGTCAAGCATAGATTGATGTAATATGACACATTAAACCATTGGGAGAAGTTTGGGACCAAGGAAGAGAGATTTGGTCCAAGAATCATCCAACTTAACCAAGTTCGTCCATTTTGGTCTTTCTTCGTTCCGACTAGCTCCAAAGTTGACGAAACTCGAATCCCAAGCATAGGTTGATGTAATATGACACATTAAACCATTGGGAGAAGTTTGGGACCAAGGAAGAGAGATTTGGTCCAAGAATCATCCAACTTAACCAAGTTCGTCCATTTTGGTCTTTCTTCGTTCCGACTAGCTCCAAAGTTGACGAAACTCGAATCCCAAGCATAGGTTGATGTAATATGACACATTAAACCATTGGGAGAAGTTTGGGACCAAGGAAGAGAGATTTGGTCCAAGAATCATCCAACTTAACCAAGTTCGTCCATTTTGGTCTTTCTTCGTTCCGACTAGCTCCAAAGTTGACCAAACTCGAATCCCAAGCATAGGTTGATGTAATATGACACATTAAACCATTGGGAGAAGTTTGGGACCAAGGAAGAGAGATTTGGTCCAAGAATCATCCAACTTAACCAAGTTCGTCCATTTTGGTCTTTCTTCGTTCCGACTAGCTCCAAAGTTGACCAAACCAAATGTCAAGCATAGATTGATGTAATATGACACATTAAACCATTGGGAGAAGTTTGGGACCAAGGAAGAGAGATTTGGTCCAAGAATCATCCAACTTAACCAAGTTCGTCCATTTTGGTCTTTCTTCGTTCCGACTAGCTCCAAAGTTGACGAAACTCGAATCCCAAGCATAGGTTGATGTAATATGACACATTAAACCATTGGGAGAAGTTTGGGACCAAGGAAGAGAGATTTGGTCCAAGAATCATCCAACTTAACCAAGTTCGTCCATTTTGGTCTTTCTTCGTTCCGACTAGCTCCAAAGTTGACGAAACTCGAATCCCAAGCATAGGTTGATGTAATATGACACATTAAACCATTGGGAGAAGTTTGGGACCAAGGAAGAGAGATTTGGTCCAAGAATCATCCAACTTAACCAAGTTCGTCCATTTTGGTCTTTCTTCGTTCCGACTAGCTCCAAAGTTGACGAAACTCGAATCCCAAGCATAGGTTGATGTAATATGACACATTAAACCATTGGGAGAAGTTTGGGACCAAGGAAGAGAGATTTGGTCCAAGAATCATCCAACTTAACCAAGTTCGTCCATTTTGGTCTTTCTTCGTTCCGACTAGCTCCAAAGTTGACGAAACTCGAATCCCAAGCATAGGTTGATGTAATATGACACATTAAACCATTGGGAGAAGTTTGGGACCAAGGAAGAGAGATTTGGTCCAAGAATCATCCAACTTAACCAAGTTCGTCCATTTTGGTCTTTCTTCGTTCCGACTAGCTCCAAAGTTGACCAAACTCGAATCCCAAGCATAGGTTGATGTAATATGACACATTAAACCATTGGGAGAAGTTTGGGACCAAGGAAGAGAGATTTGGTCCAAGAATCATCCAACTTAACCAAGTTCGTCCATTTTGGTCTTTCTTCGTTCCGACTAGCTCCAAAGTTGACCAAACTCAAATGTCAAGCATAGGTTGATGTAATATGACACATTAAACCATTGGGAGAAGTTTGGGACCAAGGAAGAGAGATTTGGTCCAAGAATCATCCAACTTAACCAAGTTCGTCCATTTTGGTCTTTCTTCGTTCCGACTAGCTCCAAAGTTGACGAAACTCGAATCCCAAGCATAGGTTGATGTAATATGACACATTAAACCATTGGGAGAAGTTTGGGACCAAGGAAGAGAGATTTGGTCCAAGAATCATCCAACTTAACCAAGTTCGTCCATTTTGGTCTTTCTTCGTTCCGACTAGCTCCAAAGTTGACGAAACTCGAATCCCAAGCATAGGTTGATGTAATATGACACATTAAACCATTGGGAGAAGTTTGGGACCAAGGAAGAGAGATTTGGTCCAAGAATCATCCAACTTAACCAAGTTCGTCCATTTTGGTCTTTCTTCGTTCCGACTAGCTCCAAAGTTGACCAAACTCGAATCCCAAGCATAGGTTGATGTAATATGACACATTAAACCATTGGGAGAAGTTTGGGACCAAGGAAGAGAGATTTGGTCCAAGAATCATCCAACTTAACCAAGTTCGTCCATTTTGGTCTTTCTTCGTTCCGACTAGCTCCAAAGTTGACGAAACTCAAATGTCAAGCATAGGTTGATGTAATATGACACATTAAACCATTGGGAGAAGTTTGGGACCAAGGAAGAGAGATTTGGTCCAAGAATCATCCAACTTAACCAAGTTCGTCCATTTTGGTCTTTCTTCGTTCCGACTAGCTCCAAAGTTGACGAAACTCGAATCCCAAGCATAGGTTGATGTAATATGACACATTAAACCATTGGGAGAAGTTTGGGACCAAGGAAGAGAGATTTGGTCCAAGAATCATCCAACTTAACCAAGTTCGTCCATTTTGGTCTTTCTTCGTTCCGACTAGCTCCAAAGTTGACCAAACCCAAATGTCAAGCATAGATTGATGTAATATGACACATTAAACCATTGGGAGAAGTTTGGGACCAAGGAAGAGAGATTTGGTCCAAGAATCATCCAACTTAACCAAGTTCGTCCATTTTGGTCTTTCTTCGTTCCGACTAGCTCCAAAGTTGACGAAACTCGAATCCCAAGCATAGGTTGATGTAATATGACACATTAAACCATTGGGAGAAGTTTGGGACCAAGGAAGAGAGATTTGGTCCAAGAATCATCCAACTTAACCAAGTTCGTCCATTTTGGTCTTTCTTCGTTCCGACTAGCTCCAAAGTTGACGAAACTCGAATCCCAAGCATAGGTTGATGTAATATGACACATTAAACCATTGGGAGAAGTTTGGGACCAAGGAAGAGAGATTTGGTCCAAGAATCATCCAACTTAACCAAGTTCGTCCATTTTGGTCTTTCTTCGTTCCGACTAGCTCCAAAGTTGACGAAACTCGAATCCCAAGCATAGGTTGATGTAATATGACACATTAAACCATTGGGAGAAGTTTGGGACCAAGGAAGAGAGATTTGGTCCAAGAATCATCCAACTTAACCAAGTTCGTCCATTTTGGTCTTTCTTCGTTCCGACTAGCTCCAAAGTTGACCAAACTCGAATCCCAAGCATAGGTTGATGTAATATGACACATTAAACCATTGGGAGAAGTTTGGGACCAAGGAAGAGAGATTTGGTCCAAGAATCATCCAACTTAACCAAGTTCGTCCATTTTGGTCTTTCTTCGTTCC
The DNA here is from genome assembly GCA_022379115.2 of Bauhinia variegata. Lineage (NCBI taxonomy): Eukaryota > Viridiplantae > Streptophyta > Magnoliopsida > Fabales > Fabaceae > Bauhinia > Bauhinia variegata. Next base: position 283,268 of record JAKRYI020000200.1, on the reverse strand, counting down.
GACTAGCTCCAAAGTTGACGAAACCCAAATGTCAAGCATAGGTTGATGTAATATGACACATTAAACCATTGGGAGAAGTTTGGGACCAAGGAAGAGAGATTTGGTCCAAGAATCATCCAACTTAACCAAGTTCGTCCATTTTGGTCTTTCTTCGTTCCGACTAGCTCCAAAGTTGACGAAACTCGAATCCCAAGCATAGGTTGATGTAATATGACACATTAAACCATTGGGAGAAGTTTGGGACCAAGGAAGAGAGATTTGGTCCAAGAATCATCCAACTTAACCAAGTTCGTCCATTTTGGTCTTTCTTCGTTCCGACTAGCTCCAAAGTTGACCAAACTCGAATCCCAAGCATAGGTTGATGTAATATGACACATTAAACCATTGGGAGAAGTTTGGGACCAAGGAAGAGAGATTTGGTCCAAGAATCATCCAACTTAACCAAGTTCGTCCATTTTGGTCTTTCTTCGTTCCGACTAGCTCCAAAGTTGACCAAACCGAATGTCAAGCATAGATTGATGTAATATGACACATTAAACCATTGGGAGAAGTTTGGGACCAAGGAAGAGAGATTTGGTCCAAGAATCATCCAACTTAACCAAGTTCGTCCATTTTGGTCTTTCTTCGTTCCGACTAGCTCCAAAGTTGACGAAACTCGAATCCCAAGCATAGGTTGATGTAATATGACACATTAAACCATTGGGAGAAGTTTGGGACCAAGGAAGAGAGATTTGGTCCAAGAATCATCCAACTTAACCAAGTTCGTCCATTTTGGTCTTTCTTCGTTCCGACTAGCTCCAAAGTTGACGAAACTCGAATCCCAAGCATAGGTTGATGTAATATGACACATTAAACCATTGGGAGAAGTTTGGGACCAAGGAAGAGAGATTTGGTCCAAGAATCATCCAACTTAACCAAGTTCGTCCATTTTGGTCTTTCTTCGTTCCGACTAGCTCCAAAGTTGACCAAACTCAAATGTCAAGCATAGGTTGATGTAATATGACACATTAAACCATTGGGAGAAGTTTGGGACCAAGGAAGAGAGATTTGGTCCAAGAATCATCCAACTTAACCAAGTTCGTCCATTTTGGTCTTTCTTCGTTCCGACTAGCTCCAAAGTTGACGAAACTCGAATCCCAAGCATAGGTTGATGTAATATGACACATTAAACCATTGGGAGAAGTTTGGGACCAAGGAAGAGAGATTTGGTCCAAGAATCATCCAACTTAACCAAGTTCGTCCATTTTGGTCTTTCTTCGTTCCGACTAGCTCCAAAGTTGACGAAACTCGAATCCCAAGCATAGGTTGATGTAATATGACACATTAAACCATTGGGAGAAGTTTGGGACCAAGGAAGAGAGATTTGGTCCAAGAATCATCCAACTTAACCAAGTTCGTCCATTTTGGTCTTTCTTCGTTCCGACTAGCTCCAAAGTTGACGAAACTCGAATCCCAAGCATAGGTTGATGTAATATGACACATTAAACCATTGGGAGAAGTTTGGGACCAAGGAAGAGAGATTTGGTCCAAGAATCATCCAACTTAACCAAGTTCGTCCATTTTGGTCTTTCTTCGTTCCGACTAGCTCCAAAGTTGACGAAACTCGAATCCCAAGCATAGGTTGATGTAATATGACACATTAAACCATTGGGAGAAGTTTGGGACCAAGGAAGAGAGATTTGGTCCAAGAATCATCCAACTTAACCAAGTTCGTCCATTTTGGTCTTTCTTCGTTCCGACTAGCTCCAAAGTTGACCAAACTCGAATCCCAAGCATAGGTTGATGTAATATGACACATTAAACCATTGGGAGAAGTTTGGGACCAAGGAAGAGAGATTTGGTCCAAGAATCATCCAACTTAACCAAGTTCGTCCATTTTGGTCTTTCTTCGTTCCGACTAGCTCCAAAGTTGACCAAACTCGAATGTCAAGCATAGGTTGATGTAATATGACACATTAAACCATTGGGAGAAGTTTGGGACCAAGGAAGAGAGATTTGGTCCAAGAATCATCCAACTTAACCAAGTTCGTCCATTTTGGTCTTTCTTCGTTCCGACTAGCTCCAAAGTTGACGAAACTCGAATCCCAAGCATAGGTTGATGTAATATGACACATTAAACCATTGGGAGAAGTTTGGGACCAAGGAAGAGAGATTTGGTCCAAGAATCATCCAACTTAACCAAGTTCGTCCATTTTGGTCTTTCTTCGTTCCGACTAGCTCCAAAGTTGACGAAACTCGAATCCCAAGCATAGGTTGATGTAATATGACACATTAAACCATTGGGAGAAGTTTGGGACCAAGGAAGAGAGATTTGGTCCAAGAATCATCCAACTTAACCAAGTTCGTCCATTTTGGTCTTTCTTCGTTCCGACTAGCTCCAAAGTTGACCAAACTCGAATCCCAAGCATAGGTTGATGTAATATGACACATTAAACCATTGGGAGAAGTTTGGGACCAAGGAAGAGAGATTTGGTCCAAGAATCATCCAACTTAACCAAGTTCGTCCATTTTGGTCTTTCTTCGTTCCGACTAGCTCCAAAGTTGACGAAACTCGAATGTCAAGCATAGGTTGATGTAATATGACACATTAAACCATTGGGAGAAGTTTGGGACCAAGGAAGAGAGATTTGGTCCAAGAATCATCCAACTTAACCAAGTTCGTCCATTTTGGTCTTTCTTCGTTCCGACTAGCTCCAAAGTTGACGAAACTCGAATCCCAAGCATAGGTTGATGTAATATGACACATTAAACCATTGGGAGAAGTTTGGGACCAAGGAAGAGAGATTTGGTCCAAGAATCATCCAACTTAACCAAGTTCGTCCATTTTGGTCTTTCTTCGTTCCGACTAGCTCCAAAGTTGACCAAACTCGAATGTCAAGCATAGGTTGATGTAATATGACACATTAAACCATTGGGAGAAGTTTGGGACCAAGGAAGAGAGATTTGGTCCAAGAATCATCCAACTTAACCAAGTTCGTCCATTTTGGTCTTTCTTCGTTCCGACTAGCTCCAAAGTTGACGAAACTCGAATCCCAAGCATAGGTTGATGTAATATGACACATTAAACCATTGGGAGAAGTTTGGGACCAAGGAAGAGAGATTTGGTCCAAGAATCATCCAACTTAACCAAGTTCGTCCATTTTGGTCTTTCTTCGTTCCGACTAGCTCCAAAGTTGACGAAACTCGAATCCCAAGCATAGGTTGATGTAATATGACACATTAAACCATTGGGAGAAGTTTGGGACCAAGGAAGAGAGATTTGGTCCAAGAATCATCCAACTTAACCAAGTTCGTCCATTTTGGTCTTTCTTCGTTCCGACTAGCTCCAAAGTTGACCAAACTCGAATCCCAAGCATAGGTTGATGTAATATGACACATTAAACCATTGGGAGAAGTTTGGGACCAAGGAAGAGAGATTTGGTCCAAGAATCATCCAACTTAACCAAGTTCGTCCATTTTGGTCTTTCTTCGTTCCGACTAGCTCCAAAGTTGACGAAACTCGAATCCCAAGCATAGGTTGATGTAATATGACACATTAAACCATTGGGAGAAGTTTGGGACCAAGGAAGAGAGATTTGGTCCAAGAATCATCCAACTTAACCAAGTTCGTCCATTTTGGTCTTTCTTCGTTCCGACTAGCTCCAAAGTTGACCAAACTCAAATGTCAAGCATAGGTTGATGTAATATGACACATTAAACCATTGGGAGAAGTTTGGGACCAAGGAAGAGAGATTTGGTCCAAGAATCATCCAACTTAACCAAGTTCGTCCATTTTGGTCTTTCTTCGTTCCGACTAGCTCCAAAGTTGACGAAACTCGAATCCCAAGCATAGGTTGATGTAATATGACACATTAAACCATTGGGAGAAGTTTGGGACCAAGGAAGAGAGATTTGGTCCAAGAATCATCCAACTTAACCAAGTTCGTCCATTTTGGTCTTTCTTCGTTCCGACTAGCTCCAAAGTTGACGAAACTCGAATCCCAAGCATAGGTTGATGTAATATGACACATTAAACCATTGGGAGAAGTTTGGGACCAAGGAAGAGAGATTTGGTCCAAGAATCATCCAACTTAACCAAGTTCGTCCATTTTGGTCTTTCTTCGTTCCGACTAGCTCCAAAGTTGACGAAACTCGAATCCCAAGCATAGGTTGATGTAATATGACACATTAAACCATTGGGAGAAGTTTGGGACCAAGGAAGAGAGATTTGGTCCAAGAATCATCCAACTTAACCAAGTTCGTCCATTTTGGTCTTTCTTCGTTCCGACTAGCTCCAAAGTTGACGAAACTCGAATCCCAAGCATAGGTTGATGTAATATGACACATTAAACCATTGGGAGAAGTTTGGGACCAAGGAAGAGAGATTTGGTCCAAGAATCATCCAACTTAACCAAGTTCGTCCATTTTGGTCTTTCTTCGTTCCGACTAGCTCCAAAGTTGACCAAACTCGAATCCCAAGCATAGGTTGATGTAATATGACACATTAAACCATTGGGAGAAGTTTGGGACCAAGGAAGAGAGATTTGGTCCAAGAATCATCCAACTTAACCAAGTTCGTCCATTTTGGTCTTTCTTCGTTCCGACTAGCTCCAAAGTTGACCAAACTCGAATGTCAAGCATAGGTTGATGTAATATGACACATTAAACCATTGGGAGAAGTTTGGGACCAAGGAAGAGAGATTTGGTCCAAGAATCATCCAACTTAACCAAGTTCGTCCATTTTGGTCTTTCTTCGTTCCGACTAGCTCCAAAGTTGACGAAACTCGAATCCCAAGCATAGGTTGATGTAATATGACACATTAAACCATTGGGAGAAGTTTGGGACCAAGGAAGAGAGATTTGGTCCAAGAATCATCCAACTTAACCAAGTTCGTCCATTTTGGTCTTTCTTCGTTCCGACTAGCTCCAAAGTTGACGAAACTCGAATCCCAAGCATAGGTTGATGTAATATGACACATTAAACCATTGGGAGAAGTTTGGGACCAAGGAAGAGAGATTTGGTCCAAGAATCATCCAACTTAACCAAGTTCGTCCATTTTGGTCTTTCTTCGTTCCGACTAGCTCCAAAGTTGACCAAACTCGAATCCCAAGCATAGGTTGATGTAATATGACACATTAAACCATTGGGAGAAGTTTGGGACCAAGGAAGAGAGATTTGGTCCAAGAATCATCCAACTTAACCAAGTTCGTCCATTTTGGTCTTTCTTCGTTCCGACTAGCTCCAAAGTTGACGAAACTCGAATCCCAAGCATAGGTTGATGTAATATGACACATTAAACCATTGGGAGAAGTTTGGGACCAAGGAAGAGAGATTTGGTCCAAGAATCATCCAACTTAACCAAGTTCGTCCATTTTGGTCTTTCTTCGTTCCGACTAGCTCCAAAGTTGACGAAACTCGAATCCCAAGCATAGGTTGATGTAATATGACACATTAAACCATTGGGAGAAGTTTGGGACCAAGGAAGAGAGATTTGGTCCAAGAATCATCCAACTTAACCAAGTTCGTCCATTTTGGTCTTTCTTCGTTCCGACTAGCTCCAAAGTTGACGAAACTCGAATCCCAAGCATAGGTTGATGTAATATGACACATTAAACCATTGGGAGAAGTTTGGGACCAAGGAAGAGAGATTTGGTCCAAGAATCATCCAACTTAACCAAGTTCGTCCATTTTGGTCTTTCTTCGTTCCGACTAGCTCCAAAGTTGACGAAACTCGAATCCCAAGCATAGGTTGATGTAATATGACACATTAAACCATTGGGAGAAGTTTGGGACCAAGGAAGAGAGATTTGGTCCAAGAATCATCCAACTTAACCAAGTTCGTCCATTTTGGTCTTTCTTCGTTCCGACTAGCTCCAAAGTTGACGAAACTCGAATCCCAAGCATAGGTTGATGTAATATGACACATTAAACCATTGGGAGAAGTTTGGGACCAAGGAAGAGAGATTTGGTCCAAGAATCATCCAACTTAACCAAGTTCGTCCATTTTGGTCTTTCTTCGTTCCGACTAGCTCCAAAGTTGACGAAACTCGAATCCCAAGCATAGGTTGATGTAATATGACACATTAAACCATTGGGAGAAGTTTGGGACCAAGGAAGAGAGATTTGGTCCAAGAATCATCCAACTTAACCAAGTTCGTCCATTTTGGTCTTTCTTCGTTCCGACTAGCTCCAAAGTTGACCAAACCCAAATGTCAAGCATAGATTGATGTAATATGACACATTAAACCATTGGGAGAAGTTTGGGACCAAGGAAGAGAGATTTGGTCCAAGAATCATCCAACTTAACCAAGTTCGTCCATTTTGGTCTTTCTTCGTTCCGACTAGCTCCAAAGTTGACCAAACTCGAATCCCAAGCATAGGTTGATGTAATATGACACATTAAACCATTGGGAGAAGTTTGGGACCAAGGAAGAGAGATTTGGTCCAAGAATCATCCAACTTAACCAAGTTCGTCCATTTTGGTCTTTCTTCGTTCCGACTAGCTCCAAAGTTGACGAAACTCGAATCCCAAGCATAGGTTGATGTAATATGACACATTAAACCATTGGGAGAAGTTTGGGACCAAGGAAGAGAGATTTGGTCCAAGAATCATCCAACTTAACCAAGTTCGTCCATTTTGGTCTTTCTTCGTTCCGACTAGCTCCAAAGTTGACCAAACTCGAATCCCAAGCATAGGTTGATGTAATATGACACATTAAACCATTGGGAGAAGTTTGGGACCAAGGAAGAGAGATTTGGTCCAAGAATCATCCAACTTAACCAAGTTCGTCCATTTTGGTCTTTCTTCGTTCCGACTAGCTCCAAAGTTGACGAAACTCGAATCCCAAGCATAGGTTGATGTAATATGACACATTAAACCATTGGGAGAAGTTTGGGACCAAGGAAGAGAGATTTGGTCCAAGAATCATCCAACTTAACCAAGTTCGTCCATTTTGGTCTTTCTTCGTTCCGACTAGCTCCAAAGTTGACGAAACTCGAATCCCAAGCATAGGTTGATGTAATATGACACATTAAACCATTGGGAGAAGTTTGGGACCAAGGAAGAGAGATTTGGTCCAAGAATCATCCAACTTAACCAAGTTCGTCCATTTTGGTCTTTCTTCGTTCCGACTAGCTCCAAAGTTGACGAAACTCGAATCCCAAGCATAGGTTGATGTAATATGACACATTAAACCATTGGGAGAAGTTTGGGACCAAGGAAGAGAGATTTGGTCCAAGAATCATCCAACTTAACCAAGTTCGTCCATTTTGGTCTTTCTTCGTTCCGACTAGCTCCAAAGTTGACCAAACTCGAATCCCAAGCATAGGTTGATGTAATATGACACATTAAACCATTGGGAGAAGTTTGGGACCAAGGAAGAGAGATTTGGTCCAAGAATCATCCAACTTAACCAAGTTCGTCCATTTTGGTCTTTCTTCGTTCCGACTAGCTCCAAAGTTGACCAAACTCGAATCCCAAGCATAGGTTGATGTAATATGACACATTAAACCATTGGGAGAAGTTTGGGACCAAGGAAGAGAGATTTGGTCCAAGAATCATCCAACTTAACCAAGTTCGTCCATTTTGGTCTTTCTTCGTTCCGACTAGCTCCAAAGTTGACCAAACTCGAATCCCAAGCATAGGTTGATGTAATATGACACATTAAACCATTGGGAGAAGTTTGGGACCAAGGAAGAGAGATTTGGTCCAAGAATCATCCAACTTAACCAAGTTCGTCCATTTTGGTCTTTCTTCGTTCCGACTAGCTCCAAAGTTGACGAAACTCGAATCCCAAGCATAGGTTGATGTAATATGACACATTAAACCATTGGGAGAAGTTTGGGACCAAGGAAGAGAGATTTGGTCCAAGAATCATCCAACTTAACCAAGTTCGTCCATTTTGGTCTTTCTTCGTTCCGACTAGCTCCAAAGTTGACCAAACTCGAATCCCAAGCATAGGTTGATGTAATATGACACATTAAACCATTGGGAGAAGTTTGGGACCAAGGAAGAGAGATTTGGTCCAAGAATCATCCAACTTAACCAAGTTCGTCCATTTTGGTCTTTCTTCGTTCCGACTAGCTCCAAAGTTGACCAAACTCGAATCCCAAGCATAGGTTGATGTAATATGACACATTAAACCATTGGGAGAAGTTTGGGACCAAGGAAGAGAGATTTGGTCCAAGAATCATCCAACTTAACCAAGTTCGTCCATTTTGGTCTTTCTTCGTTCCGACTAGCTCCAAAGTTGACCAAACTCGAATGTCAAGCATAGGTTGATGTAATATGACACATTAAACCATTGGGAGAAGTTTGGGACCAAGGAAGAGAGATTTGGTCCAAGAATCATCCAACTTAACCAAGTTCGTCCATTTTGGTCTTTCTTCGTTCCGACTAGCTCCAAAGTTGACCAAACTCGAATCCCAAGCATAGGTTGATGTAATATGACACATTAAACCATTGGGAGAAGTTTGGGACCAAGGAAGAGAGATTTGGTCCAAGAATCATCCAACTTAACCAAGTTCGTCCATTTTGGTCTTTCTTCGTTCCGACTAGCTCCAAAGTTGACCAAACTCGAATCCCAAGCATAGGTTGATGTAATATGACACATTAAACCATTGGGAGAAGTTTGGGACCAAGGAAGAGAGATTTGGTCCAAGAATCATCCAACTTAACCAAGTTCGTCCATTTTGGTCTTTCTTCGTTCCGACTAGCTCCAAAGTTGACGAAACTCGAATCCCAAGCATAGGTTGATGTAATATGACACATTAAACCATTGGGAGAAGTTTGGGACCAAGGAAGAGAGATTTGGTCCAAGAATCATCCAACTTAACCAAGTTCGTCCATTTTGGTCTTTCTTCGTTCCGACTAGCTCCAAAGTTGACGAAACTCGAATCCCAAGCATAGGTTGATGTAATATGACACATTAAACCATTGGGAGAAGTTTGGGACCAAGGAAGAGAGATTTGGTCCAAGAATCATCCAACTTAACCAAGTTCGTCCATTTTGGTCTTTCTTCGTTCCGACTAGCTCCAAAGTTGACGAAACTCGAATCCCAAGCATAGGTTGATGTAATATGACACATTAAACCATTGGGAGAAGTTTGGGACCAAGGAAGAGAGATTTGGTCCAAGAATCATCCAACTTAACCAAGTTCGTCCATTTTGGTCTTTCTTCGTTCCGACTAGCTCCAAAGTTGACCAAACTCGAATCCCAAGCATAGGTTGATGTAATATGACACATTAAACCATTGGGAGAAGTTTGGGACCAAGGAAGAGAGATTTGGTCCAAGAATCATCCAACTTAACCAAGTTCGTCCATTTTGGTCTTTCTTCGTTCCGACTAGCTCCAAAGTTGACGAAACTCGAATCCCAAGCATAGGTTGATGTAATATGACACATTAAACCATTGGGAGAAGTTTGGGACCAAGGAAGAGAGATTTGGTCCAAGAATCATCCAACTTAACCAAGTTCGTCCATTTTGGTCTTTCTTCGTTCCGACTAGCTCCAAAGTTGACGAAACTCGAATCCCAAGCATAGGTTGATGTAATATGACACATTAAACCATTGGGAGAAGTTTGGGACCAAGGAAGAGAGATTTGGTCCAAGAATCATCCAACTTAACCAAGTTCGTCCATTTTGGTCTTTCTTCGTTCCGACTAGCTCCAAAGTTGACGAAAACTCGAATCCCAAGCATAGGTTGATGTAATATGACACATTAAACCATTGGGAGAAGTTTGGGACCAAGGAAGAGAGATTTGGTCCAAGAATCATCCAACTTAACCAAGTTCGTCCATTTTGGTCTTTCTTCGTTCCGACTAGCTCCAAAGTTGACGAAACTCGAATCCCAAGCATAGGTTGATGTAATATGACACATTAAACCATTGGGAGAAGTTTGGGACCAAGGAAGAGAGATTTGGTCCAAGAATCATCCAACTTAACCAAGTTCGTCCATTTTGGTCTTTCTTCGTTCCGACTAGCTCCAAAGTTGACGAAACTCGAATCCCAAGCATAGGTTGATGTAATATGACACATTAAACCATTGGGAGAAGTTTGGGACCAAGGAAGAGAGATTTGGTCCAAGAATCATCCAACTTAACCAAGTTCGTCCATTTTGGTCTTTCTTCGTTCCGACTAGCTCCAAAGTTGACCAAACTCGAATCCCAAGCATAGGTTGATGTAATATGACACATTAAACCATTGGGAGAAGTTTGGGACCAAGGAAGAGAGATTTGGTCCAAGAATCATCCAACTTAACCAAGTTCGTCCATTTTGGTCTTTCTTCGTTCCGACTAGCTCCAAAGTTGACGAAACTCGAATCCCAAGCATAGGTTGATGTAATATGACACATTAAACCATTGGGAGAAGTTTGGGACCAAGGAAGAGAGATTTGGTCCAAGAATCATCCAACTTAACCAAGTTCGTCCATTTTGGTCTTTCTTCGTTCCGACTAGCTCCAAAGTTGACGAAACTCGAATCCCAAGCATAGGTTGATGTAATATGACACATTAAACCATTGGGAGAAGTTTGGGACCAAGGAAGAGAGATTTGGTCCAAGAATCATCCAACTTAACCAAGTTCGTCCATTTTGGTCTTTCTTCGTTCCGACTAGCTCCAAAGTTGACCAAACTCGAATCCCAAGCATAGGTTGATGTAATATGACACATTAAACCATTGGGAGAAGTTTGGGACCAAGGAAGAGAGATTTGGTCCAAGAATCATCCAACTTAACCAAGTTCGTCCATTTTGGTCTTTCTTCGTTCCGACTAGCTCCAAAGTTGACGAAACTCGAATCCCAAGCATAGGTTGATGTAATATGACACATTAAACCATTGGGAGAAGTTTGGGACCAAGGAAGAGAGATTTGGTCCAAGAATCATCCAACTTAACCAAGTTCGTCCATTTTGGTCTTTCTTCGTTCCGACTAGCTCCAAAGTTGACGAAACTCGAATCCCAAGCATAGGTTGATGTAATATGACACATTAAACCATTGGGAGAAGTTTGGGACCAAGGAAGAGAGATTTGGTCCAAGAATCATCCAACTTAACCAAGTTCGTCCATTTTGGTCTTTCTTCGTTCCGACTAGCTCCAAAGTTGACGAAACTCGAATCCCAAGCATAGGTTGATGTAATATGACACATTAAACCATTGGGAGAAGTTTGGGACCAAGGAAGAGAGATTTGGTCCAAGAATCATCCAACTTAACCAAGTTCGTCCATTTTGGTCTTTCTTCGTTCCGACTAGCTCCAAAGTTGACGAAACTCGAATCCAAGCATAGGTTGATGTAATATGACACATTAAACCATTGGGAGAAGTTTGGGACCAAGGAAGAGAGATTTGGTCCAAGAATCATCCAACTTAACCAAGTTCGTCCATTTTGGTCTTTCTTCGTTCCGACTAGCTCCAAAGTTGACGAAACTCGAATCCCAAGCATAGGTTGATGTAATATGACACATTAAACCATTGGGAGAAGTTTGGGACCAAGGAAGAGAGATTTGGTCCAAGAATCATCCAACTTAACCAAGTTCGTCCATTTTGGTCTTTCTTCGTTCCGACTAGCTCCAAAGTTGACCAAACTCGAATCCCAAGCATAGGTTGATGTAATATGACACATTAAACCATTGGGAGAAGTTTGGGACCAAGGAAGAGAGATTTGGTCCAAGAATCATCCAACTTAACCAAGTTCGTCCATTTTGGTCTTTCTTCGTTCCGACTAGCTCCAAAGTTGACGAAACTCGAATCCCAAGCATAGGTTGATGTAATATGACACATTAAACCATTGGGAGAAGTTTGGGACCAAGGAAGAGAGATTTGGTCCAAGAATCATCCAACTTAACCAAGTTCGTCCATTTTGGTCTTTCTTCGTTCCGACTAGCTCCAAAGTTGACGAAACTCGAATCCCAAGCATAGGTTGATGTAATATGACACATTAAACCATTGGGAGAAGTTTGGGACCAAGGAAGAGAGATTTGGTCCAAGAATCATCCAACTTAACCAAGTTCGTCCATTTTGGTCTTTCTTCGTTCCGACTAGCTCCAAAGTTGACCAAACTCGAATCCCAAGCATAGGTTGATGTAATATGACACATTAAACCATTGGGAGAAGTTTGGGACCAAGGAAGAGAGATTTGGTCCAAGAATCATCCAACTTAACCAAGTTCGTCCATTTTGGTCTTTCTTCGTTCCGACTAGCTCCAAAGTTGACGAAACTCGAATCCCAAGCATAGGTTGATGTAATATGACACATTAAACCATTGGGAGAAGTTTGGGACCAAGGAAGAGAGATTTGGTCCAAGAATCATCCAACTTAACCAAGTTCGTCCATTTTGGTCTTTCTTCGTTCCGACTAGCTCCAAAGTTGACGAAACTCGAATCCCAAGCATAGGTTGATGTAATATGACACATTAAACCATTGGGAGAAGTTTGGGACCAAGGAAGAGAGATTTGGTCCAAGAATCATCCAACTTAACCAAGTTCGTCCATTTTGGTCTTTCTTCGTTCCGACTAGCTCCAAAGTTGACGAAACTCGAATCCCAAGCATAGGTTGATGTAATATGACACATTAAACCATTGGGAGAAGTTTGGGACCAAGGAAGAGAGATTTGGTCCAAGAATCATCCAACTTAACCAAGTTCGTCCATTTTGGTCTTTCTTCGTTCCGACTAGCTCCAAAGTTGACGAAACTCGAATCCCAAGCATAGGTTGATGTAATATGACACATTAAACCATTGGGAGAAGTTTGGGACCAAGGAAGAGAGATTTGGTCCAAGAATCATCCAACTTAACCAAGTTCGTCCATTTTGGTCTTTCTTCGTTCCGACTAGCTCCAAAGTTGACGAAACTCGAATCCCAAGCATAGGTTGATGTAATATGACACATTAAACCATTGGGAGAAGTTTGGGACCAAGGAAGAGAGATTTGGTCCAAGAATCATCCAACTTAACCAAGTTCGTCCATTTTGGTCTTTCTTCGTTCCGACTAGCTCCAAAGTTGACGAAACTCGAATCCCAAGCATAGGTTGATGTAATATGACACATTAAACCATTGGGAGAAGTTTGGGACCAAGGAAGAGAGATTTGGTCCAAGAATCATCCAACTTAACCAAGTTCGTCCATTTTGGTCTTTCTTCGTTCCGACTAGCTCCAAAGTTGACGAAACTCGAATCCCAAGCATAGGTTGATGTAATATGACACATTAAACCATTGGGAGAAGTTTGGGACCAAGGAAGAGAGATTTGGTCCAAGAATCATCCAACTTAACCAAGTTCGTCCATTTTGGTCTTTCTTCGTTCCGACTAGCTCCAAAGTTGACGAAACTCGAATCCCAAGCATAGGTTGATGTAATATGACACATTAAACCATTGGGAGAAGTTTGGGACCAAGGAAGAGAGATTTGGTCCAAGAATCATCCAACTTAACCAAGTTCGTCCATTTTGGTCTTTCTTCGTTCCGACTAGCTCCAAAGTTGACGAAACTCGAATCCCAAGCATAGGTTGATGTAATATGACACATTAAACCATTGGGAGAAGTTTGGGACCAAGGAAGAGAGATTTGGTCCAAGAATCATCCAACTTAACCAAGTTCGTCCATTTTGGTCTTTCTTCGTTCCGACTAGCTCCAAAGTTGACCAAACTCGAATCCCAAGCATAGGTTGATGTAATATGACACATTAAACCATTGGGAGAAGTTTGGGACCAAGGAAGAGAGATTTGGTCCAAGAATCATCCAACTTAACCAAGTTCGTCCATTTTGGTCTTTCTTCGTTCCGACTAGCTCCAAAGTTGACGAAACTCGAATCCCAAGCATAGGTTGATGTAATATGACACATTAAACCATTGGGAGAAGTTTGGGACCAAGGAAGAGAGATTTGGTCCAAGAATCATCCAACTTAACCAAGTTCGTCCATTTTGGTCTTTCTTCGTTCCGACTAGCTCCAAAGTTGACGAAACTCGAATCCCAAGCATAGGTTGATGTAATATGACACATTAAACCATTGGGAGAAGTTTGGGACCAAGGAAGAGAGATTTGGTCCAAGAATCATCCAACTTAACCAAGTTCGTCCATTTTGGTCTTTCTTCGTTCCGACTAGCTCCAAAGTTGACCAAACTCGAATCCCAAGCATAGGTTGATGTAATATGACACATTAAACCATTGGGAGAAGTTTGGGACCAAGGAAGAGAGATTTGGTCCAAGAATCATCCAACTTAACCAAGTTCGTCCATTTTGGTCTTTCTTCGTTCCGACTAGCTCCAAAGTTGACGAAACTCGAATCCCAAGCATAGGTTGATGTAATATGACACATTAAACCATTGGGAGAAGTTTGGGACCAAGGAAGAGAGATTTGGTCCAAGAATCATCCAACTTAACCAAGTTCGTCCATTTTGGTCTTTCTTCGTTCCGACTAGCTCCAAAGTTGACGAAACTCGAATCCCAAGCATAGGTTGATGTAATATGACACATTAAACCATTGGGAGAAGTTTGGGACCAAGGAAGAGAGATTTGGTCCAAGAATCATCCAACTTAACCAAGTTCGTCCATTTTGGTCTTTCTTCGTTCCGACTAGCTCCAAAGTTGACGAAACTCGAATCCCAAGCATAGGTTGATGTAATATGACACATTAAACCATTGGGAGAAGTTTGGGACCAAGGAAGAGAGATTTGGTCCAAGAATCATCCAACTTAACCAAGTTCGTCCATTTTGGTCTTTCTTCGTTCCGACTAGCTCCAAAGTTGACGAAACTCGAATCCCAAGCATAGGTTGATGTAATATGACACATTAAACCATTGGGAGAAGTTTGGGACCAAGGAAGAGAGATTTGGTCCAAGAATCATCCAACTTAACCAAGTTCGTCCATTTTGGTCTTTCTTCGTTCCGACTAGCTCCAAAGTTGACGAAACTCGAATCCCAAGCATAGGTTGATGTAATATGACACATTAAACCATTGGGAGAAGTTTGGGACCAAGGAAGAGAGATTTGGTCCAAGAATCATCCAACTTAACCAAGTTCGTCCATTTTGGTCTTTCTTCGTTCCGACTAGCTCCAAAGTTGACGAAACTCGAATCCCAAGCATAGGTTGATGTAATATGACACATTAAACCATTGGGAGAAGTTTGGGACCAAGGAAGAGAGATTTGGTCCAAGAATCATCCAACTTAACCAAGTTCGTCCATTTTGGTCTTTCTTCGTTCCGACTAGCTCCAAAGTTGACGAAACTCGAATCCCAAGCATAGGTTGATGTAATATGACACATTAAACCATTGGGAGAAGTTTGGGACCAAGGAAGAGAGATTTGGTCCAAGAATCATCCAACTTAACCAAGTTCGTCCATTTTGGTCTTTCTTCGTTCCGACTAGCTCCAAAGTTGACGAAACTCGAATCCCAAGCATAGGTTGATGTAATATGACACATTAAACCATTGGGAGAAGTTTGGGACCAAGGAAGAGAGATTTGGTCCAAGAATCATCCAACTTAACCAAGTTCGTCCATTTTGGTCTTTCTTCGTTCCGACTAGCTCCAAAGTTGACGAAACTCGAATCCCAAGCATAGGTTGATGTAATATGACACATTAAACCATTGGGAGAAGTTTGGGACCAAGGAAGAGAGATTTGGTCCAAGAATCATCCAACTTAACCAAGTTCGTCCATTTTGGTCTTTCTTCGTTCCGACTAGCTCCAAAGTTGACGAAACTCGAATCCCAAGCATAGGTTGATGTAATATGACACATTAAACCATTGGGAGAAGTTTGGGACCAAGGAAGAGAGATTTGGTCCAAGAATCATCCAACTTAACCAAGTTCGTCCATTTTGGTCTTTCTTCGTTCCGACTAGCTCCAAAGTTGACGAAACTCGAATCCCAAGCATAGGTTGATGTAATATGACACATTAAACCATTGGGAGAAGTTTGGGACCAAGGAAGAGAGATTTGGTCCAAGAATCATCCAACTTAACCAAGTTCGTCCATTTTGGTCTTTCTTCGTTCCGACTAGCTCCAAAGTTGACCAAACTCGAATCCCAAGCATAGGTTGATGTAATATGACACATTAAACCATTGGGAGAAGTTTGGGACCAAGGAAGAGAGATTTGGTCCAAGAATCATCCAACTTAACCAAGTTCGTCCATTTTGGTCTTTCTTCGTTCCGACTAGCTCCAAAGTTGACGAAACTCGAATCCCAAGCATAGGTTGATGTAATATGACACATTAAACCATTGGGAGAAGTTTGGGACCAAGGAAGAGAGATTTGGTCCAAGAATCATCCAACTTAACCAAGTTCGTCCATTTTGGTCTTTCTTCGTTCCGACTAGCTCCAAAGTTGACCAAACTCGAATCCCAAGCATAGGTTGATGTAATATGACACATTAAACCATTGGGAGAAGTTTGGGACCAAGGAAGAGAGATTTGGTCCAAGAATCATCCAACTTAACCAAGTTCGTCCATTTTGGTCTTTCTTCGTTCCGACTAGCTCCAAAGTTGACGAAACTCGAATCCCAAGCATAGGTTGATGTAATATGACACATTAAACCATTGGGAGAAGTTTGGGACCAAGGAAGAGAGATTTGGTCCAAGAATCATCCAACTTAACCAAGTTCGTCCATTTTGGTCTTTCTTCGTTCCGACTAGCTCCAAAGTTGACGAAACTCGAATCCCAAGCATAGGTTGATGTAATATGACACATTAAACCATTGGGAGAAGTTTGGGACCAAGGAAGAGAGATTTGGTCCAAGAATCATCCAACTTAACCAAGTTCGTCCATTTTGGTCTTTCTTCGTTCCGACTAGCTCCAAAGTTGACGAAACTCGAATCCCAAGCATAGGTTGATGTAATATGACACATTAAACCATTGGGAGAAGTTTGGGACCAAGGAAGAGAGATTTGGTCCAAGAATCATCCAACTTAACCAAGTTCGTCCATTTTGGTCTTTCTTCGTTCCGACTAGCTCCAAAGTTGACCAAACTCGAATCCCAAGCATAGGTTGATGTAATATGACACATTAAACCATTGGGAGAAGTTTGGGACCAAGGAAGAGAGATTTGGTCCAAGAATCATCCAACTTAACCAAGTTCGTCCATTTTGGTCTTTCTTCGTTCCGACTAGCTCCAAAGTTGACGAAACTCGAATCCCAAGCATAGGTTGATGTAATATGACACATTAAACCATTGGGAGAAGTTTGGGACCAAGGAAGAGAGATTTGGTCCAAGAATCATCCAACTTAACCAAGTTCGTCCATTTTGGTCTTTCTTCGTTCCGACTAGCTCCAAAGTTGACCAAACTCGAATCCCAAGCATAGGTTGATGTAATATGACACATTAAACCATTGGGAGAAGTTTGGGACCAAGGAAGAGAGATTTGGTCCAAGAATCATCCAACTTAACCAAGTTCGTCCATTTTGGTCTTTCTTCGTTCCGACTAGCTCCAAAGTTGACCAAACTCGAATCCCAAGCATAGGTTGATGTAATATGACACATTAAACCATTGGGAGAAGTTTGGGACCAAGGAAGAGAGATTTGGTCCAAGAATCATCCAACTTAACCAAGTTCGTCCATTTTGGTCTTTCTTCGTTCCGACTAGCTCCAAAGTTGACGAAACTCGAATCCCAAGCATAGGTTGATGTAATATGACACATTAAACCATTGGGAGAAGTTTGGGACCAAGGAAGAGAGATTTGGTCCAAGAATCATCCAACTTAACCAAGTTCGTCCATTTTGGTCTTTCTTCGTTCCGACTAGCTCCAAAGTTGACCAAACTCGAATCCCAAGCATAGGTTGATGTAATATGACACATTAAACCATTGGGAGAAGTTTGGGACCAAGGAAGAGAGATTTGGTCCAAGAATCATCCAACTTAACCAAGTTCGTCCATTTTGGTCTTTCTTCGTTCCGACTAGCTCCAAAGTTGACGAAACTCGAATCCCAAGCATAGGTTGATGTAATATGACACATTAAACCATTGGGAGAAGTTTGGGACCAAGGAAGAGAGATTTGGTCCAAGAATCATCCAACTTAACCAAGTTCGTCCATTTTGGTCTTTCTTCGTTCCGACTAGCTCCAAAGTTGACGAAACTCGAATCCCAAGCATAGGTTGATGTAATATGACACATTAAACCATTGGGAGAAGTTTGGGACCAAGGAAGAGAGATTTGGTCCAAGAATCATCCAACTTAACCAAGTTCGTCCATTTTGGTCTTTCTTCGTTCCGACTAGCTCCAAAGTTGACGAAACTCGAATCCCAAGCATAGGTTGATGTAATATGACACATTAAACCATTGGGAGAAGTTTGGGACCAAGGAAGAGAGATTTGGTCCAAGAATCATCCAACTTAACCAAGTTCGTCCATTTTGGTCTTTCTTCGTTCCGACTAGCTCCAAAGTTGACGAAACTCGAATCCCAAGCATAGGTTGATGTAATATGACACATTAAACCATTGGGAGAAGTTTGGGACCAAGGAAGAGAGATTTGGTCCAAGAATCATCCAACTTAACCAAGTTCGTCCATTTTGGTCTTTCTTCGTTCCGACTAGCTCCAAAGTTGACGAAACTCGAATCCCAAGCATAGGTTGATGTAATATGACACATTAAACCATTGGGAGAAGTTTGGGACCAAGGAAGAGAGATTTGGTCCAAGAATCATCCAACTTAACCAAGTTCGTCCATTTTGGTCTTTCTTCGTTCCGACTAGCTCCAAAGTTGACGAAACTCGAATCCCAAGCATAGGTTGATGTAATATGACACATTAAACCATTGGGAGAAGTTTGGGACCAAGGAAGAGAGATTTGGTCCAAGAATCATCCAACTTAACCAAGTTCGTCCATTTTGGTCTTTCTTCGTTCCGACTAGCTCCAAAGTTGACGAAACTCGAATCCAAGCATAGGTTGATGTAATATGACACATTAAACCATTGGGAGAAGTTTGGGACCAAGGAAGAGAGATTTGGTCCAAGAATCATCCAACTTAACCAAGTTCGTCCATTTTGGTCTTTCTTCGTTCCGACTAGCTCCAAAGTTGACGAAACTCGAATCCCAAGCATAGGTTGATGTAATATGACACATTAAACCATTGGGAGAAGTTTGGGACCAAGGAAGAGAGATTTGGTCCAAGAATCATCCAACTTAACCAAGTTCGTCCATTTTGGTCTTTCTTCGTTCCGACTAGCTCCAAAGTTGACCAAACTCGAATCCCAAGCATAGGTTGATGTAATATGACACATTAAACCATTGGGAGAAGTTTGGGACCAAGGAAGAGAGATTTGGTCCAAGAATCATCCAACTTAACCAAGTTCGTCCATTTTGGTCTTTCTTCGTTCCGACTAGCTCCAAAGTTGACGAAACTCGAATCCCAAGCATAGGTTGATGTAATATGACACATTAAACCATTGGGAGAAGTTTGGGACCAAGGAAGAGAGATTTGGTCCAAGAATCATCCAACTTAACCAAGTTCGTCCATTTTGGTCTTTCTTCGTTCCGACTAGCTCCAAAGTTGACGAAACTCGAATCCCAAGCATAGGTTGATGTAATATGACACATTAAACCATTGGGAGAAGTTTGGGACCAAGGAAGAGAGATTTGGTCCAAGAATCATCCAACTTAACCAAGTTCGTCCATTTTGGTCTTTCTTCGTTCCGACTAGCTCCAAAGTTGACGAAACTCGAATCCCAAGCATAGGTTGATGTAATATGACACATTAAACCATTGGGAGAAGTTTGGGACCAAGGAAGAGAGATTTGGTCCAAGAATCATCCAACTTAACCAAGTTCGTCCATTTTGGTCTTTCTTCGTTCCGACTAGCTCCAAAGTTGACGAAACTCGAATCCCAAGCATAGGTTGATGTAATATGACACATTAAACCATTGGGAGAAGTTTGGGACCAAGGAAGAGAGATTTGGTCCAAGAATCATCCAACTTAACCAAGTTCGTCCATTTTGGTCTTTCTTCGTTCCGACTAGCTCCAAAGTTGACCAAACTCGAATCCCAAGCATAGGTTGATGTAATATGACACATTAAACCATTGGGAGAAGTTTGGGACCAAGGAAGAGAGATTTGGTCCAAGAATCATCCAACTTAACCAAGTTCGTCCATTTTGGTCTTTCTTCGTTCCGACTAGCTCCAAAGTTGACGAAACTCGAATCCCAAGCATAGGTTGATGTAATATGACACATTAAACCATTGGGAGAAGTTTGGGACCAAGGAAGAGAGATTTGGTCCAAGAATCATCCAACTTAACCAAGTTCGTCCATTTTGGTCTTTCTTCGTTCCGACTAGCTCCAAAGTTGACGAAACTCGAATCCCAAGCATAGGTTGATGTAATATGACACATTAAACCATTGGGAGAAGTTTGGGACCAAGGAAGAGAGATTTGGTCCAAGAATCATCCAACTTAACCAAGTTCGTCCATTTTGGTCTTTCTTCGTTCCGACTAGCTCCAAAGTTGACCAAACTCGAATGTCAAGCATAGATTGATGTAATATGACACATTAAACCATTGGGAGAAGTTTGGGACCAAGGAAGAGAGATTTGGTCCAAGAATCATCCAACTTAACCAAGTTCGTCCATTTTGGTCTTTCTTCGTTCCGACTAGCTCCAAAGTTGACGAAACTCGAATCCCAAGCATAGGTTGATGTAATATGACACATTAAACCATTGGGAGAAGTTTGGGACCAAGGAAGAGAGATTTGGTCCAAGAATCATCCAACTTAACCAAGTTCGTCCATTTTGGTCTTTCTTCGTTCCGACTAGCTCCAAAGTTGACCAAACTCGAATCCCAAGCATAGGTTGATGTAATATGACACATTAAACCATTGGGAGAAGTTTGGGACCAAGGAAGAGAGATTTGGTCCAAGAATCATCCAACTTAACCAAGTTCGTCCATTTTGGTCTTTCTTCGTTCCGACTAGCTCCAAAGTTGACCAAACTCGAATGTCAAGCATAGGTTGATGTAATATGACACATTAAACCATTGGGAGAAGTTTGGGACCAAGGAAGAGAGATTTGGTCCAAGAATCATCCAACTTAACCAAGTTCGTCCATTTTGGTCTTTCTTCGTTCCGACTAGCTCCAAAGTTGACGAAACTCGAATCCCAAGCATAGGTTGATGTAATATGACACATTAAACCATTGGGAGAAGTTTGGGACCAAGGAAGAGAGATTTGGTCCAAGAATCATCCAACTTAACCAAGTTCGTCCATTTTGGTCTTTCTTCGTTCCGACTAGCTCCAAAGTTGACGAAACTCGAATCCCAAGCATAGGTTGATGTAATATGACACATTAAACCATTGGGAGAAGTTTGGGACCAAGGAAGAGAGATTTGGTCCAAGAATCATCCAACTTAACCAAGTTCGTCCATTTTGGTCTTTCTTCGTTCCGACTAGCTCCAAAGTTGACGAAACTCGAATCCCAAGCATAGGTTGATGTAATATGACACATTAAACCATTGGGAGAAGTTTGGGACCAAGGAAGAGAGATTTGGTCCAAGAATCATCCAACTTAACCAAGTTCGTCCATTTTGGTCTTTCTTCGTTCCGACTAGCTCCAAAGTTGACGAAACTCGAATCCCAAGCATAGGTTGATGTAATATGACACATTAAACCATTGGGAGAAGTTTGGGACCAAGGAAGAGAGATTTGGTCCAAGAATCATCCAACTTAACCAAGTTCGTCCATTTTGGTCTTTCTTCGTTCCGACTAGCTCCAAAGTTGACGAAACTCGAATCCCAAGCATAGGTTGATGTAATATGACACATTAAACCATTGGGAGAAGTTTGGGACCAAGGAAGAGAGATTTGGTCCAAGAATCATCCAACTTAACCAAGTTCGTCCATTTTGGTCTTTCTTCGTTCCGACTAGCTCCAAAGTTGACCAAACTCGAATCCCAAGCATAGGTTGATGTAATATGACACATTAAACCATTGGGAGAAGTTTGGGACCAAGGAAGAGAGATTTGGTCCAAGAATCATCCAACTTAACCAAGTTCGTCCATTTTGGTCTTTCTTCGTTCCGACTAGCTCCAAAGTTGACGAAACTCGAATCCCAAGCATAGGTTGATGTAATATGACACATTAAACCATTGGGAGAAGTTTGGGACCAAGGAAGAGAGATTTGGTCCAAGAATCATCCAACTTAACCAAGTTCGTCCATTTTGGTCTTTCTTCGTTCCGACTAGCTCCAAAGTTGACGAAACTCGAATCCCAAGCATAGGTTGATGTAATATGACACATTAAACCATTGGGAGAAGTTTGGGACCAAGGAAGAGAGATTTGGTCCAAGAATCATCCAACTTAACCAAGTTCGTCCATTTTGGTCTTTCTTCGTTCCGACTAGCTCCAAAGTTGACCAAACCCAAATGTCAAGCATAGATTGATGTAATATGACACATTAAACCATTGGGAGAAGTTTGGGACCAAGGAAGAGAGATTTGGTCCAAGAATCATCCAACTTAACCAAGTTCGTCCATTTTGGTCTTTCTTCGTTCCGACTAGCTCCAAAGTTGACGAAACTCGAATCCCAAGCATAGGTTGATGTAATATGACACATTAAACCATTGGGAGAAGTTTGGGACCAAGGAAGAGAGATTTGGTCCAAGAATCATCCAACTTAACCAAGTTCGTCCATTTTGGTCTTTCTTCGTTCCGACTAGCTCCAAAGTTGACCAAACCGAATGTCAAGCATAGGTTGATGTAATATGACACATTAAACCATTGGGAGAAGTTTGGGACCAAGGAAGAGAGATTTGGTCCAAGAATCATCCAACTTAACCAAGTTCGTCCATTTTGGTCTTTCTTCGTTCCGACTAGCTCCAAAGTTGACCAAACTCGAATCCCAAGCATAGGTTGATGTAATATGACACATTAAACCATTGGGAGAAGTTTGGGACCAAGGAAGAGAGATTTGGTCCAAGAATCATCCAACTTAACCAAGTTCGTCCATTTTGGTCTTTCTTCGTTCCGACTAGCTCCAAAGTTGACGAAACTCGAATCCCAAGCATAGGTTGATGTAATATGACACATTAAACCATTGGGAGAAGTTTGGGACCAAGGAAGAGAGATTTGGTCCAAGAATCATCCAACTTAACCAAGTTCGTCCATTTTGGTCTTTCTTCGTTCCGACTAGCTCCAAAGTTGACGAAACTCGAATCCCAAGCATAGGTTGATGTAATATGACACATTAAACCATTGGGAGAAGTTTGGGACCAAGGAAGAGAGATTTGGTCCAAGAATCATCCAACTTAACCAAGTTCGTCCATTTTGGTCTTTCTTCGTTCCGACTAGCTCCAAAGTTGACGAAACTCGAATCCCAAGCATAGGTTGATGTAATATGACACATTAAACCATTGGGAGAAGTTTGGGACCAAGGAAGAGAGATTTGGTCCAAGAATCATCCAACTTAACCAAGTTCGTCCATTTTGGTCTTTCTTCGTTCCGACTAGCTCCAAAGTTGACGAAACTCGAATCCCAAGCATAGGTTGATGTAATATGACACATTAAACCATTGGGAGAAGTTTGGGACCAAGGAAGAGAGATTTGGTCCAAGAATCATCCAACTTAACCAAGTTCGTCCATTTTGGTCTTTCTTCGTTCCGACTAGCTCCAAAGTTGACCAAACTCGAATCCCAAGCATAGGTTGATGTAATATGACACATTAAACCATTGGGAGAAGTTTGGGACCAAGGAAGAGAGATTTGGTCCAAGAATCATCCAACTTAACCAAGTTCGTCCATTTTGGTCTTTCTTCGTT
Organism: Bauhinia variegata; assembly: GCA_022379115.2. Taxonomy (NCBI): domain Eukaryota; kingdom Viridiplantae; phylum Streptophyta; class Magnoliopsida; order Fabales; family Fabaceae; genus Bauhinia; species Bauhinia variegata. The sequence continues at coordinate 259,573 of JAKRYI020000200.1, read as the reverse complement.
CCGACTAGCTCCAAAGTTGACGAAACTCGAATCCCAAGCATAGGTTGATGTAATATGACACATTAAACCATTGGGAGAAGTTTGGGACCAAGGAAGAGAGATTTGGTCCAAGAATCATCCAACTTAACCAAGTTCGTCCATTTTGGTCTTTCTTCGTTCCGACTAGCTCCAAAGTTGACGAAACTCGAATCCCAAGCATAGGTTGATGTAATATGACACATTAAACCATTGGGAGAAGTTTGGGACCAAGGAAGAGAGATTTGGTCCAAGAATCATCCAACTTAACCAAGTTCGTCCATTTTGGTCTTTCTTCGTTCCGACTAGCTCCAAAGTTGACCAAACTCGAATCCAAGCATAGGTTGATGTAATATGACACATTAAACCATTGGGAGAAGTTTGGGACCAAGGAAGAGAGATTTGGTCCAAGAATCATCCAACTTAACCAAGTTCGTCCATTTTGGTCTTTCTTCGTTCCGACTAGCTCCAAAGTTGACGAAACTCGAATCCCAAGCATAGGTTGATGTAATATGACACATTAAACCATTGGGAGAAGTTTGGGACCAAGGAAGAGAGATTTGGTCCAAGAATCATCCAACTTAACCAAGTTCGTCCATTTTGGTCTTTCTTCGTTCCGACTAGCTCCAAAGTTGACCAAACTCAAATGTCAAGCATAGGTTGATGTAATATGACACATTAAACCATTGGGAGAAGTTTGGGACCAAGGAAGAGAGATTTGGTCCAAGAATCATCCAACTTAACCAAGTTCGTCCATTTTGGTCTTTCTTCGTTCCGACTAGCTCCAAAGTTGACCAAACTCAAATGTCAAGCATAGATTGATGTAATATGACACATTAAACCATTGGGAGAAGTTTGGGACCAAGGAAGAGAGATTTGGTCCAAGAATCATCCAACTTAACCAAGTTCGTCCATTTTGGTCTTTCTTCGTTCCGACTAGCTCCAAAGTTGACGAAACTCGAATCCCAAGCATAGGTTGATGTAATATGACACATTAAACCATTGGGAGAAGTTTGGGACCAAGGAAGAGAGATTTGGTCCAAGAATCATCCAACTTAACCAAGTTCGTCCATTTTGGTCTTTCTTCGTTCCGACTAGCTCCAAAGTTGACCAAACTCGAATGTCAAGCATAGGTTGATGTAATATGACACATTAAACCATTGGGAGAAGTTTGGGACCAAGGAAGAGAGATTTGGTCCAAGAATCATCCAACTTAACCAAGTTCGTCCATTTTGGTCTTTCTTCGTTCCGACTAGCTCCAAAGTTGACCAAACTCGAATGTCAAGCATAGGTTGATGTAATATGACACATTAAACCATTGGGAGAAGTTTGGGACCAAGGAAGAGAGATTTGGTCCAAGAATCATCCAACTTAACCAAGTTCGTCCATTTTGGTCTTTCTTCGTTCCGACTAGCTCCAAAGTTGACGAAACTCGAATCCCAAGCATAGGTTGATGTAATATGACACATTAAACCATTGGGAGAAGTTTGGGACCAAGGAAGAGAGATTTGGTCCAAGAATCATCCAACTTAACCAAGTTCGTCCATTTTGGTCTTTCTTCGTTCCGACTAGCTCCAAAGTTGACCAAACTCGAATCCCAAGCATAGGTTGATGTAATATGACACATTAAACCATTGGGAGAAGTTTGGGACCAAGGAAGAGAGATTTGGTCCAAGAATCATCCAACTTAACCAAGTTCGTCCATTTTGGTCTTTCTTCGTTCCGACTAGCTCCAAAGTTGACGAAACTCGAATCCCAAGCATAGGTTGATGTAATATGACACATTAAACCATTGGGAGAAGTTTGGGACCAAGGAAGAGAGATTTGGTCCAAGAATCATCCAACTTAACCAAGTTCGTCCATTTTGGTCTTTCTTCGTTCCGACTAGCTCCAAAGTTGACCAAACTCGAATCCCAAGCATAGGTTGATGTAATATGACACATTAAACCATTGGGAGAAGTTTGGGACCAAGGAAGAGAGATTTGGTCCAAGAATCATCCAACTTAACCAAGTTCGTCCATTTTGGTCTTTCTTCGTTCCGACTAGCTCCAAAGTTGACGAAACTCGAATCCCAAGCATAGGTTGATGTAATATGACACATTAAACCATTGGGAGAAGTTTGGGACCAAGGAAGAGAGATTTGGTCCAAGAATCATCCAACTTAACCAAGTTCGTCCATTTTGGTCTTTCTTCGTTCCGACTAGCTCCAAAGTTGACGAAACTCGAATCCCAAGCATAGGTTGATGTAATATGACACATTAAACCATTGGGAGAAGTTTGGGACCAAGGAAGAGAGATTTGGTCCAAGAATCATCCAACTTAACCAAGTTCGTCCATTTTGGTCTTTCTTCGTTCCGACTAGCTCCAAAGTTGACGAAACTCGAATCCCAAGCATAGGTTGATGTAATATGACACATTAAACCATTGGGAGAAGTTTGGGACCAAGGAAGAGAGATTTGGTCCAAGAATCATCCAACTTAACCAAGTTCGTCCATTTTGGTCTTTCTTCGTTCCGACTAGCTCCAAAGTTGACGAAACTCGAATCCCAAGCATAGGTTGATGTAATATGACACATTAAACCATTGGGAGAAGTTTGGGACCAAGGAAGAGAGATTTGGTCCAAGAATCATCCAACTTAACCAAGTTCGTCCATTTTGGTCTTTCTTCGTTCCGACTAGCTCCAAAGTTGACGAAACTCGAATCCCAAGCATAGGTTGATGTAATATGACACATTAAACCATTGGGAGAAGTTTGGGACCAAGGAAGAGAGATTTGGTCCAAGAATCATCCAACTTAACCAAGTTCGTCCATTTTGGTCTTTCTTCGTTCCGACTAGCTCCAAAGTTGACCAAACTCGAATCCCAAGCATAGGTTGATGTAATATGACACATTAAACCATTGGGAGAAGTTTGGGACCAAGGAAGAGAGATTTGGTCCAAGAATCATCCAACTTAACCAAGTTCGTCCATTTTGGTCTTTCTTCGTTCCGACTAGCTCCAAAGTTGACCAAACTCGAATCCCAAGCATAGGTTGATGTAATATGACACATTAAACCATTGGGAGAAGTTTGGGACCAAGGAAGAGAGATTTGGTCCAAGAATCATCCAACTTAACCAAGTTCGTCCATTTTGGTCTTTCTTCGTTCCGACTAGCTCCAAAGTTGACGAAACTCGAATCCCAAGCATAGGTTGATGTAATATGACACATTAAACCATTGGGAGAAGTTTGGGACCAAGGAAGAGAGATTTGGTCCAAGAATCATCCAACTTAACCAAGTTCGTCCATTTTGGTCTTTCTTCGTTCCGACTAGCTCCAAAGTTGACCAAACTCGAATCCCAAGCATAGGTTGATGTAATATGACACATTAAACCATTGGGAGAAGTTTGGGACCAAGGAAGAGAGATTTGGTCCAAGAATCATCCAACTTAACCAAGTTCGTCCATTTTGGTCTTTCTTCGTTCCGACTAGCTCCAAAGTTGACGAAACTCGAATCCCAAGCATAGGTTGATGTAATATGACACATTAAACCATTGGGAGAAGTTTGGGACCAAGGAAGAGAGATTTGGTCCAAGAATCATCCAACTTAACCAAGTTCGTCCATTTTGGTCTTTCTTCGTTCCGACTAGCTCCAAAGTTGACGAAACTCGAATCCCAAGCATAGGTTGATGTAATATGACACATTAAACCATTGGGAGAAGTTTGGGACCAAGGAAGAGAGATTTGGTCCAAGAATCATCCAACTTAACCAAGTTCGTCCATTTTGGTCTTTCTTCGTTCCGACTAGCTCCAAAGTTGACCAAACTCGAATCCCAAGCATAGGTTGATGTAATATGACACATTAAACCATTGGGAGAAGTTTGGGACCAAGGAAGAGAGATTTGGTCCAAGAATCATCCAACTTAACCAAGTTCGTCCATTTTGGTCTTTCTTCGTTCCGACTAGCTCCAAAGTTGACGAAACTCGAATCCCAAGCATAGGTTGATGTAATATGACACATTAAACCATTGGGAGAAGTTTGGGACCAAGGAAGAGAGATTTGGTCCAAGAATCATCCAACTTAACCAAGTTCGTCCATTTTGGTCTTTCTTCGTTCCGACTAGCTCCAAAGTTGACGAAACTCGAATCCCAAGCATAGGTTGATGTAATATGACACATTAAACCATTGGGAGAAGTTTGGGACCAAGGAAGAGAGATTTGGTCCAAGAATCATCCAACTTAACCAAGTTCGTCCATTTTGGTCTTTCTTCGTTCCGACTAGCTCCAAAGTTGACCAAACTCAAATGTCAAGCATAGATTGATGTAATATGACACATTAAACCATTGGGAGAAGTTTGGGACCAAGGAAGAGAGATTTGGTCCAAGAATCATCCAACTTAACCAAGTTCGTCCATTTTGGTCTTTCTTCGTTCCGACTAGCTCCAAAGTTGACGAAACTCGAATCCCAAGCATAGGTTGATGTAATATGACACATTAAACCATTGGGAGAAGTTTGGGACCAAGGAAGAGAGATTTGGTCCAAGAATCATCCAACTTAACCAAGTTCGTCCATTTTGGTCTTTCTTCGTTCCGACTAGCTCCAAAGTTGACCAAACCGAATGTCAAGCATAGATTGATGTAATATGACACATTAAACCATTGGGAGAAGTTTGGGACCAAGGAAGAGAGATTTGGTCCAAGAATCATCCAACTTAACCAAGTTCGTCCATTTTGGTCTTTCTTCGTTCCGACTAGCTCCAAAGTTGACCAAACTCGAATGTCAAGCATAGATTGATGTAATATGACACATTAAACCATTGGGAGAAGTTTGGGACCAAGGAAGAGAGATTTGGTCCAAGAATCATCCAACTTAACCAAGTTCGTCCATTTTGGTCTTTCTTCGTTCCGACTAGCTCCAAAGTTGACGAAACTCGAATCCCAAGCATAGGTTGATGTAATATGACACATTAAACCATTGGGAGAAGTTTGGGACCAAGGAAGAGAGATTTGGTCCAAGAATCATCCAACTTAACCAAGTTCGTCCATTTTGGTCTTTCTTCGTTCCGACTAGCTCCAAAGTTGACGAAACTCGAATCCCAAGCATAGGTTGATGTAATATGACACATTAAACCATTGGGAGAAGTTTGGGACCAAGGAAGAGAGATTTGGTCCAAGAATCATCCAACTTAACCAAGTTCGTCCATTTTGGTCTTTCTTCGTTCCGACTAGCTCCAAAGTTGACCAAACTCGAATCCCAAGCATAGGTTGATGTAATATGACACATTAAACCATTGGGAGAAGTTTGGGACCAAGGAAGAGAGATTTGGTCCAAGAATCATCCAACTTAACCAAGTTCGTCCATTTTGGTCTTTCTTCGTTCCGACTAGCTCCAAAGTTGACGAAACTCGAATCCCAAGCATAGGTTGATGTAATATGACACATTAAACCATTGGGAGAAGTTTGGGACCAAGGAAGAGAGATTTGGTCCAAGAATCATCCAACTTAACCAAGTTCGTCCATTTTGGTCTTTCTTCGTTCCGACTAGCTCCAAAGTTGACGAAACTCGAATCCCAAGCATAGGTTGATGTAATATGACACATTAAACCATTGGGAGAAGTTTGGGACCAAGGAAGAGAGATTTGGTCCAAGAATCATCCAACTTAACCAAGTTCGTCCATTTTGGTCTTTCTTCGTTCCGACTAGCTCCAAAGTTGACCAAACTCGAATCCCAAGCATAGGTTGATGTAATATGACACATTAAACCATTGGGAGAAGTTTGGGACCAAGGAAGAGAGATTTGGTCCAAGAATCATCCAACTTAACCAAGTTCGTCCATTTTGGTCTTTCTTCGTTCCGACTAGCTCCAAAGTTGACGAAACTCGAATCCCAAGCATAGGTTGATGTAATATGACACATTAAACCATTGGGAGAAGTTTGGGACCAAGGAAGAGAGATTTGGTCCAAGAATCATCCAACTTAACCAAGTTCGTCCATTTTGGTCTTTCTTCGTTCCGACTAGCTCCAAAGTTGACGAAACTCGAATCCCAAGCATAGGTTGATGTAATATGACACATTAAACCATTGGGAGAAGTTTGGGACCAAGGAAGAGAGATTTGGTCCAAGAATCATCCAACTTAACCAAGTTCGTCCATTTTGGTCTTTCTTCGTTCCGACTAGCTCCAAAGTTGACCAAACCCAAATGTCAAGCATAGATTGATGTAATATGACACATTAAACCATTGGGAGAAGTTTGGGACCAAGGAAGAGAGATTTGGTCCAAGAATCATCCAACTTAACCAAGTTCGTCCATTTTGGTCTTTCTTCGTTCCGACTAGCTCCAAAGTTGACGAAACTCGAATCCCAAGCATAGGTTGATGTAATATGACACATTAAACCATTGGGAGAAGTTTGGGACCAAGGAAGAGAGATTTGGTCCAAGAATCATCCAACTTAACCAAGTTCGTCCATTTTGGTCTTTCTTCGTTCCGACTAGCTCCAAAGTTGACCAAACCAAATGTCAAGCATAGATTGATGTAATATGACACATTAAACCATTGGGAGAAGTTTGGGACCAAGGAAGAGAGATTTGGTCCAAGAATCATCCAACTTAACCAAGTTCGTCCATTTTGGTCTTTCTTCGTTCCGACTAGCTCCAAAGTTGACCAAACTCGAATGTCAAGCATAGGTTGATGTAATATGACACATTAAACCATTGGGAGAAGTTTGGGACCAAGGAAGAGAGATTTGGTCCAAGAATCATCCAACTTAACCAAGTTCGTCCATTTTGGTCTTTCTTCGTTCCGACTAGCTCCAAAGTTGACGAAACTCGAATCCCAAGCATAGGTTGATGTAATATGACACATTAAACCATTGGGAGAAGTTTGGGACCAAGGAAGAGAGATTTGGTCCAAGAATCATCCAACTTAACCAAGTTCGTCCATTTTGGTCTTTCTTCGTTCCGACTAGCTCCAAAGTTGACGAAACTCGAATCCCAAGCATAGGTTGATGTAATATGACACATTAAACCATTGGGAGAAGTTTGGGACCAAGGAAGAGAGATTTGGTCCAAGAATCATCCAACTTAACCAAGTTCGTCCATTTTGGTCTTTCTTCGTTCCGACTAGCTCCAAAGTTGACGAAACTCGAATCCCAAGCATAGGTTGATGTAATATGACACATTAAACCATTGGGAGAAGTTTGGGACCAAGGAAGAGAGATTTGGTCCAAGAATCATCCAACTTAACCAAGTTCGTCCATTTTGGTCTTTCTTCGTTCCGACTAGCTCCAAAGTTGACGAAACTCGAATCCCAAGCATAGGTTGATGTAATATGACACATTAAACCATTGGGAGAAGTTTGGGACCAAGGAAGAGAGATTTGGTCCAAGAATCATCCAACTTAACCAAGTTCGTCCATTTTGGTCTTTCTTCGTTCCGACTAGCTCCAAAGTTGACCAAACTCGAATCCCAAGCATAGGTTGATGTAATATGACACATTAAACCATTGGGAGAAGTTTGGGACCAAGGAAGAGAGATTTGGTCCAAGAATCATCCAACTTAACCAAGTTCGTCCATTTTGGTCTTTCTTCGTTCCGACTAGCTCCAAAGTTGACCAAACTCAATCCCAAGCATAGGTTGATGTAATATGACACATTAAACCATTGGGAGAAGTTTGGGACCAAGGAAGAGAGATTTGGTCCAAGAATCATCCAACTTAACCAAGTTCGTCCATTTTGGTCTTTCTTCGTTCCGACTAGCTCCAAAGTTGACGAAACTCGAATCCCAAGCATAGGTTGATGTAATATGACACATTAAACCATTGGGAGAAGTTTGGGACCAAGGAAGAGAGATTTGGTCCAAGAATCATCCAACTTAACCAAGTTCGTCCATTTTGGTCTTTCTTCGTTCCGACTAGCTCCAAAGTTGACCAAACTCGAATCCCAAGCATAGGTTGATGTAATATGACACATTAAACCATTGGGAGAAGTTTGGGACCAAGGAAGAGAGATTTGGTCCAAGAATCATCCAACTTAACCAAGTTCGTCCATTTTGGTCTTTCTTCGTTCCGACTAGCTCCAAAGTTGACGAAACTCGAATCCCAAGCATAGGTTGATGTAATATGACACATTAAACCATTGGGAGAAGTTTGGGACCAAGGAAGAGAGATTTGGTCCAAGAATCATCCAACTTAACCAAGTTCGTCCATTTTGGTCTTTCTTCGTTCCGACTAGCTCCAAAGTTGACGAAACTCGAATCCCAAGCATAGGTTGATGTAATATGACACATTAAACCATTGGGAGAAGTTTGGGACCAAGGAAGAGAGATTTGGTCCAAGAATCATCCAACTTAACCAAGTTCGTCCATTTTGGTCTTTCTTCGTTCCGACTAGCTCCAAAGTTGACCAAACTCGAATCCCAAGCATAGGTTGATGTAATATGACACATTAAACCATTGGGAGAAGTTTGGGACCAAGGAAGAGAGATTTGGTCCAAGAATCATCCAACTTAACCAAGTTCGTCCATTTTGGTCTTTCTTCGTTCCGACTAGCTCCAAAGTTGACGAAACTCGAATCCCAAGCATAGGTTGATGTAATATGACACATTAAACCATTGGGAGAAGTTTGGGACCAAGGAAGAGAGATTTGGTCCAAGAATCATCCAACTTAACCAAGTTCGTCCATTTTGGTCTTTCTTCGTTCCGACTAGCTCCAAAGTTGACGAAACTCGAATCCCAAGCATAGGTTGATGTAATATGACACATTAAACCATTGGGAGAAGTTTGGGACCAAGGAAGAGAGATTTGGTCCAAGAATCATCCAACTTAACCAAGTTCGTCCATTTTGGTCTTTCTTCGTTCCGACTAGCTCCAAAGTTGACCAAACCGAATGTCAAGCATAGATTGATGTAATATGACACATTAAACCATTGGGAGAAGTTTGGGACCAAGGAAGAGAGATTTGGTCCAAGAATCATCCAACTTAACCAAGTTCGTCCATTTTGGTCTTTCTTCGTTCCGACTAGCTCCAAAGTTGACGAAACTCGAATCCCAAGCATAGGTTGATGTAATATGACACATTAAACCATTGGGAGAAGTTTGGGACCAAGGAAGAGAGATTTGGTCCAAGAATCATCCAACTTAACCAAGTTCGTCCATTTTGGTCTTTCTTCGTTCCGACTAGCTCCAAAGTTGACCAAACCGAATGTCAAGCATAGATTGATGTAATATGACACATTAAACCATTGGGAGAAGTTTGGGACCAAGGAAGAGAGATTTGGTCCAAGAATCATCCAACTTAACCAAGTTCGTCCATTTTGGTCTTTCTTCGTTCCGACTAGCTCCAAAGTTGACCAAACCAAATGTCAAGCATAGATTGATGTAATATGACACATTAAACCATTGGGAGAAGTTTGGGACCAAGGAAGAGAGATTTGGTCCAAGAATCATCCAACTTAACCAAGTTCGTCCATTTTGGTCTTTCTTCGTTCCGACTAGCTCCAAAGTTGACGAAACTCGAATCCCAAGCATAGGTTGATGTAATATGACACATTAAACCATTGGGAGAAGTTTGGGACCAAGGAAGAGAGATTTGGTCCAAGAATCATCCAACTTAACCAAGTTCGTCCATTTTGGTCTTTCTTCGTTCCGACTAGCTCCAAAGTTGACCAAACTCGAATCCCAAGCATAGGTTGATGTAATATGACACATTAAACCATTGGGAGAAGTTTGGGACCAAGGAAGAGAGATTTGGTCCAAGAATCATCCAACTTAACCAAGTTCGTCCATTTTGGTCTTTCTTCGTTCCGACTAGCTCCAAAGTTGACCAAACCCAAATGTCAAGCATAGATTGATGTAATATGACACATTAAACCATTGGGAGAAGTTTGGGACCAAGGAAGAGAGATTTGGTCCAAGAATCATCCAACTTAACCAAGTTCGTCCATTTTGGTCTTTCTTCGTTCCGACTAGCTCCAAAGTTGACGAAACCCAAATGTCAAGCATAGATTGATGTAATATGACACATTAAACCATTGGGAGAAGTTTGGGACCAAGGAAGAGAGATTTGGTCCAAGAATCATCCAACTTAACCAAGTTCGTCCATTTTGGTCTTTCTTCGTTCCGACTAGCTCCAAAGTTGACCAAACTCGAATCCCAAGCATAGGTTGATGTAATATGACACATTAAACCATTGGGAGAAGTTTGGGACCAAGGAAGAGAGATTTGGTCCAAGAATCATCCAACTTAACCAAGTTCGTCCATTTTGGTCTTTCTTCGTTCCGACTAGCTCCAAAGTTGACGAAACTCGAATCCCAAGCATAGGTTGATGTAATATGACACATTAAACCATTGGGAGAAGTTTGGGACCAAGGAAGAGAGATTTGGTCCAAGAATCATCCAACTTAACCAAGTTCGTCCATTTTGGTCTTTCTTCGTTCCGACTAGCTCCAAAGTTGACCAAACTCGAATCCCAAGCATAGGTTGATGTAATATGACACATTAAACCATTGGGAGAAGTTTGGGACCAAGGAAGAGAGATTTGGTCCAAGAATCATCCAACTTAACCAAGTTCGTCCATTTTGGTCTTTCTTCGTTCCGACTAGCTCCAAAGTTGACGAAACTCGAATCCCAAGCATAGGTTGATGTAATATGACACATTAAACCATTGGGAGAAGTTTGGGACCAAGGAAGAGAGATTTGGTCCAAGAATCATCCAACTTAACCAAGTTCGTCCATTTTGGTCTTTCTTCGTTCCGACTAGCTCCAAAGTTGACGAAACTCGAATCCCAAGCATAGGTTGATGTAATATGACACATTAAACCATTGGGAGAAGTTTGGGACCAAGGAAGAGAGATTTGGTCCAAGAATCATCCAACTTAACCAAGTTCGTCCATTTTGGTCTTTCTTCGTTCCGACTAGCTCCAAAGTTGACCAAACCCAAATGTCAAGCATAGATTGATGTAATATGACACATTAAACCATTGGGAGAAGTTTGGGACCAAGGAAGAGAGATTTGGTCCAAGAATCATCCAACTTAACCAAGTTCGTCCATTTTGGTCTTTCTTCGTTCCGACTAGCTCCAAAGTTGACCAAACTCGAATCCCAAGCATAGGTTGATGTAATATGACACATTAAACCATTGGGAGAAGTTTGGGACCAAGGAAGAGAGATTTGGTCCAAGAATCATCCAACTTAACCAAGTTCGTCCATTTTGGTCTTTCTTCGTTCCGACTAGCTCCAAAGTTGACGAAACTCGAATCCCAAGCATAGGTTGATGTAATATGACACATTAAACCATTGGGAGAAGTTTGGGACCAAGGAAGAGAGATTTGGTCCAAGAATCATCCAACTTAACCAAGTTCGTCCATTTTGGTCTTTCTTCGTTCCGACTAGCTCCAAAGTTGACGAAACTCGAATCCAAGCATAGGTTGATGTAATATGACACATTAAACCATTGGGAGAAGTTTGGGACCAAGGAAGAGAGATTTGGTCCAAGAATCATCCAACTTAACCAAGTTCGTCCATTTTGGTCTTTCTTCGTTCGACTAGCTCCAAAGTTGACGAAACTCGAATCCCAAGCATAGGTTGATGTAATATGACACATTAAACCATTGGGAGAAGTTTGGGACCAAGGAAGAGAGATTTGGTCCAAGAATCATCCAACTTAACCAAGTTCGTCCATTTTGGTCTTTCTTCGTTCCGACTAGCTCCAAAGTTGACCAAACTCGAATCCCAAGCATAGGTTGATGTAATATGACACATTAAACCATTGGGAGAAGTTTGGGACCAAGGAAGAGAGATTTGGTCCAAGAATCATCCAACTTAACCAAGTTCGTCCATTTTGGTCTTTCTTCGTTCCGACTAGCTCCAAAGTTGACCAAACCAAATGTCAAGCATAGATTGATGTAATATGACACATTAAACCATTGGGAGAAGTTTGGGACCAAGGAAGAGAGATTTGGTCCAAGAATCATCCAACTTAACCAAGTTCGTCCATTTTGGTCTTTCTTCGTTCCGACTAGCTCCAAAGTTGACCAAACCAAATGTCAAGCATAGATTGATGTAATATGACACATTAAACCATTGGGAGAAGTTTGGGACCAAGGAAGAGAGATTTGGTCCAAGAATCATCCAACTTAACCAAGTTCGTCCATTTTGGTCTTTCTTCGTTCCGACTAGCTCCAAAGTTGACCAAACTCGAATCCCAAGCATAGGTTGATGTAATATGACACATTAAACCATTGGGAGAAGTTTGGGACCAAGGAAGAGAGATTTGGTCCAAGAATCATCCAACTTAACCAAGTTCGTCCATTTTGGTCTTTCTTCGTTCCGACTAGCTCCAAAGTTGACCAAACCCAAATGTCAAGCATAGATTGATGTAATATGACACATTAAACCATTGGGAGAAGTTTGGGACCAAGGAAGAGAGATTTGGTCCAAGAATCATCCAACTTAACCAAGTTCGTCCATTTTGGTCTTTCTTCGTTCCGACTAGCTCCAAAGTTGACGAAACTCGAATCCAAGCATAGATTGATGTAATATGACACATTAAACCATTGGGAGAAGTTTGGGACCAAGGAAGAGAGATTTGGTCCAAGAATCATCCAACTTAACCAAGTTCGTCCATTTTGGTCTTTCTTCGTTCCGACTAGCTCCAAAGTTGACCAAACTCGAATCCCAAGCATAGGTTGATGTAATATGACACATTAAACCATTGGGAGAAGTTTGGGACCAAGGAAGAGAGATTTGGTCCAAGAATCATCCAACTTAACCAAGTTCGTCCATTTTGGTCTTTCTTCGTTCCGACTAGCTCCAAAGTTGACCAAACCCAAATGTCAAGCATAGATTGATGTAATATGACACATTAAACCATTGGGAGAAGTTTGGGACCAAGGAAGAGAGATTTGGTCCAAGAATCATCCAACTTAACCAAGTTCGTCCATTTTGGTCTTTCTTCGTTCCGACTAGCTCCAAAGTTGACCAAACTCGAATCTCAAGCATAGGTTGATGTAATATGACACATTAAACCATTGGGAGAAGTTTGGGACCAAGGAAGAGAGATTTGGTCCAAGAATCATCCAACTTAACCAAGTTCGTCCATTTTGGTCTTTCTTCGTTTCGACTAGCTCCAAAGTTGACGAAACTCGAATCCCAAGCATAGGTTGATGTAATATGACACATTAAACCATTGGGAGAAGTTTGGGACCAAGGAAGAGAGATTTGGTCCAAGAATCATCCAACTTAACCAAGTTCGTCCATTTTGGTCTTTCTTCGTTCCGACTAGCTCCAAAGTTGACCAAACTCGAATCCCAAGCATAGGTTGATGTAATATGACACATTAAACCATTGGGAGAAGTTTGGGACCAAGGAAGAGAGATTTGGTCCAAGAATCATCCAACTTAACCAAGTTCGTCCATTTTGGTCTTTCTTCGTTCCGACTAGCTCCAAAGTTGACCAAACTCGAATCCCAAGCATAGGTTGATGTAATATGACACATTAAACCATTGGGAGAAGTTTGGGACCAAGGAAGAGAGATTTGGTCCAAGAATCATCCAACTTAACCAAGTTCGTCCATTTTGGTCTTTCTTCGTTCCGACTAGCTCCAAAGTTGACCAAACCCAAATGTCAAGCATAGATTGATGTAATATGACACATTAAACCATTGGGAGAAGTTTGGGACCAAGGAAGAGAGATTTGGTCCAAGAATCATCCAACTTAACCAAGTTCGTCCATTTTGGTCTTTCTTCGTTCCGACTAGCTCCAAAGTTGACGAAACTCGAATCCAAGCATAGATTGATGTAATATGACACATTAAACCATTGGGAGAAGTTTGGGACCAAGGAAGAGAGATTTGGTCCAAGAATCATCCAACTTAACCAAGTTCGTCCATTTTGGTCTTTCTTCGTTCCGACTAGCTCCAAAGTTGACCAAACCCAAATGTCAAGCATAGATTGATGTAATATGACACATTAAACCATTGGGAGAAGTTTGGGACCAAGGAAGAGAGATTTGGTCCAAGAATCATCCAACTTAACCAAGTTCGTCCATTTTGGTCTTTCTTCGTTCCGACTAGCTCCAAAGTTGACCAAACCCAAATGTCAAGCATAGATTGATGTAATATGACACATTAAACCATTGGGAGAAGTTTGGGACCAAGGAAGAGAGATTTGGTCCAAGAATCATCCAACTTAACCAAGTTCGTCCATTTTGGTCTTTCTTCGTTCCGACTAGCTCCAAAGTTGACCAAACTCGAATCTCAAGCATAGGTTGATGTAATATGACACATTAAACCATTGGGAGAAGTTTGGGACCAAGGAAGAGAGATTTGGTCCAAGAATCATCCAACTTAACCAAGTTCGTCCATTTTGGTCTTTCTTCGTTTCGACTAGCTCCAAAGTTGACGAAACTCGAATCCCAAGCATAGGTTGATGTAATATGACACATTAAACCATTGGGAGAAGTTTGGGACCAAGGAAGAGAGATTTGGTCCAAGAATCATCCAACTTAACCAAGTTCGTCCATTTTGGTCTTTCTTCGTTCCGACTAGCTCCAAAGTTGACCAAACTCGAATCCCAAGCATAGGTTGATGTAATATGACACATTAAACCATTGGGAGAAGTTTGGGACCAAGGAAGAGAGATTTGGTCCAAGAATCATCCAACTTAACCAAGTTCGTCCATTTTGGTCTTTCTTCGTTCCGACTAGCTCCAAAGTTGACCAAACTCGAATCCCAAGCATAGGTTGATGTAATATGACACATTAAACCATTGGGAGAAGTTTGGGACCAAGGAAGAGAGATTTGGTCCAAGAATCATCCAACTTAACCAAGTTCGTCCATTTTGGTCTTTCTTCGTTCCGACTAGCTCCAAAGTTGACCAAACCCAAATGTCAAGCATAGATTGATGTAATATGACACATTAAACCATTGGGAGAAGTTTGGGACCAAGGAAGAGAGATTTGGTCCAAGAATCATCCAACTTAACCAAGTTCGTCCATTTTGGTCTTTCTTCGTTCCGACTAGCTCCAAAGTTGACGAAACTCGAATCCAAGCATAGATTGATGTAATATGACACATTAAACCATTGGGAGAAGTTTGGGACCAAGGAAGAGAGATTTGGTCCAAGAATCATCCAACTTAACCAAGTTCGTCCATTTTGGTCTTTCTTCGTTCCGACTAGCTCCAAAGTTGACCAAACCCAAATGTCAAGCATAGATTGATGTAATATGACACATTAAACCATTGGGAGAAGTTTGGGACCAAGGAAGAGAGATTTGGTCCAAGAATCATCCAACTTAACCAAGTTCGTCCATTTTGGTCTTTCTTCGTTCCGACTAGCTCCAAAGTTGACCAAACCCAAATGTCAAGCATAGATTGATGTAATATGACACATTAAACCATTGGGAGAAGTTTGGGACCAAGGAAGAGAGATTTGGTCCAAGAATCATCCAACTTAACCAAGTTCGTCCATTTTGGTCTTTCTTCGTTCCGACTAGCTCCAAAGTTGACCAAACTCGAATGTCAAGCATAGGTTGATGTAATATGACACATTAAACCATTGGGAGAAGTTTGGGACCAAGGAAGAGAGATTTGGTCCAAGAATCATCCAACTTAACCAAGTTCGTCCATTTTGGTCTTTCTTCGTTTCGACTAGCTCCAAAGTTGACGAAACTCGAATCCCAAGCATAGGTTGATGTAATATGACACATTAAACCATTGGGAGAAGTTTGGGACCAAGGAAGAGAGATTTGGTCCAAGAATCATCCAACTTAACCAAGTTCGTCCATTTTGGTCTTTCTTCGTTCCGACTAGCTCCAAAGTTGACCAAACTCGAATCCCAAGCATAGGTTGATGTAATATGACACATTAAACCATTGGGAGAAGTTTGGGACCAAGGAAGAGAGATTTGGTCCAAGAATCATCCAACTTAACCAAGTTCGTCCATTTTGGTCTTTCTTCGTTCCGACTAGCTCCAAAGTTGACCAAACCCAAATGTCAAGCATAGATTGATGTAATATGACACATTAAACCATTGGGAGAAGTTTGGGACCAAGGAAGAGAGATTTGGTCCAAGAATCATCCAACTTAACCAAGTTCGTCCATTTTGGTCTTTCTTCGTTCCGACTAGCTCCAAAGTTGACGAAACTCGAATCCAAGCATAGATTGATGTAATATGACACATTAAACCATTGGGAGAAGTTTGGGACCAAGGAAGAGAGATTTGGTCCAAGAATCATCCAACTTAACCAAGTTCGTCCATTTTGGTCTTTCTTCGTTCCGACTAGCTCCAAAGTTGACCAAACCCAAATGTCAAGCATAGATTGATGTAATATGACACATTAAACCATTGGGAGAAGTTTGGGACCAAGGAAGAGAGATTTGGTCCAAGAATCATCCAACTTAACCAAGTTCGTCCATTTTGGTCTTTCTTCGTTCCGACTAGCTCCAAAGTTGACCAAACCCAAATGTCAAGCATAGATTGATGTAATATGACACATTAAACCATTGGGAGAAGTTTGGGACCAAGGAAGAGAGATTTGGTCCAAGAATCATCCAACTTAACCAAGTTCGTCCATTTTGGTCTTTCTTCGTTCCGACTAGCTCCAAAGTTGACCAAACTCGAATCTCAAGCATAGGTTGATGTAATATGACACATTAAACCATTGGGAGAAGTTTGGGACCAAGGAAGAGAGATTTGGTCCAAGAATCATCCAACTTAACCAAGTTCGTCCATTTTGGTCTTTCTTCGTTTCGACTAGCTCCAAAGTTGACGAAACTCGAATCCCAAGCATAGGTTGATGTAATATGACACATTAAACCATTGGGAGAAGTTTGGGACCAAGGAAGAGAGATTTGGTCCAAGAATCATCCAACTTAACCAAGTTCGTCCATTTTGGTCTTTCTTCGTTCCGACTAGCTCCAAAGTTGACCAAACTCGAATCCCAAGCATAGGTTGATGTAATATGACACATTAAACCATTGGGAGAAGTTTGGGACCAAGGAAGAGAGATTTGGTCCAAGAATCATCCAACTTAACCAAGTTTGGTCCAAGAATCATCCAACTTAACCAAGTTCGTCCATTTTGGTCTTTCTTCGTTCCGACTAGCTCCAAAGTTGACCAAACCCAAATGTCAAGCATAGATTGATGTAATATGACACATTAAACCATTGGGAGAAGTTTGGGACCAAGGAAGAGAGATTTGGTCCAAGAATCATCCAACTTAACCAAGTTCGTCCATTTTGGTCTTTCTTCGTTCCGACTAGCTCCAAAGTTGACGAAACTCGAATCCAAGCATAGATTGATGTAATATGACACATTAAACCATTGGGAGAAGTTTGGGACCAAGGAAGAGAGATTTGGTCCAAGAATCATCCAACTTAACCAAGTTCGTCCATTTTGGTCTTTCTTCGTTCCGACTAGCTCCAAAGTTGACCAAACCCAAATGTCAAGCATAGATTGATGTAATATGACACATTAAACCATTGGGAGAAGTTTGGGACCAAGGAAGAGAGATTTGGTCCAAGAATCATCCAACTTAACCAAGTTCGTCCATTTTGGTCTTTCTTCGTTCCGACTAGCTCCAAAGTTGACCAAACCCAAATGTCAAGCATAGATTGATGTAATATGACACATTAAACCATTGGGAGAAGTTTGGGACCAAGGAAGAGAGATTTGGTCCAAGAATCATCCAACTTAACCAAGTTCGTCCATTTTGGTCTTTCTTCGTTCCGACTAGCTCCAAAGTTGACCAAACTCGAATCCCAAGCATAGGTTGATGTAATATGACACATTAAACCATTGGGAGAAGTTTGGGACCAAGGAAGAGAGATTTGGTCCAAGAATCATCCAACTTAACCAAGTTCGTCCATTTTGGTCTTTCTTCGTTTCGACTAGCTCCAAAGTTGACGAAACTCGAATCCCAAGCATAGGTTGATGTAATATGACACATTAAACCATTGGGAGAAGTTTGGGACCAAGGAAGAGAGATTTGGTCCAAGAATCATCCAACTTAACCAAGTTCGTCCATTTTGGTCTTTCTTCGTTCCGACTAGCTCCAAAGTTGACCAAACTCGAATCCAAGCATAGGTTGATGTAATATGACACATTAAACCATTGGGAGAAGTTTGGGACCAAGGAAGAGAGATTTGGTCCAAGAATCATCCAACTTAACCAAGTTCGTCCATTTTGGTCTTTCTTCGTTCCGACTAGCTCCAAAGTTGACGAAACTCGAATCCCAAGCATAGGTTGATGTAATATGACACATTAAACCATTGGGAGAAGTTTGGGACCAAGGAAGAGAGATTTGGTCCAAGAATCATCCAACTTAACCAAGTTCGTCCATTTTGGTCTTTCTTCGTTCCGACTAGCTCCAAAGTTGACCAAACCGAATGCCAAGCATAGATTGATGTAATATGACACATTAAACCATTGGGAGAAGTTTGGGACCAAGGAAGAGAGATTTGGTCCAAGAATCATCCAACTTAACCAAGTTCGTCCATTTTGGTCTTTCTTCGTTCCGACTAGCTCCAAAGTTGACCAAACTCGAATCCCAAGCATAGGTTGATGTAATATGACACATTAAACCATTGGGAGAAGTTTGGGACCAAGGAAGAGAGATTTGGTCCAAGAATCATCCAACTTAACCAAGTTCGTCCATTTTGGTCTTTCTTCGTTCCGACTAGCTCCAAAGTTGACCAAACCCAAATGTCAAGCATAGATTGATGTAATATGACACATTAAACCATTGGGAGAAGTTTGGGACCAAGGAAGAGAGATTTGGTCCAAGAATCATCCAACTTAACCAAGTTCGTCCATTTTGGTCTTTCTTCGTTCCGACTAGCTCCAAAGTTGACGAAACTCGAATCCCAAGCATAGGTTGATGTAATATGACACATTAAACCATTGGGAGAAGTTTGGGACCAAGGAAGAGAGATTTGGTCCAAGAATCATCCAACTTAACCAAGTTCGTCCATTTTGGTCTTTCTTCGTTCCGACTAGCTCCAAAGTTGACCAAACTCGAATCCCAAGCATAGGTTGATGTAATATGACACATTAAACCATTGGGAGAAGTTTGGGACCAAGGAAGAGAGATTTGGTCCAAGAATCATCCAACTTAACCAAGTTCGTCCATTTTGGTCTTTCTTCGTTCCGACTAGCTCCAAAGTTGACCAAACCAAATGTCAAGCATAGATTGATGTAATATGACACATTAAACCATTGGGAGAAGTTTGGGACCAAGGAAGAGAGATTTGGTCCAAGAATCATCCAACTTAACCAAGTTCGTCCATTTTGGTCTTTCTTCGTTCCGACTAGCTCCAAAGTTGACCAAACTCGAATCCAAGCATAGGTTGATGTAATATGACACATTAAACCATTGGGAGAAGTTTGGGACCAAGGAAGAGAGATTTGGTCCAAGAATCATCCAACTTAACCAAGTTCGTCCATTTTGGTCTTTCTTCGTTCCGACTAGCTCCAAAGATGACCAAACCCAAATGTCAAGCATAGATTGATGTAATATGACACATTAAACCATTGGGAGAAGTTTGGGACCAAGGAAGAGAGATTTGGTCCAAGAATCATCCAACTTAACCAAGTTCGTCCATTTTGGTCTTTCTTCGTTCCGACTAGCTCCAAAGTTGACGAAACTCGAATCCAAGCATAGATTGATGTAATATGACACATTAAACCATTGGGAGAAGTTTGGGACCAAGGAAGAGAGATTTGGTCCAAGAATCATCCAACTTAACCAAGTTCGTCCATTTTGGTCTTTCTTCGTTCCGACTAGCTCCAAAGTTGACCAAACCCAAATGTCAAGCATAGATTGATGTAATATGACACATTAAACCATTGGGAGAAGTTTGGGACCAAGGAAGAGAGATTTGGTCCAAGAATCATCCAACTTAACCAAGTTCGTCCATTTTGGTCTTTCTTCGTTCCGACTAGCTCCAAAGTTGACCAAACTCGAATCCCAAGCATAGGTTGATGTAATATGACACATTAAACCATTGGGAGAAGTTTGGGACCAAGGAAGAGAGATTTGGTCCAAGAATCATCCAACTTAACCAAGTTCGTCCATTTTGGTCTTTCTTCGTTCCGACTAGCTCCAAAGTTGACGAAACTCGAATCCCAAGCATAGGTTGATGTAATATGACACATTAAACCATTGGGAGAAGTTTGGGACCAAGGAAGAGAGATTTGGTCCAAGAATCATCCAACTTAACCAAGTTCGTCCATTTTGGTCTTTCTTCGTTCCGACTAGCTCCAAAGTTGACGAAACTCGAATCCCAAGCATAGGTTGATGTAATATGACACATTAAACCATTGGGAGAAGTTTGGGACCAAGGAAGAGAGATTTGGTCCAAGAATCATCCAACTTAACCAAGTTCGTCCATTTTGGTCTTTCTTCGTTTCGACTAGCTCCAAAGTTGACCAAACCCAAATGTCAAGCATAGATTGATGTAATATGACACATTAAACCATTGGGAGAAGTTTGGGACCAAGGAAGAGAGATTTGGTCCAAGAATCATCCAACTTAACCAAGTTCGTCCATTTTGGTCTTTCTTCGTTCCGACTAGCTCCAAAGTTGACCAAACTCGAATCCCAAGCATAGGTTGATGTAATATGACACATTAAACCATTGGGAGAAGTTTGGGACCAAGGAAGAGAGATTTGGTCCAAGAATCATCCAACTTAACCAAGTTCGTCCATTTTGGTCTTTCTTCGTTCCGACTAGCTCCAAAGTTGACCAAACCCAAATGTCAAGCATAGATTGATGTAATATGACACATTAAACCATTGGGAGAAGTTTGGGACCAAGGAAGAGAGATTTGGTCCAAGAATCATCCAACTTAACCAAGTTCGTCCATTTTGGTCTTTCTTCGTTCGACTAGCTCCAAAGTTGACGAAACTCGAATCCAAGCATAGGTTGATGTAATATGACACATTAAACCATTGGGAGAAGTTTGGGACCAAGGAAGAGAGATTTGGTCCAAGAATCATCCAACTTAACCAAGTTCGTCCATTTTGGTCTTTCTTCGTTCCGACTAGCTCCAAAGTTGACGAAACTCGAATCCCAAGCATAGGTTGATGTAATATGACACATTAAACCATTGGGAGAAGTTTGGGACCAAGGAAGAGAGATTTGGTCCAAGAATCATCCAACTTAACCAAGTTCGTCCATTTTGGTCTTTCTTCGTTCCGACTAGCTCCAAAGTTGACCAAACCGAATCCCAAGCATAGGTTGATGTAATATGACACATTAAACCATTGGGAGAAGTTTGGGACCAAGGAAGAGAGATTTGGTCCAAGAATCATCCAACTTAACCAAGTTCGTCCATTTTGGTCTTTCTTCGTTCCGACTAGCTCCAAAGTTGACGAAACTCGAATGCCAAGCATAGATTGATGTAATATGACACATTAAACCATTGGGAGAAGTTTGGGACCAAGGAAGAGAGATTTGGTCCAAGAATCATCCAACTTAACCAAGTTCGTCCATTTTGGTCTTTCTTCGTTCCGACTAGCTCCAAAGTTGACGAAACTCGAATCCCAAGCATAGGTTGATGTAATATGACACATTAAACCATTGGGAGAAGTTTGGGACCAAGGAAGAGAGATTTGGTCCAAGAATCATCCAACTTAACCAAGTTCGTCCATTTTGGTCTTTCTTCGTTCCGACTAGCTCCAAAGTTGACCAAACCCAAATGTCAAGCATAGATTGATGTAATATGACACATTAAACCATTGGGAGAAGTTTGGGACCAAGGAAGAGAGATTTGGTCCAAGAATCATCCAACTTAACCAAGTTCGTCCATTTTGGTCTTTCTTCGTTCCGACTAGCTCCAAAGTTGACCAAACTCGAATCCCAAGCATAGGTTGATGTAATATGACACATTAAACCATTGGGAGAAGTTTGGGACCAAGGAAGAGAGATTTGGTCCAAGAATCATCCAACTTAACCAAGTTCGTCCATTTTGGTCTTTCTTCGTTCCGACTAGCTCCAAAGTTGACGAAACTCGAATCCCAAGCATAGGTTGATGTAATATGACACATTAAACCATTGGGAGAAGTTTGGGACCAAGGAAGAGAGATTTGGTCCAAGAATCATCCAACTTAACCAAGTTCGTCCATTTTGGTCTTTCTTCGTTTCGACTAGCTCCAAAGTTGACCAAACCCAAATGTCAAGCATAGATTGATGTAATATGACACATTAAACCATTGGGAGAAGTTTGGGACCAAGGAAGAGAGATTTGGTCCAAGAATCATCCAACTTAACCAAGTTCGTCCATTTTGGTCTTTCTTCGTTCCGACTAGCTCCAAAGTTGACCAAACTCGAATCCCAAGCATAGGTTGATGTAATATGACACATTAAACCATTGGGAGAAGTTTGGGACCAAGGAAGAGAGATTTGGTCCAAGAATCATCCAACTTAACCAAGTTCGTCCATTTTGGTCTTTCTTCGTTCCGACTAGCTCCAAAGTTGACCAAACCCAAATGTCAAGCATAGATTGATGTAATATGACACATTAAACCATTGGGAGAAGTTTGGGACCAAGGAAGAGAGATTTGGTCCAAGAATCATCCAACTTAACCAAGTTCGTCCATTTTGGTCTTTCTTCGTTCCGACTAGCTCCAAAGTTGACCAAACCCAAATGTCAAGCATAGATTGATGTAATATGACACATTAAACCATTGGGAGAAGTTTGGGACCAAGGAAGAGAGATTTGGTCCAAGAATCATCCAACTTAACCAAGTTCGTCCATTTTGGTCTTTCTTCGTTCCGACTAGCTCCAAAGTTGACCAAACCCAAATGTCAAGCATAGATTGATGTAATATGACACATTAAACCATTGGGAGAAGTTTGGGACCAAGGAAGAGAGATTTGGTCCAAGAATCATCCAACTTAACCAAGTTCGTCCATTTTGGTCTTTCTTCGTTTCGACTAGCTCCAAAGTTGACCAAACCGAAATCCCAAGCATAGATTGATGTAATATGACACATTAAACCATTGGGAGAAGTTTGGGACCAAGGAAGAGAGATTTGGTCCAAGAATCATCCAACTTAACCAAGTTCGTCCATTTTGGTCTTTCTTCGTTCGACTAGCTCCAAAGTTGACGAAACTCGAATCCCAAGCATAGGTTGATGTAATATGACACATTAAACCATTGGGAGAAGTTTGGGACCAAGGAAGAGAGATTTGGTCCAAGAATCATCCAACTTAACCAAGTTCGTCCATTTTGGTCTTTCTTCGTTCCGACTAGCTCCAAAGTTGACGAAACTCGAATCCCAAGCATAGGTTGATGTAATATGACACATTAAACCATTGGGAGAAGTTTGGGACCAAGGAAGAGAGATTTGGTCCAAGAATCATCCAACTTAACCAAGTTCGTCCATTTTGGTCTTTCTTCGTTCCGACTAGCTCCAAAGTTGACGAAACTCGAATCCCAAGCATAGGTTGATGTAATATGACACATTAAACCATTGGGAGAAGTTTGGGACCAAGGAAGAGAGATTTGGTCCAAGAATCATCCAACTTAACCAAGTTCGTCCATTTTGGTCTTTCTTCGTTCCGACTAGCTCCAAAGTTGACCAAACCCAAATGTCAAGCATAGATTGATGTAATATGACACATTAAACCATTGGGAGAAGTTTGGGACCAAGGAAGAGAGATTTGGTCCAAGAATCATCCAACTTAACCAAGTTCGTCCATTTTGGTCTTTCTTCGTTCCGACTAGCTCCAAAGTTGACCAAACCCAAATCCAAGCATAGATTGATGTAATATGACACATTAAACCATTGGGAGAAGTTTGGGACCAAGGAAGAGAGATTTGGTCCAAGAATCATCCAACTTAACCAAGTTCGTCCATTTTGGTCTTTCTTCGTTCCGACTAGCTCCAAAGTTGACCAAACCGAATGTCAAGCATAGATTGATGTAATATGACACATTAAACCATTGGGAGAAGTTTGGGACCAAGGAAGAGAGATTTGGTCCAAGAATCATCCAACTTAACCAAGTTCGTCCATTTTGGTCTTTCTTCGTTCCGACTAGCTCCAAAGTTGACCAAACCCAAATGTCAAGCATAGATTGATGTAATATGACACATTAAACCATTGGGAGAAGTTTGGGACCAAGGAAGAGAGATTTGGTCCAAGAATCATCCAACTTAACCAAGTTCGTCCATTTTGGTCTTTCTTCGTTTCGACTAGCTCCAAAGTTGACCAAACCCAAATGTCAAGCATAGGTTGATGTAATATGACACATTAAACCATTGGGAGAAGTTTGGGACCAAGGAAGAGAGATTTGGTCCAAGAATCATCCAACTTAACCAAGTTCGTCCATTTTGGTCTTTCTTCGTTCCGACTAGCTCCAAAGTTGACCAAACCAAATGTCAAGCATAGATTGATGTAATATGACACATTAAACCATTGGGAGAAGTTTGGGACCAAGGAAGAGAGATTTGGTCCAAGAATCATCCAACTTAACCAAGTTCGTCCATTTTGGTCTTTCTTCGTTCCGACTAGCTCCAAAGTTGACCAAACCCAAATGTCAAGCATAGATTGATGTAATATGACACATTAAACCATTGGGAGAAGTTTGGGACCAAGGAAGAGAGATTTGGTCCAAGAATCATCCAACTTAACCAAGTTCGTCCATTTTGGTCTTTCTTCGTTCCGACTAGCTCCAAAGTTGACCAAACTCGAATCCCAAGCATAGGTTGATGTAATATGACACATTAAACCATTGGGAGAAGTTTGGGACCAAGGAAGAGAGATTTGGTCCAAGAATCATCCAACTTAACCAAGTTCGTCCATTTTGGTCTTTCTTCGTTCCGACTAGCTCCAAAGTTGACCAAACCCGAATCCAAGCATAGATTGATGTAATATGACACATTAAACCATTGGGAGAAGTTTGGGACCAAGGAAGAGAGATTTGGTCCAAGAATCATCCAACTTAACCAAGTTCGTCCATTTTGGTCTTTCTTCGTTCGACTAGCTCCAAAGTTGACCAAACCCAAATGTCAAGCATAGATTGATGTAATATGACACATTAAACCATTGGGAGAAGTTTGGGACCAAGGAAGAGAGATTTGGTCCAAGAATCATCCAACTTAACCAAGTTCGTCCATTTTGGTCTTTCTTCGTTCGACTAGCTCCAAAGTTGACGAAACTCGAATCCCAAGCATAGGTTGATGTAATATGACACATTAAACCATTGGGAGAAGTTTGGGACCAAGGAAGAGAGATTTGGTCCAAGAATCATCCAACTTAACCAAGTTCGTCCATTTTGGTCTTTCTTCGTTCCGACTAGCTCCAAAGTTGACCAAACTCAAATCCAAGCATAGGTTGATGTAATATGACACATTAAACCATTGGGAGAAGTTTGGGACCAAGGAAGAGAGATTTGGTCCAAGAATCATCCAACTTAACCAAGTTCGTCCATTTTGGTCTTTCTTCGTTCCGACTAGCTCCAAAGTTGACCAAACCCAAATGTCAAGCATAGATTGATGTAATATGACACATTAAACCATTGGGAGAAGTTTGGGACCAAGGAAGAGAGATTTGGTCCAAGAATCATCCAACTTAACCAAGTTCGTCCATTTTGGTCTTTCTTCGTTCCGACTAGCTCCAAAGTTGACCAAACTCGAAATCCCAAGCATAGGTTGATGTAATATGACACATTAAACCATTGGGAGAAGTTTGGGACCAAGGAAGAGAGATTTGGTCCAAGAATCATCCAACTTAACCAAGTTCGTCCATTTTGGTCTTTCTTCGTTTCGACTAGCTCCAAAGTTGACCAAACCAAATGTCAAGCATAGATTGATGTAATATGACACATTAAACCATTGGGAGAAGTTTGGGACCAAGGAAGAGAGATTTGGTCCAAGAATCATCCAACTTAACCAAGTTCGTCCATTTTGGTCTTTCTTCGTTCCGACTAGCTCCAAAGTTGACGAAACTCAAATGTCAAGCATAGATTGATGTAATATGACACATTAAACCATTGGGAGAAGTTTGGGACCAAGGAAGAGAGATTTGGTCCAAGAATCATCCAACTTAACCAAGTTCGTCCATTTTGGTCTTTCTTCGTTCGACTAGCTCCAAAGTTGACGAAACTCGAATCCCAAGCATAGGTTGATGTAATATGACACATTAAACCATTGGGAGAAGTTTGGGACCAAGGAAGAGAGATTTGGTCCAAGAATCATCCAACTTAACCAAGTTCGTCCATTTTGGTCTTTCTTCGTTCCGACTAGCTCCAAAGTTGACCAAACGAATCCCAAGCATAGGTTGATGTAATATGACACATTAAACCATTGGGAGAAGTTTGGGACCAAGGAAGAGAGATTTGGTCCAAGAATCATCCAACTTAACCAAGTTCGTCCATTTTGGTCTTTCTTCGTTCCGACTAGCTCCAAAGTTGACCAAACTCGAATCCCAAGCATAGGTTGATGTAATATGACACATTAAACCATTGGGAGAAGTTTGGGACCAAGGAAGAGAGATTTGGTCCAAGAATCATCCAACTTAACCAAGTTCGTCCATTTTGGTCTTTCTTCGTTCCGACTAGCTCCAAAGTTGACCAAACTCGAATCCCAAGCATAGGTTGATGTAATATGACACATTAAACCATTGGGAGAAGTTTGGGACCAAGGAAGAGAGATTTGGTCCAAGAATCATCCAACTTAACCA
The DNA here is from genome assembly GCA_022379115.2 of Bauhinia variegata. Classification (NCBI taxonomy): domain Eukaryota; kingdom Viridiplantae; phylum Streptophyta; class Magnoliopsida; order Fabales; family Fabaceae; genus Bauhinia; species Bauhinia variegata. Next base: position 232,903 of record JAKRYI020000200.1, on the reverse strand, counting down.
AGTTCGTCCATTTTGGTCTTTCTTCGTTTCGACTAGCTCCAAAGATGACCAAACCCAAATGTCAAGCATAGATTGATGTAATATGACACATTAAACCATTGGGAGAAGTTTGGGACCAAGGAAGAGAGATTTGGTCCAAGAATCATCCAACTTAACCAAGTTCGTCCATTTTGGTCTTTCTTCGTTCGACTAGCTCCAAGTTGACGAAACTCGAATCCAAGCATAGGTTGATGTAATATGACACATTAAACCATTGGGAGAAGTTTGGGACCAAGGAAGAGAGATTTGGTCCAAGAATCATCCAACTTAACCAAGTTCGTCCATTTTGGTCTTTCTTCGTTTCGACTAGCTCCAAAGTTGACCAAACCCAAATGTCAAGCATAGATTGATGTAATATGACACATTAAACCATTGGGAGAAGTTTGGGACCAAGGAAGAGAGATTTGGTCCAAGAATCATCCAACTTAACCAAGTTCGTCCATTTTGGTCTTTCTTCGTTCCGACTAGCTCCAAAGTTGACGAAACTCGAATCCCAAGCATAGATTGATGTAATATGACACATTAAACCATTGGGAGAAGTTTGGGACCAAGGAAGAGAGATTTGGTCCAAGAATCATCCAACTTAACCAAGTTCGTCCATTTTGGTCTTTCTTCGTTCCGACTAGCTCCAAAGTTGACCAAACTCGAATCCCAAGCATAGGTTGATGTAATATGACACATTAAACCATTGGGAGAAGTTTGGGACCAAGGAAGAGAGATTTGGTCCAAGAATCATCCAACTTAACCAAGTTCGTCCATTTTGGTCTTTCTTCGTTCCGACTAGCTCCAAAGTTGACCAAACTCGAATCCCAAGCATAGGTTGATGTAATATGACACATTAAACCATTGGGAGAAGTTTGGGACCAAGGAAGAGAGATTTGGTCCAAGAATCATCCAACTTAACCAAGTTCGTCCATTTTGGTCTTTCTTCGTTCGACTAGCTCCAAAGTTGACCAAACCCAAATGTCAAGCATAGATTGATGTAATATGACACATTAAACCATTGGGAGAAGTTTGGGACCAAGGAAGAGAGATTTGGTCCAAGAATCATCCAACTTAACCAAGTTCGTCCATTTTGGTCTTTCTTCGTTCCGACTAGCTCCAAAGTTGACCAAACCCAAATGTCAAGCATAGATTGATGTAATATGACACATTAAACCATTGGGAGAAGTTTGGGACCAAGGAAGAGAGATTTGGTCCAAGAATCATCCAACTTAACCAAGTTCGTCCATTTTGGTCTTTCTTCGTTCCGACTAGCTCCAAAGTTGACGAAACTCGAATCCCAAGCATAGGTTGATGTAATATGACACATTAAACCATTGGGAGAAGTTTGGGACCAAGGAAGAGAGATTTGGTCCAAGAATCATCCAACTTAACCAAGTTCGTCCATTTTGGTCTTTCTTCGTTTCGACTAGCTCCAAAGATGACCAAACCCAAATGTCAAGCATAGATTGATGTAATATGACACATTAAACCATTGGGAGAAGTTTGGGACCAAGGAAGAGAGATTTGGTCCAAGAATCATCCAACTTAACCAAGTTCGTCCATTTTGGTCTTTCTTCGTTCGACTAGCTCCAAAGTTGACGAAACTCGAATCCAAGCATAGGTTGATGTAATATGACACATTAAACCATTGGGAGAAGTTTGGGACCAAGGAAGAGAGATTTGGTCCAAGAATCATCCAACTTAACCAAGTTCGTCCATTTTGGTCTTTCTTCGTTCCGACTAGCTCCAAAGTTGACCAAAGACGAATCCCAAGCAAAGGTTGATGTAATATGACACATTAAACCATTGGGAGAAGTTTGGGACCAAGGAAGAGAGATTTGGTCCAAGAATCATCCAACTTAACCAAGTTCGTCCATTTTGGTCTTTCTTCGTTTCGACTAGCTCCAAAGTTGACCAAACCAAATGTCAAGCATAGATTGATGTAATATGACACATTAAACCATTGGGAGAAGTTTGGGACCAAGGAAGAGAGATTTGGTCCAAGAATCATCCAACTTAACCAAGTTCGTCCATTTTGGTCTTTCTTCGTTTCGACTAGCTCCAAAGTTGACCAAACCAAATGTCAAGCATAGATTGATGTAATATGACACATTAAACCATTGGGAGAAGTTTGGGACCAAGGAAGAGAGATTTGGTCCAAGAATCATCCAACTTAACCAAGTTCGTCCATTTTGGTCTTTCTTCGTTCCGACTAGCTCCAAAGTTGACGAAACTCGAATCCAAGCATAGATTGATGTAATATGACACATTAAACCATTGGGAGAAGTTTGGGACCAAGGAAGAGAGATTTGGTCCAAGAATCATCCAACTTAACCAAGTTCGTCCATTTTGGTCTTTCTTCGTTCCGACTAGCTCCAAAGTTGACCAAACTCGAATCCCAAGCATAGGTTGATGTAATATGACACATTAAACCATTGGGAGAAGTTTGGGACCAAGGAAGAGAGATTTGGTCCAAGAATCATCCAACTTAACCAAGTTCGTCCATTTTGGTCTTTCTTCGTTCCGACTAGCTCCAAAGTTGACCAAACCCAAATGTCAAGCATAGATTGATGTAATATGACACATTAAACCATTGGGAGAAGTTTGGGACCAAGGAAGAGAGATTTGGTCCAAGAATCATCCAACTTAACCAAGTTCGTCCATTTTGGTCTTTCTTCGTTCCGACTAGCTCCAAAGTTGACCAAACTCGAATCCCAAGCATAGGTTGATGTAATATGACACATTAAACCATTGGGAGAAGTTTGGGACCAAGGAAGAGAGATTTGGTCCAAGAATCATCCAACTTAACCAAGTTCGTCCATTTTGGTCTTTCTTCGTTTCGACTAGCTCCAAAGTTGACCAAAACCAAATGTCAAGCATAGATTGATGTAATATGACACATTAAACCATTGGGAGAAGTTTGGGACCAAGGAAGAGAGATTTGGTCCAAGAATCATCCAACTTAACCAAGTTCGTCCATTTTGGTCTTTCTTCGTTCCGACTAGCTCCAAAGTTGACGAAACTCGAATCCCAAGCATAGGTTGATGTAATATGACACATTAAACCATTGGGAGAAGTTTGGGACCAAGGAAGAGAGATTTGGTCCAAGAATCATCCAACTTAACCAAGTTCGTCCATTTTGGTCTTTCTTCCTTCCGACTAGCTCCAAAGTTGACCAAACTCGAATCCCAAGCATAGGTTGATGTAATATGACACATTAAACCATTGGGAGAAGTTTGGGACCAAGGAAGAGAGATTTGGTCCAAGAATCATCCAACTTAACCAAGTTCGTCCATTTTGGTCTTTCTTCTTCCGACTAGCTCCAAAGTTGACCAAACTCGAATCCCAAGCATAGGTTGATGTAATATGACACATTAAACCATTGGGAGAAGTTTGGGACCAAGGAAGAGAGATTTGGTCCAAGAATCATCCAACTTAACCAAGTTCGTCCATTTTGGTCTTTCTTCGTTCGACTAGCTCCAAAGTTGACCAAACCCAAATGTCAAGCATAGATTGATGTAATATGACACATTAAACCATTGGGAGAAGTTTGGGACCAAGGAAGAGAGATTTGGTCCAAGAATCATCCAACTTAACCAAGTTCGTCCATTTTGGTCTTTCTTCGTTCCGACTAGCTCCAAAGTTGACCAAACCCAAATGTCAAGCATAGATTGATGTAATATGACACATTAAACCATTGGGAGAAGTTTGGGACCAAGGAAGAGAGATTTGGTCCAAGAATCATCCAACTTAACCAAGTTCGTCCATTTTGGTCTTTCTTCGTTCCGACTAGCTCCAAAGTTGACGAAACTCGAATCCAAGCATAGGTTGATGTAATATGACACATTAAACCATTGGGAGAAGTTTGGGACCAAGGAAGAGAGATTTGGTCCAAGAATCATCCAACTTAACCAAGTTCGTCCATTTTGGTCTTTCTTCGTTTCGACTAGCTCCAAAGTTGACCAAACCCAAATGTCAAGCATAGATTGATGTAATATGACACATTAAACCATTGGGAGAAGTTTGGGACCAAGGAAGAGAGATTTGGTCCAAGAATCATCCAACTTAACCAAGTTCGTCCATTTTGGTCTTTCTTCGTTCGACTAGCTCCAAAGTTGACGAAACTCGAATCCCAAGCATAGATTGATGTAATATGACACATTAAACCATTGGGAGAAGTTTGGGACCAAGGAAGAGAGATTTGGTCCAAGAATCATCCAACTTAACCAAGTTCGTCCATTTTGGTCTTTCTTCGTTCCGACTAGCTCCAAAGTTGACCAAAGAAATCCCAAGCATAGGTTGATGTAATATGACACATTAAACCATTGGGAGAAGTTTGGGACCAAGGAAGAGAGATTTGGTCCAAGAATCATCCAACTTAACCAAGTTCGTCCATTTTGGTCTTTCTTCGTTTCGACTAGCTCCAAAGATGACCAAACCAAATGTCAAGCATAGATTGATGTAATATGACACATTAAACCATTGGGAGAAGTTTGGGACCAAGGAAGAGAGATTTGGTCCAAGAATCATCCAACTTAACCAAGTTCGTCCATTTTGGTCTTTCTTCGTTTCGACTAGCTCCAAAGTTGACCAAAACCAAATGTCAAGCATAGATTGATGTAATATGACACATTAAACCATTGGGAGAAGTTTGGGACCAAGGAAGAGAGATTTGGTCCAAGAATCATCCAACTTAACCAAGTTCGTCCATTTTGGTCTTTCTTCGTTCCGACTAGCTCCAAAGTTGACGAAACTCGAATCCCAAGCATAGGTTGATGTAATATGACACATTAAACCATTGGGAGAAGTTTGGGACCAAGGAAGAGAGATTTGGTCCAAGAATCATCCAACTTAACCAAGTTCGTCCATTTTGGTCTTTCTTCGTTCCGACTAGCTCCAAAGTTGACCAAACTCGAATCCCAAGCATAGGTTGATGTAATATGACACATTAAACCATTGGGAGAAGTTTGGGACCAAGGAAGAGAGATTTGGTCCAAGAATCATCCAACTTAACCAAGTTCGTCCATTTTGGTCTTTCTTCGTTCCGACTAGCTCCAAAGTTGACCAAACCCAAATGTCAAGCATAGATTGATGTAATATGACACATTAAACCATTGGGAGAAGTTTGGGACCAAGGAAGAGAGATTTGGTCCAAGAATCATCCAACTTAACCAAGTTCGTCCATTTTGGTCTTTCTTCGTTCCGACTAGCTCCAAAGTTGACGAAACTCGAATCCCAAGCATAGGTTGATGTAATATGACACATTAAACCATTGGGAGAAGTTTGGGACCAAGGAAGAGAGATTTGGTCCAAGAATCATCCAACTTAACCAAGTTCGTCCATTTTGGTCTTTCTTCCTTCCGACTAGCTCCAAAGTTGACCAAACTCGAATCCCAAGCATAGGTTGATGTAATATGACACATTAAACCATTGGGAGAAGTTTGGGACCAAGGAAGAGAGATTTGGTCCAAGAATCATCCAACTTAACCAAGTTCGTCCATTTTGGTCTTTCTTCGTTCCGACTAGCTCCAAAGTTGACCAAACTCGAATCCCAAGCATAGGTTGATGTAATATGACACATTAAACCATTGGGAGAAGTTTGGGACCAAGGAAGAGAGATTTGGTCCAAGAATCATCCAACTTAACCAAGTTCGTCCATTTTGGTCTTTCTTCGTTCGACTAGCTCCAAAGTTGACCAAACCCAAATGTCAAGCATAGATTGATGTAATATGACACATTAAACCATTGGGAGAAGTTTGGGACCAAGGAAGAGAGATTTGGTCCAAGAATCATCCAACTTAACCAAGTTCGTCCATTTTGGTCTTTCTTCGTTCCGACTAGCTCCAAAGATGACCAAACCCAAATGTCAAGCATAGATTGATGTAATATGACACATTAAACCATTGGGAGAAGTTTGGGACCAAGGAAGAGAGATTTGGTCCAAGAATCATCCAACTTAACCAAGTTCGTCCATTTTGGTCTTTCTTCGTTCCGACTAGCTCCAAAGTTGACGAAACTCGAATCCCAAGCATAGGTTGATGTAATATGACACATTAAACCATTGGGAGAAGTTTGGGACCAAGGAAGAGAGATTTGGTCCAAGAATCATCCAACTTAACCAAGTTCGTCCATTTTGGTCTTTCTTCGTTTCGACTAGCTCCAAAGATGACCAAACCCAAATGTCAAGCATAGATTGATGTAATATGACACATTAAACCATTGGGAGAAGTTTGGGACCAAGGAAGAGAGATTTGGTCCAAGAATCATCCAACTTAACCAAGTTCGTCCATTTTGGTCTTTCTTCGTTCGACTAGCTCCAAAGTTGACGAAACTCGAATCCCAAGCATAGGTTGATGTAATATGACACATTAAACCATTGGGAGAAGTTTGGGACCAAGGAAGAGAGATTTGGTCCAAGAATCATCCAACTTAACCAAGTTCGTCCATTTTGGTCTTTCTTCGTTCCGACTAGCTCCAAAGTTGACCAAAGACGAATCCCAAGCATAGGTTGATGTAATATGACACATTAAACCATTGGGAGAAGTTTGGGACCAAGGAAGAGAGATTTGGTCCAAGAATCATCCAACTTAACCAAGTTCGTCCATTTTGGTCTTTCTTCGTTTCGACTAGCTCCAAAGATGACCAAACCAAATGTCAAGCATAGATTGATGTAATATGACACATTAAACCATTGGGAGAAGTTTGGGACCAAGGAAGAGAGATTTGGTCCAAGAATCATCCAACTTAACCAAGTTCGTCCATTTTGGTCTTTCTTCGTTTCGACTAGCTCCAAAGTTGACCAAAACCAAATGTCAAGCATAGATTGATGTAATATGACACATTAAACCATTGGGAGAAGTTTGGGACCAAGGAAGAGAGATTTGGTCCAAGAATCATCCAACTTAACCAAGTTCGTCCATTTTGGTCTTTCTTCGTTCCGACTAGCTCCAAAGTTGACGAAACTCGAATCCCAAGCATAGGTTGATGTAATATGACACATTAAACCATTGGGAGAAGTTTGGGACCAAGGAAGAGAGATTTGGTCCAAGAATCATCCAACTTAACCAAGTTCGTCCATTTTGGTCTTTCTTCGTTCCGACTAGCTCCAAAGTTGACCAAACTCGAATCCCAAGCATAGGTTGATGTAATATGACACATTAAACCATTGGGAGAAGTTTGGGACCAAGGAAGAGAGATTTGGTCCAAGAATCATCCAACTTAACCAAGTTCGTCCATTTTGGTCTTTCTTCGTTCCGACTAGCTCCAAAGATGACCAAACCCAAATGTCAAGCATAGATTGATGTAATATGACACATTAAACCATTGGGAGAAGTTTGGGACCAAGGAAGAGAGATTTGGTCCAAGAATCATCCAACTTAACCAAGTTCGTCCATTTTGGTCTTTCTTCGTTCCGACTAGCTCCAAAGTTGACGAAACTCGAATCCCAAGCATAGATTGATGTAATATGACACATTAAACCATTGGGAGAAGTTTGGGACCAAGGAAGAGAGATTTGGTCCAAGAATCATCCAACTTAACCAAGTTCGTCCATTTTGGTCTTTCTTCGTTCCGACTAGCTCCAAAGTTGACCAAACTCGAATCCCAAGCATAGGTTGATGTAATATGACACATTAAACCATTGGGAGAAGTTTGGGACCAAGGAAGAGAGATTTGGTCCAAGAATCATCCAACTTAACCAAGTTCGTCCATTTTGGTCTTTCTTCGTTCCGACTAGCTCCAAAGTTGACCAAACCCAAATGTCAAGCATAGATTGATGTAATATGACACATTAAACCATTGGGAGAAGTTTGGGACCAAGGAAGAGAGATTTGGTCCAAGAATCATCCAACTTAACCAAGTTCGTCCATTTTGGTCTTTCTTCGTTCCGACTAGCTCCAAAGTTGACCAAACTCGAATCCCAAGCATAGGTTGATGTAATATGACACATTAAACCATTGGGAGAAGTTTGGGACCAAGGAAGAGAGATTTGGTCCAAGAATCATCCAACTTAACCAAGTTCGTCCATTTTGGTCTTTCTTCGTTTCGACTAGCTCCAAAGTTGACCAAACCAAATGTCAAGCATAGATTGATGTAATATGACACATTAAACCATTGGGAGAAGTTTGGGACCAAGGAAGAGAGATTTGGTCCAAGAATCATCCAACTTAACCAAGTTCGTCCATTTTGGTCTTTCTTCGTTCCGACTAGCTCCAAAGTTGACGAAACTCGAATCCCAAGCATAGGTTGATGTAATATGACACATTAAACCATTGGGAGAAGTTTGGGACCAAGGAAGAGAGATTTGGTCCAAGAATCATCCAACTTAACCAAGTTCGTCCATTTTGGTCTTTCTTCGTTCCGACTAGCTCCAAAGTTGACCAAACTCGAATCCCAAGCATAGGTTGATGTAATATGACACATTAAACCATTGGGAGAAGTTTGGGACCAAGGAAGAGAGATTTGGTCCAAGAATCATCCAACTTAACCAAGTTCGTCCATTTTGGTCTTTCTTCGTTCCGACTAGCTCCAAAGTTGACCAAACCCAAATGTCAAGCATAGATTGATGTAATATGACACATTAAACCATTGGGAGAAGTTTGGGACCAAGGAAGAGAGATTTGGTCCAAGAATCATCCAACTTAACCAAGTTCGTCCATTTTGGTCTTTCTTCGTTCCGACTAGCTCCAAAGTTGACGAAACTCGAATCCCAAGCATAGGTTGATGTAATATGACACATTAAACCATTGGGAGAAGTTTGGGACCAAGGAAGAGAGATTTGGTCCAAGAATCATCCAACTTAACCAAGTTCGTCCATTTTGGTCTTTCTTCGTTCCGACTAGCTTCAAAGTTGACGAAACTCGAATCCCAAGCATAGGTTGATGTAATATGACACATTAAACCATTGGGAGAAGTTTGGGACCAAGGAAGAGAGATTTGGTCCAAGAATCATCCAACTTAACCAAGTTCGTCCATTTTGGTCTTTCTTCCTTCCGACTAGCTCCAAAGTTGACCAAAGACGAATCCCAAGCATAGGTTGATGTAATATGACACATTAAACCATTGGGAGAAGTTTGGGACCAAGGAAGAGAGATTTGGTCCAAGAATCATCCAACTTAACCAAGTTCGTCCATTTTGGTCTTTCTTCGTTCCGACTAGCTCCAAAGTTGACGAAACTCGAATCCCAAGCATAGATTGATGTAATATGACACATTAAACCATTGGGAGAAGTTTGGGACCAAGGAAGAGAGATTTGGTCCAAGAATCATCCAACTTAACCAAGTTCGTCCATTTTGGTCTTTCTTCGTTCCGACTAGCTCCAAAGATGACCAAACCCAAATGTCAAGCATAGATTGATGTAATATGACACATTAAACCATTGGGAGAAGTTTGGGACCAAGGAAGAGAGATTTGGTCCAAGAATCATCCAACTTAACCAAGTTCGTCCATTTTGGTCTTTCTTCGTTCCGACTAGCTCCAAAGATGACCAAACCCAAATGTCAAGCATAGATTGATGTAATATGACACATTAAACCATTGGGAGAAGTTTGGGACCAAGGAAGAGAGATTTGGTCCAAGAATCATCCAACTTAACCAAGTTCGTCCATTTTGGTCTTTCTTCGTTCCGACTAGCTCCAAAGTTGACGAAACTCGAATCCCAAGCATAGGTTGATGTAATATGACACATTAAACCATTGGGAGAAGTTTGGGACCAAGGAAGAGAGATTTGGTCCAAGAATCATCCAACTTAACCAAGTTCGTCCATTTTGGTCTTTCTTCGTTCCGACTAGCTCCAAAGTTGACGAAACTCGAATCCCAAGCATAGGTTGATGTAATATGACACATTAAACCATTGGGAGAAGTTTGGGACCAAGGAAGAGAGATTTGGTCCAAGAATCATCCAACTTAACCAAGTTCGTCCATTTTGGTCTTTCTTCGTTTCGACTAGCTCCAAAGTTGACCAAACCCAAATGTCAAGCATAGATTGATGTAATATGACACATTAAACCATTGGGAGAAGTTTGGGACCAAGGAAGAGAGATTTGGTCCAAGAATCATCCAACTTAACCAAGTTCGTCCATTTTGGTCTTTCTTCGTTCCGACTAGCTCCAAAGTTGACCAAACTCGAATCCCAAGCATAGGTTGATGTAATATGACACATTAAACCATTGGGAGAAGTTTGGGACCAAGGAAGAGAGATTTGGTCCAAGAATCATCCAACTTAACCAAGTTCGTCCATTTTGGTCTTTCTTCGTTTCGACTAGCTCCAAAGATGACCAAAACCAAATGTCAAGCATAGATTGATGTAATATGACACATTAAACCATTGGGAGAAGTTTGGGACCAAGGAAGAGAGATTTGGTCCAAGAATCATCCAACTTAACCAAGTTCGTCCATTTTGGTCTTTCTTCGTTCCGACTAGCTCCAAAGATGACCAAACCCAAATGTCAAGCATAGATTGATGTAATATGACACATTAAACCATTGGGAGAAGTTTGGGACCAAGGAAGAGAGATTTGGTCCAAGAATCATCCAACTTAACCAAGTTCGTCCATTTTGGTCTTTCTTCGTTCCGACTAGCTCCAAAGTTGACGAAACTCGAATCCCAAGCATAGGTTGATGTAATATGACACATTAAACCATTGGGAGAAGTTTGGGACCAAGGAAGAGAGATTTGGTCCAAGAATCATCCAACTTAACCAAGTTCGTCCATTTTGGTCTTTCTTCGTTCCGACTAGCTCCAAAGTTGACGAAACTCGAATCCCAAGCATAGGTTGATGTAATATGACACATTAAACCATTGGGAGAAGTTTGGGACCAAGGAAGAGAGATTTGGTCCAAGAATCATCCAACTTAACCAAGTTCGTCCATTTTGGTCTTTCTTCGTTCCGACTAGCTCCAAAGTTGACCAAAGACGAAACCCAAGCAAAGGTTGATGTAATATGACACATTAAACCATTGGGAGAAGTTTGGGACCAAGGAAGAGAGATTTGGTCCAAGAATCATCCAACTTAACCAAGTTCGTCCATTTTGGTCTTTCTTCGTTCCGACTAGCTCCAAAGTTGACCAAACCCAAATGTCAAGCATAGATTGATGTAATATGACACATTAAACCATTGGGAGAAGTTTGGGACCAAGGAAGAGAGATTTGGTCCAAGAATCATCCAACTTAACCAAGTTCGTCCATTTTGGTCTTTCTTCGTTCCAACTAGCTTCAAAGTTGACGAAACTCGAATCCCAAGCATAGGTTGATGTAATATGACACATTAAACCATTGGGAGAAGTTTGGGACCAAGGAAGAGAGATTTGGTCCAAGAATCATCCAACTTAACCAAGTTCGTCCATTTTGGTCTTTCTTCCTTCCGACTAGCTCCAAAGTTGACCAAAGACGAATCCCAAGCAAAGGTTGATGTAATATGACACATCATTGGGAGAAGTTTGGGACCAAGGAAGAGAGATTTGGTCCAAGAATCATCCAACTTAACCAAGTTCGTCCATTTTGGTCTTTCTTCCTTCCGACTAGCTCCAAAGTTGACCAAAGACGAATCCCAAGCATAGGTTGATGTAATATGACACATTAAACCATTGGGAGAAGTTTGGGACCAAGGAAGAGAGATTTGGTCCAAGAATCATCCAACTTAACCAAGTTCGTCCATTTTGGTCTTTCTTCGTTCCGACTAGCTCCAAAGATGACCAAACCCAAATGTCAAGCATAGATTGATGTAATATGACACATTAAACCATTGGGAGAAGTTTGGGACCAAGGAAGAGAGATTTGGTCCAAGAATCATCCAACTTAACCAAGTTCGTCCATTTTGGTCTTTCTTCGTTTCGACTAGCTCCAAGTTGACGAAACTCGAATCCCAAGCATAGGTTGATGTAATATGACACATTAAACCATTGGGAGAAGTTTGGGACCAAGGAAGAGAGATTTGGTCCAAGAATCATCCAACTTAACCAAGTTCGTCCATTTTGGTCTTTCTTCGTTCCGACTAGCTCCAAAGATGACCAAACCCAAATGTCAAGCATAGATTGATGTAATATGACACATTAAACCATTGGGAGAAGTTTGGGACCAAGGAAGAGAGATTTGGTCCAAGAATCATCCAACTTAACCAAGTTCGTCCATTTTGGTCTTTCTTCCTTCCGACTAGCTCCAAAGTTGACCAAACCCAAATGCAAGCATAGATTGATGTAATATGACACATTAAACCATTGGGAGAAGTTTGGGACCAAGGAAGAGAGATTTGGTCCAAGAATCATCCAACTTAACCAAGTTCGTCCATTTTGGTCTTTCTTCGTTTCGACTAGCTCCAAAGTTGACCAAACCCAAATGTCAAGCATAGATTGATGTAATATGACACATTAAACCATTGGGAGAAGTTTGGGACCAAGGAAGAGAGATTTGGTCCAAGAATCATCCAACTTAACCAAGTTCGTCCATTTTGGTCTTTCTTCGTTCCGACTAGCTCCAAAGATGACCAAAACCAAATGTCAAGCATAGATTGATGTAATATGACACATTAAACCATTGGGAGAAGTTTGGGACCAAGGAAGAGAGATTTGGTCCAAGAATCATCCAACTTAACCAAGTTCGTCCATTTTGGTCTTTCTTCGTTCCGACTAGCTCCAAAGTTGACCAAACTCAAATGTCAAGCATAGGTTGATGTAATATGACACATTAAACCATTGGGAGAAGTTTGGGACCAAGGAAGAGAGATTTGGTCCAAGAATCATCCAACTTAACCAAGTTCGTCCATTTTGGTCTTTCTTCGTTCCGACTAGCTCCAAAGATGACCAAAACCAAATGTCAAGCATAGATTGATGTAATATGACACATTAAACCATTGGGAGAAGTTTGGGACCAAGGAAGAGAGATTTGGTCCAAGAATCATCCAACTTAACCAAGTTCGTCCATTTTGGTCTTTCTTCGTTCCAACTAGCTCCAAGTTGACGAAACTCGAATCCCAAGCATAGGTTGATGTAATATGACACATTAAACCATTGGGAGAAGTTTGGGACCAAGGAAGAGAGATTTGGTCCAAGAATCATCCAACTTAACCAAGTTCGTCCATTTTGGTCTTTCTTCGTTTTGACTAGCTCCAAAGATGACCAAACCCAAATGTCAAGCATAGATTGATGTAATATGACACATTAAACCATTGGGAGAAGTTTGGGACCAAGGAAGAGAGATTTGGTCCAAGAATCATCCAACTTAACCAAGTATAGATTGATGTAATATGACACATTAAACCATTGGGAGAAGTTTGGGACCAAGGAAGAGAGATTTGGTCCAAGAATCATCCAACTTAACCAAGTTCGTCCATTTTGGTCTTTCTTCGTTCCGACTAGCTCCAAAGTTGACGAAACTCGAATCCCAAGCAAAGGTTGATGTAATATGACACATTAAACCATTGGGAGAAGTTTGGGACCAAGGAAGAGAGATTTGGTCCAAGAATCATCCAACTTAACCAAGTTCGTCCATTTTGGTCTTTCTTCGTTCCGACTAGCTCCAAAGTTGACCAAAGACGAATCCCAAGCATAGGTTGATGTAATATGACACATTAAACCATTGGGAGAAGTTTGGGACCAAGGAAGAGAGATTTGGTCCAAGAATCATCCAACTTAACCAAGTTCGTCCATTTTGGTCTTTCTTCGTTCCGACTAGCTCCAAAGTTGACGAAACTCGAATCCCAAGCAAAGGTTGATGTAATATGACACATTAAACCATTGGGAGAAGTTTGGGACCAAGGAAGAGAGATTTGGTCCAAGAATCATCCAACTTAACCAAGTTCGTCCATTTTGGTCTTTCTTCGTTCGACTAGCTCCAAAGTTGACCAAACTCGAATCCCAAGCATAGGTTGATGTAATATGACACATTAAACCATTGGGAGAAGTTTGGGACCAAGGAAGAGAGATTTGGTCCAAGAATCATCCAACTTAACCAAGTTCGTCCATTTTGGTCTTTCTTCGTTCGACTAGCTCCAAAGTTGACGAAACTCGAATCCCAAGCATAGGTTGATGTAATATGACACATTAAACCATTGGGAGAAGTTTGGGACCAAGGAAGAGAGATTTGGTCCAAGAATCATCCAACTTAACCAAGTTCGTCCATTTTGGTCTTTCTTCGTTCCGACTAGCTCCAAAGTTGACCAAACTCGAATCCCAAGCATAGGTTGATGTAATATGACACATTAAACCATTGGGAGAAGTTTGGGACCAAGGAAGAGAGATTTGGTCCAAGAATCATCCAACTTAACCAAGTTCGTCCATTTTGGTCTTTCTTCCTTCCGACTAGCTCCAAAGTTGACCAAACCAAATCCCAAGCAAAGGTTGATGTAATATGACACATTAAACCATTGGGAGAAGTTTGGGACCAAGGAAGAGAGATTTGGTCCAAGAATCATCCAACTTAACCAAGTTCGTCCATTTTGGTCTTTCTTCGTTTCGACTAGCTCCAAAGTTGACCAAAACCAAATGTCAAGCATAGATTGATGTAATATGACACATTAAACCATTGGGAGAAGTTTGGGACCAAGGAAGAGAGATTTGGTCCAAGAATCATCCAACTTAACCAAGTTCGTCCATTTTGGTCTTTCTTCGTTCCGACTAGCTCCAAAGTTGACGAAACTCGAATCCCAAGCATAGGTTGATGTAATATGACACATTAAACCATTGGGAGAAGTTTGGGACCAAGGAAGAGAGATTTGGTCCAAGAATCATCCAACTTAACCAAGTTCGTCCATTTTGGTCTTTCTTCCTTCCGACTAGCTCCAAAGTTGACCAAAGACGAATCCCAAGCATAGGTTGATGTAATATGACACATCATTGGGAGAAGTTTGGGACCAAGGAAGAGAGATTTGGTCCAAGAATCATCCAACTTAACCAAGTTCGTCCATTTTGGTCTTTCTTCGTTCCGACTAGCTCCAAAGTTGACCAAAGACGAATCCCAAGCATAGGTTGATGTAATATGACACATTAAACCATTGGGAGAAGTTTGGGACCAAGGAAGAGAGATTTGGTCCAAGAATCATCCAACTTAACCAAGTTCGTCCATTTTGGTCTTTCTTCGTTCCGACTAGCTCCAAAGATGACCAAACCCAAATGTCAAGCATAGATTGATGTAATATGACACATTAAACCATTGGGAGAAGTTTGGGACCAAGGAAGAGAGATTTGGTCCAAGAATCATCCAACTTAACCAAGTTCGTCCATTTTGGTCTTTCTTCGTTCCGACTAGCTCCAAAGATGACCAAACCCAAATGTCAAGCATAGATTGATGTAATATGACACATTAAACCATTGGGAGAAGTTTGGGACCAAGGAAGAGAGATTTGGTCCAAGAATCATCCAACTTAACCAAGTTCGTCCATTTTGGTCTTTCTTCGTTCGACTAGCTCCAAGTTGACGAAACTCGAATCCCAAGCATAGGTTGATGTAATATGACACATTAAACCATTGGGAGAAGTTTGGGACCAAGGAAGAGAGATTTGGTCCAAGAATCATCCAACTTAACCAAGTTCGTCCATTTTGGTCTTTCTTCGTTCCGACTAGCTCCAAAGTTGACCAAAGACGAATCCCAAGCATAGGTTGATGTAATATGACACATTAAACCATTGGGAGAAGTTTGGGACCAAGGAAGAGAGATTTGGTCCAAGAATCATCCAACTTAACCAAGTTCGTCCATTTTGGTCTTTCTTCGTTCCGACTAGCTCCAAAGTTGACCAAAGACGAATCCCAAGCATAGGTTGATGTAATATGACACATTAAACCATTGGGAGAAGTTTGGGACCAAGGAAGAGAGATTTGGTCCAAGAATCATCCAACTTAACCAAGTTCGTCCATTTTGGTCTTTCTTCGTTCCGACTAGCTCCAAAGTTGACCAAAGACGAATCCCAAGCAAAGGTTGATGTAATATGACACATTAAACCATTGGGAGAAGTTTGGGACCAAGGAAGAGAGATTTGGTCCAAGAATCATCCAACTTAACCAAGTTCGTCCATTTTGGTCTTTCTTCGTTTCGACTAGCTCCAAAGTTGACCAAAACCAAATGTCAAGCATAGATTGATGTAATATGACACATTAAACCATTGGGAGAAGTTTGGGACCAAGGAAGAGAGATTTGGTCCAAGAATCATCCAACTTAACCAAGTTCGTCCATTTTGGTCTTTCTTCGTTTCGACTAGCTCCAAAGATGACCAAACCCAAATGTCAAGCATAGATTGATGTAATATGACACATTAAACCATTGGGAGAAGTTTGGGACCAAGGAAGAGAGATTTGGTCCAAGAATCATCCAACTTAACCAAGTTCGTCCATTTTGGTCTTTCTTCGTTCGACTAGCTCCAAAGTTGACGAAACTCGAATCCCAAGCATAGGTTGATGTAATATGACACATTAAACCATTGGGAGAAGTTTGGGACCAAGGAAGAGAGATTTGGTCCAAGAATCATCCAACTTAACCAAGTTCGTCCATTTTGGTCTTTCTTCGTTCCGACTAGCTCCAAAGTTGACCAAGACGAATCCCAAGCATAGGTTGATGTAATATGACACATTAAACCATTGGGAGAAGTTTGGGACCAAGGAAGAGAGATTTGGTCCAAGAATCATCCAACTTAACCAAGTTCGTCCATTTTGGTCTTTCTTCGTTCCGACTAGCTCCAAAGTTGACCAAAGACGAATCCAAGCAAAGGTTGATGTAATATGACACATTAAACCATTGGGAGAAGTTTGGGACCAAGGAAGAGAGATTTGGTCCAAGAATCATCCAACTTAACCAAGTTCGTCCATTTTGGTCTTTCTTCGTTTCGACTAGCTCCAAAGATGACCAAAACCAAATGTCAAGCATAGATTGATGTAATATGACACATTAAACCATTGGGAGAAGTTTGGGACCAAGGAAGAGAGATTTGGTCCAAGAATCATCCAACTTAACCAAGTTCGTCCATTTTGGTCTTTCTTCGTTCCGACTAGCTCCAAAGTTGACGAAACTCGAATCCCAAGCATAGGTTGATGTAATATGACACATTAAACCATTGGGAGAAGTTTGGGACCAAGGAAGAGAGATTTGGTCCAAGAATCATCCAACTTAACCAAGTTCGTCCATTTTGGTCTTTCTTCGTTCCGACTAGCTCCAAAGTTGACCAAAGACGAATCCCAAGCATAGGTTGATGTAATATGACACATCATTGGGAGAAGTTTGGGACCAAGGAAGAGAGATTTGGTCCAAGAATCATCCAACTTAACCAAGTTCGTCCATTTTGGTCTTTCTTCTTCCGACTAGCTCCAAAGTTGACCAAAGACGAATCCCAAGCATAGGTTGATGTAATATGACACATTAAACCATTGGGAGAAGTTTGGGACCAAGGAAGAGAGATTTGGTCCAAGAATCATCCAACTTAACCAAGTTCGTCCATTTTGGTCTTTCTTCATTCCGACTAGCTCCAAAGATGACAAAACCCAAATGTCAAGCATAGATTGATGTAATATGACACATTAAACCATTGGGAGAAGTTTGGGACCAAGGAAGAGAGATTTGGTCCAAGAATCATCCAACTTAACCAAGTTCGTCCATTTTGGTCTTTCTTCGTTTCGACTAGCTCCAAGTTGACGAAACTCGAATCCCAAGCATAGGTTGATGTAATATGACACATTAAACCATTGGGAGAAGTTTGGGACCAAGGAAGAGAGATTTGGTCCAAGAATCATCCAACTTAACCAAGTTCGTCCATTTTGGTCTTTCTTCGTTCCGACTAGCTCCAAAGATGACCAAACCCAAATGTCAAGCATAGATTGATGTAATATGACACATTAAACCATTGGGAGAAGTTTGGGACCAAGGAAGAGAGATTTGGTCCAAGAATCATCCAACTTAACCAAGTTCGTCCATTTTGGTCTTTCTTCCTTCCGACTAGCTCCAAAGTTGACCAAACCCAAATGCCAAGCATAGATTGATGTAATATGACACATTAAACCATTGGGAGAAGTTTGGGACCAAGGAAGAGAGATTTGGTCCAAGAATCATCCAACTTAACCAAGTTCGTCCATTTTGGTCTTTCTTCGTTTCGACTAGCTCCAAAGATGACCAAACCCAAATGTCAAGCATAGATTGATGTAATATGACACATTAAACCATTGGGAGAAGTTTGGGACCAAGGAAGAGAGATTTGGTCCAAGAATCATCCAACTTAACCAAGTTCGTCCATTTTGGTCTTTCTTCGTTCCGACTAGCTCCAAAGATGACCAAACCCAAATGTCAAGCATAGATTGATGTAATATGACACATTAAACCATTGGGAGAAGTTTGGGACCAAGGAAGAGAGATTTGGTCCAAGAATCATCCAACTTAACCAAGTTCGTCCATTTTGGTCTTTCTTCGTTCCGACTAGCTCCAAAGTTGACCAAACTCGAATCCCAAGCATAGGTTGATGTAATATGACACATTAAACCATTGGGAGAAGTTTGGGACCAAGGAAGAGAGATTTGGTCCAAGAATCATCCAACTTAACCAAGTTCGTCCATTTTGGTCTTTCTTCGTTTCGACTAGCTCCAAAGATGACCAAAACCAAATGTCAAGCATAGATTGATGTAATATGACACATTAAACCATTGGGAGAAGTTTGGGACCAAGGAAGAGAGATTTGGTCCAAGAATCATCCAACTTAACCAAGTTCGTCCATTTTGGTCTTTCTTCGTTCCAACTAGCTCCAAAGTTGACGAAACTCGAATCCCAAGCATAGGTTGATGTAATATGACACATTAAACCATTGGGAGAAGTTTGGGACCAAGGAAGAGAGATTTGGTCCAAGAATCATCCAACTTAACCAAGTTCGTCCATTTTGGTCTTTCTTCGTTTCGACTAGCTCCAAAGATGACCAAACCCAAATGTCAAGCATAGATTGATGTAATATGACACATTAAACCATTGGGAGAAGTTTGGGACCAAGGAAGAGAGATTTGGTCCATGAATCATCCAACTTAACCAAGTATAGATTGATGTAATATGACACATTAAACCATTGGGAGAAGTTTGGGACCAAGGAAGAGAGATTTGGTCCAAGAATCATCCAACTTAACCAAGTTCGTCCATTTTGGTCTTTCTTCGTTCCGACTAGCTCCAAAGTTGACCAAACTCGAATCCCAAGCATAGGTTGATGTAATATGACACATTAAACCATTGGGAGAAGTTTGGGACCAAGGAAGAGAGATTTGGTCCAAGAATCATCCAACTTAACCAAGTTCGTCCATTTTGGTCTTTCTTCGTTCTGACTAGCTCCAAAGTTGACCAAACCCAAATGTCAAGCATAGATTGATGTAATATGACACATTAAACCATTGGGAGAAGTTTGGGACCAAGGAAGAGAGATTTGGTCCAAGAATCATCCAACTTAACCAAGTTCGTCCATTTTGGTCTTTCTTCGTTCCGACTAGCTCCAAAGTTGACCAAACTCGAATCCCAAGCAAAGGTTGATGTAATATGACACATTAAACCATTGGGAGAAGTTTGGGACCAAGGAAGAGAGATTTGGTCCAAGAATCATCCAACTTAACCAAGTTCGTCCATTTTGGTCTTTCTTCGTTCCGACTAGCTCCAAAGTTGACGAAACTCGAATCCCAAGCAAAGGTTGATGTAATATGACACATTAAACCATTGGGAGAAGTTTGGGACCAAGGAAGAGAGATTTGGTCCAAGAATCATCCAACTTAACCAAGTTCGTCCATTTTGGTCTTTCTTCGTTCCGACTAGCTCCAAAGTTGACCAAACTCGAATCCCAAGCATAGGTTGATGTAATATGACACATTAAACCATTGGGAGAAGTTTGGGACCAAGGAAGAGAGATTTGGTCCAAGAATCATCCAACTTAACCAAGTTCGTCCATTTTGGTCTTTCTTCGTTTCGACTAGCTCCAAAGTTGACGAAACTCGAATCCCAAGCATAGGTTGATGTAATATGACACATTAAACCATTGGGAGAAGTTTGGGACCAAGGAAGAGAGATTTGGTCCAAGAATCATCCAACTTAACCAAGTTCGTCCATTTTGGTCTTTCTTCGTTTCGACTAGCTCCAAAGTTGACCAAACCCAAATGTCAAGCATAGATTGATGTAATATGACACATTAAACCATTGGGAGAAGTTTGGGACCAAGGAAGAGAGATTTGGTCCAAGAATCATCCAACTTAACCAAGTTCGTCCATTTTGGTCTTTCTTCTTTCCGACTAGCTCCAAAGTTGACCAAACTCGAATCCCAAGCATAGGTTGATGTAATATGACACATTAAACCATTGGGAGAAGTTTGGGACCAAGGAAGAGAGATTTGGTCCAAGAATCATCCAACTTAACCAAGTTCGTCCATTTTGGTCTTTCTTCGTTTCGACTAGCTCCAAAGATGACCAAACCCAAATGTCAAGCATAGATTGATGTAATATGACACATTAAACCATTGGGAGAAGTTTGGGACCAAGGAAGAGAGATTTGGTCCAAGAATCATCCAACTTAACCAAGTTCGTCCATTTTGGTCTTTCTTCGTTTCGACTAGCTCCAAAGTTGACCAAACCCAAATGTCAAGCATAGATTGATGTAATATGACACATTAAACCATTGGGAGAAGTTTGGGACCAAGGAAGAGAGATTTGGTCCAAGAATCATCCAACTTAACCAAGTTCGTCCATTTTGGTCTTTCTTCGTTCCGACTAGCTCCAAAGATGACCAAAACCAAATGTCAAGCATAGATTGATGTAATATGACACATTAAACCATTGGGAGAAGTTTGGGACCAAGGAAGAGAGATTTGGTCCAAGAATCATCCAACTTAACCAAGTTCGTCCCTTTTGGTCTTTCTTCGTTCCGACTAGCTCCAAGTTGACGAAACTCGAATCCCAAGCATAGGTTGATGTAATATGACACATTAAACCATTGGGAGAAGTTTGGGACCAAGGAAGAGAGATTTGGTCCAAGAATCATCCAACTTAACCAAGTTCGTCCATTTTGGTCTTTCTTCGTTTTGACTAGCTCCAAAGATGACCAAACCCAAATGTCAAGCATAGATTGATGTAATATGACACATTAAACCATTGGGAGAAGTTTGGGACCAAGGAAGAGAGATTTGGTCCATGAATCATCCAACTTAACCAAGTATAGATTGATGTAATATGACACATTAAACCATTGGGAGAAGTTTGGGACCAAGGAAGAGAGATTTGGTCCAAGAATCATCCAACTTAACCAAGTTCGTCCATTTTGGTCTTTCTTCGTTCCGACTAGCTCCAAAGTTGACGAAACTTGAATCCCAAGCAAAGGTTGATGTAATATGACACATTAAACCATTGGGAGAAGTTTGGGACCAAGGAAGAGAGATTTGGTCCAAGAATCATCCAACTTAACCAAGTTCGTCCATTTTGGTCTTTCTTCGTTCCGACTAGCTCCAAAGTTGACCAAACTCGAATCCCAAGCAAAGGTTGATGTAATATGACACATTAAACCATTGGGAGAAGTTTGGGACCAAGGAAGAGAGATTTGGTCCAAGAATCATCCAACTTAACCAAGTTCGTCCATTTTGGTCTTTCTTCGTTCCGACTAGCTCCAAAGTTGACGAAACTCGAATCCAAGCAAAGGTTGATGTAATATGACACATTAAACCATTGGGAGAAGTTTGGGACCAAGGAAGAGAGATTTGGTCCAAGAATCATCCAACTTAACCAAGTTCGTCCATTTTGGTCTTTCTTCGTTTGACTAGCTCCAAAGTTGACCAAACTCGAATCCCAAGCATAGGTTGATGTAATATGACACATTAAACCATTGGGAGAAGTTTGGGACCAAGGAAGAGAGATTTGGTCCAAGAATCATCCAACTTAACCAAGTTCGTCCATTTTGGTCTTTCTTCGTTTCGACTAGCTCCAAAGTTGACCAAACCAAATGTCAAGCATAGGTTGATGTAATATGACACATTAAACCATTGGGAGAAGTTTGGGACCAAGGAAGAGAGATTTGGTCCAAGAATCATCCAACTTAACCAAGTTCGTCCATTTTGGTCTTTCTTCGTTCCAACTAGCTCCAAAGTTGACGAAACTCGAATCCCAAGCATAGGTTGATGTAATATGACACATTAAACCATTGGGAGAAGTTTGGGACCAAGGAAGAGAGATTTGGTCCAAGAATCATCCAACTTAACCAAGTATAGATTGATGAAATATTACACATTAAACCATTGGGAGAAGTTTGGGACCAAGGAAGAGAGATTTGGTCCAAGAATCATCCAACTTAACCAAGTTCGTCCATTTTGGTCTTTTTCGTTCCAACTAGCTCCAAAGTTGACGAAACCTGAATCCCAAGCAAAGGTTGATGTAATATGACACATTAAACCATTGGGAGAAGTTTGGGACCAAGGAAGAGAGATTTGGTCCAAGAATCATCCAACTTAACCAAGTATAGACTGATGAAATATTACACATTAAACCATTGGGAGAAGTTTGGGACCAAGGAAGAGAGATTTGGTCCAAGAATCATCCAACTTAACCAAGTTCGTCCATTTTGGTCTTTCTTCGTTCCGACTAGCTCCAAAGTTGACGAAACTCGAATCCCAAGCATAGGTTGATGTAATATGACACATTAAACCATTGGGAGAAGTTTGGGACCAAGGAAGAGAGATTTGGTCCAAGAATCATCCAACTTAACCAAGTTCGTCCATTTTGGTCTTTCTTCCTTCCGACTAGCTCCAAAGTTGACCAAACTTGAATCCAAGCAAAGGTTGATGTAATATGACACATTAAACCATTGGGAGAAGTTTGGGACCAAGGAAGAGAGATTTGGTCAAAGAATCATCCAACTTAACCAAGTTCGTCCATTTTGGTCTTTCTTCGTTCCGACTAGCTCCAAAGTTGACGAAACTCGAATCCCAAGCATAGGTTGATGTAATATGACACATTAAACATTGGGAGAAGTTTGGGACCAAGGAAGAGAGATTTGGTCCAAGAATCATCCAACTTAACCAAGTTCGTCCATTTTGGTCTTTCTTCATTTCGACTAGCTCCGAAGATGACCAAACCCAAATGTCAAGCATAGATTGATGTAATATGACACATTAAACCATTGGGAGAAGTTTGGGACCAAGGAAGAGAGATTTGGTCCAAGAATCATCCAACTTAACCAAGTTCGTCCCTTTTGGTCTTTCTTCGTTCCGACTAGCTTCGAAGTTGACGAAACTCGAATCCCAAGCATAGGTTGATGTAATATGACACATTAAACCATTGGGAGAAGTTTGGGACCAAGGAAGAGAGATTTGGTCCAAGAATCATCCAACTTAACCAAGTTCGTCCATTTTGGTCTTTCTTCGTTCCGACTAGCTCCAAAGATGACTAAACCCAAATGTCAAGCATAGATTGATGTAATATGACACATTAAACCATTGGGAGAAGTTTGGGACCAAGGAAGAGAGATTTGGTCCAAGAATCATCCAACTTAACCAAGTTCGTCCATTTTGGTCTTTCTTCGTTCCGACTAGCTCCAAGATGACCAAACCCAAATGTCAAGCATAGATTGATGTAATATGACACATTAAACCATTGGGAGAAGTTTGGGACCAAGGAAGAGAGATTTGGTCCAAGAATCATCCAACTTAACCAAGTTCGTCCATTTTGGTCTTTCTTCGTTCCGACTAGCTCCAAAGATGACCAAACCCAAATGTCAAGCATAGATTGATGTAATATGACACATTAAACCATTGGGAGAAGTTTGGGACCAAGGAAGAGAGATTTGGTCCAAGAATCATCCAACTTAACCAAGTTCGTCCATTTTGGTCTTTCTTCGTTCCCACTAGCTCCAAAGATGACCAAACCCAAATGTCAAGCATAGATTGATGTAATATGACACATTAAACCATTGGGATAAGTTTGGGAAAAGGAAGAGAGTTTTGGTCCAAGAATCATCCAACTTAACCAAGTTCGTCCCTTTTGGTCGTTCTTCGTTCCACTAGCTCCAAAGTTGACGAAAACTCGAATCCCAAGGATAGGTTGATGTAATATGATACATTAAACCATTGGGAGAAGTTTGGGACAAGGAAGAGAGATTTGGTCCAAGAATCATCCAACTTAACCAAGTTCATCCATTTTGGTCTTTCTTCGTTCCGACTAGCTCCAAAGATGACCAACCCAAATGTCAAGCATAGATTGATGTAATATGACACATTTAACCATTGGAGAAGTTTGGGACCAAGGAAGAGAGATTTTGGTCCAAAACATCATCCACTGAACCAAGTTTAGATTGATGTAATATGACACATTAAACCATTGGGAGAAGTTTGGGACCAAGGAAGAGAGATTTGGTCCAAGAATCATCGAACTTAACCAAGTTCTCCATTTTGGTCTTTCTTCGTTCCGACTAGCTCCAAAGTTGACGAAACTGAATCCCAAGCATAGGTTGATGTAATATGACACATTAAACCATTGGGAGAAGTTTGGGACCAAGGAAGAGAGATTTGGTCCAAGAATCATCCAACTTAACCAAGTTCGTCCATTTTGGTCTTTCTTCGTTCCGACTAGCTCCAAAGTTGACCAAACTCGAATCCCAAGCAAAGGTTGATGTAATATGACACATTAAAACATTGGGAGAAGTTTGGGACCAAGGAAGAGAGATTTGGTCCAAGAATCATCGAATTAACCAAGTTCGTCCATTTTGGTCTTTTTCGTTCCGACTAGCTCCAAAGTTGACGAAACTCGAATCCCAAGCATAGATTGATGTAATATGACACATTAAACCATTGGGAGAAGTTTGGGACCAAGGAAGAGAGATTTGGTCCAAGAATCATCCAACTTAACCAAGTTCGTCCATTTTAGTCTTTCCTTCTAACTAGCTCCAAAGTTGACCAAAGACGAATCCCAAGCAAAGGTTGATGTAATATGACACATTAAACCATTGGGAGAAGTTTGGGACCAAGGAAGAGAGATTTGGTCCAAGAATCATCCAACTTAACCAAGTTCGTCCATTTTGGTCTTTCTTCGTTCCGACTAGCTCCGAAGATGACCAAACCTAAATGTCAAGCATACATTGATGTAATATGACACATTAAACCATTGGGAGGAGTTTGGGACCAAGGAAGAGAGATTTGGTCCAAGAATCATCCAACTTAACCAAGTTCGTCCATTTTGGTCTTTCTTCGTTCCGACTAGCTCCAAAGTTGACCAAACTCGAATCCGAAGCAAAAATTGATGTAATATGACACATTAAACCATTGGGAGAAGTTTGGGACCAAGGAAGAGAGATTTGGTCCAAGAATCATCGAACTTAACCAAGTTCGTCCATTTTGGTCTTTCTTCCTTCGACTAGCTCCAAAGTGACCAACTTGAATCCCAAGCAAAGTTGATGTAATATGGCACATTAAACCATTGGGAGAAGTTTGGGACCAAGGAAGAGAGATTTGGTCCAAGAATCATCCAACTTAACCAAGTTCGTCCATTTTGGTCTTTCTTCGTTCCGACTAGCTCCAAAGATGACCAAACCCAAATGTCAAGCATAGATTGATGTAATATGACACATTAAACCATTGGGAGAAGTTTGGGACCAAGGAAGAGAGATTTGGTCCAAGAATCATCCAACTTAACCAAGTTCGTCCATTTTGGTCTTTCTTCCTTCCGACTAGCTCCAAAGTTGACCAAACTCGAAT
Source organism: Bauhinia variegata (assembly GCA_022379115.2). Lineage (NCBI taxonomy): Eukaryota > Viridiplantae > Streptophyta > Magnoliopsida > Fabales > Fabaceae > Bauhinia > Bauhinia variegata. The sequence continues at coordinate 207,227 of JAKRYI020000200.1, read as the reverse complement.
CCAAGCAAAGGTTGATGTAATATGACACATTAAACCATTGGGAGAAGTTTGGGACCAAGGAAGAGAGATTTGGTCCAAGAATCATCCAACTTAACCAAGTTCGTCCATTTTGGTCTTTCTTCGTTCCGACTAGCTCCTAAGAGGATCGAACCCAAATGTCAAGCATAGGTTGATGTAATATGACACATTAAACAATTGGGAGAAGTTTGGGGCCAAGGAAGAGAGATTTGGTCCAAGAATCATCCAACTTAACCAACTTCGTCCATTTTGGTCTTTCTTCCTTCCGACTAGCTCCAAAGCTGACCAAACTTGAATCCAAGCAAAAGTTGATGTAATATGACACATTAAACCATTGGGAGAAGTTTGGGACCAAGGAAGAGAGATTTGGTCCAAGAATCATCCAACTTAACCAAGTTCGTCCATTTTGGTCTTTCTTCGTTCTGACTAGCTCCTAAGATGATCGAACCCAAATGTCAAGCATAGGTTGATGTAATATGACACATTAAACCATTGGGAAAAGTTTGGGATGAAGGAAGAGAGATTTGGTCCAACAATCATCCAACTTAACCAAGTTCATCCATTTTGGTCTTTCTTGTTCTGACTAGCTCCAAAGATGACCAAAGCAAATGTCAAGCATAGATTGATGTAATATGACACAATAAACCATTGGGAGAAGTTTGGGACCAAGGAAGAGGGATTTGGTCCAAGAATCATCCAACTTAACCAAGTTCATCCATTTTGGTCTTTCTACATTCCGACTAGCTCCAAAGTTGACCAAACCCCAATGTCAAGCATAGGTTGATGTAATATGACACATTAAACCACTGGGAGAAGTTTGGGATGAAGAAAGAGAGATTTGGTACAAGAATCATCCAACTTAACCAAGTTCGTCCGTTTTGGTCTTTCTTCATTCCGACTAGCTCCAAAGATGACCAAACCCAAATGTCAAGCATAGATTGATGTAATATGACACATTAAACCATTGGGAGAAGTTTGGGACCAAGGAAGAGAGATTTGGTCCAAGAATCATCCAACTTAACCAAGTTCGTCCATTTTGGTTTTTCTTCGTTCCGAGTAGCTCCAAGATGACCAAACCCAAATGTCAAGATTAGATTGATGTAATATGACACATTAAACCATTGGGAGAACTTTGGGACCAAGGAAGAGAGATTTGGTCCAATAATCATCCAACTTAGCCAAGTTCGTCCATTTTGGTCTTTCTTCGTTCCGACTAGCTCCAAGATGACCGAACCCAAATGTCAAGCATAGATTGATGTATTGGGGAGAAGTTTGGGACCAAGGAAGAGAGATTTGGTCCTAGAATCATCCAACTTAGCCAAGTTCGTCCATTTTCGTCTTTCTTCGTACGGACTAGCTCCTAAGATGACCAAACCCCAATGTCAAGCATAGATTGATGTAATATGACACATTAAACCATTGGGAGAAGTTTGGGACCAAGGAAGAGAGATTTGGTCCAAGAATCATCCAACTTAACCAAGTTCATCCATTTTGGTCTTTCTTCGTTCCGATCAGCTCCAAAGTTGGCCAAACCAAATGTCAAGCATAGATTGATGTAATATGACACATTAAACCATTGGGAGAAGTTTGGGACCAAGGAAGAGAGATTTGGTCCAAGAATCATCCAACTTAACCAAGTTCGTCCATTTTGGTCCTTCTTTGTTTGGACTAGTTTCAAAGTTGACCAAACTCGAATCCCAAGCAAGGTTGATGTAATATGACACATTAAACCATTGGGAGAAGTTTGGGACCAAGGAAGAGAGATTTGGTCCAATAATCATCCAACTTAACCAAGTTCGTCCATTTTGGTCCTTCTTCGTTTCGACTAGTTCCAAAGTTGACCAAAGTCGAATCCCAAGCAAAGGTTGATATAATATGACACATTAAATCATTGGGAGAAGTTTGGGACCAAGGAAGAGAGATTTGGTCCAAGAATCATCGAACTTAACCAAGTTCGTCCATTTTGGTTTTTCTTCGTTTGGACTAGCTCCTAAGATGACCGAACCCAAATGTCAAGCATAGATTGATGTAATATGACACATTAAACCATTGGGTGAAGTTTGGGACCAAGGAAGAGAGATTTGGTCCAATAATCATCCAACTTAACCAAGTTCGTCCATTTTGGTCTTTCTTCGTTCCGACTAGCTCCAAAGATGACCGAACCAAATGTCAAGCATAGATTGATGTAATATGATACATTAAACCATTGGGAGAAGTTTGGGATGAAGAAAGAGAGATTTGGTCCAAGAATCATCCAACTTATCCAAGTTCGTTCGTTTTGGTCTTTCTTCGTTCCACTAGCTCCAAAGTTGACCAAACTCGAATCCCAAGCATAAGTTGATGTAATATGACACATTAAACCATTGGGAGAAGTTTGGGACCAAGGAAGAGAGATTTGGTCCAATAATCATCCAACTTAGCCAAGTTCGTCCATTTTGGTCTTTCTTCGTTCCGACTAGCTCCTAAGATGACCGAACCCAAATGTCAAGCATAGATTGATGCAATTGGGAGAAGTTTGGGACCAAGGAAGAGAGATTTGGTCCAAGAATCATCCAACTTAACCAAGTTCGTCCATTTTGGTCTTTCTTCGTACGGACTAGCTCCTAAGATGACCAAACCCAATGTCAAGCATAGATTGATGTAATATGACACATTAAACCATTGGGAGAAGTTTGGGACCAAGGAAGAGAGATTTGGTCCAAGAATCATCCAACTTAACCAAGTTCATCCATTTTGGTCTTTCTTCGTTCCGACTAGCTCCAAACCCAAATGTCAAGCATAGATTGATGTAATATGACACATTAAACCATTGGGAGAAGTTTGGGACCAAGGAAGAGAGATTTGGTCCAAGAATCATCCAACTTAACCAAGTTCGTCCATTTTGGTCCTTCTTCGTTTCGACTAGCTCAAAGTTGATCAAACTCTAATCCCAAGCAAAGGTTGATGTAATATGACACATTAAATCATTGGGAGAAGTTTGGGACCAAGGAAGAGAGATTTGGTCCAAGAATCATCCAACTTAACCAAGTTCGTCCATTTTGGTCTTTCTTCGTTCGGACTAGCTCCTAAGATGACCGAACCCAAATGTCAAGCATAGATTGATGTAATATGACACATTAAACCATTGGGAGAAGTTTGGGACCAGGGAAGAGAGATTTGGTCCAAGAATCATCCAACTTAACCAAGTTCATCCATTTTTGTCTTTCTTCGTTCCGACTAGCTCCAAAGATGACCGAACCCAAATGTCAAGCATAGATTGATGTAATATGACACATTAAACCATTGGGAGAAGTTTGGGATGAAGAAAGAGAGATTTGGTCCAAGAATCATCCAACTTATCCAAGTTCGTCCGTTTTGGTCTTTCTTCGTTCCGACTAGCTCCAAAGTTGACCAAACTTGAATCCCAAGCATAGGTTGATGTAATATGACACATTAAACCATTGGGAGAAGTTTGGGACCAAGGAAGAGAGATTTGGTCCAAGAATCATCCAACTTAACCAAGTTCGTCCATTTTGGTCTTTCTTCGTTCCGACTAGCTCCAAGGATGACCGAACCCAAATGTCAAGCATAGGTTGATGTAATATGACACATTAAACCATTGGGAGAAGTTTGGGACCAAGGAAGAGAGATTTGGTACAAGAATCATCCAACTTAACCAAGTTCGTCCATTTTGGTCTTTCTTCGTTCCGACTAGCTCCAAAGTTGACCAAACTCGAATCCCAAGCATAGGTTGATGTAATATGACACATTAAACCATTGGGAGAAGTTTGGGACCAAGGAAGAGAGATTTGGTCCAAGAATCATCCAACTTAACCAAGTTCGTCCATTTTGGTCTTTCTTCGTTCCGACTAGCTCCAAAGATGACCGAACCAAATGTCAAGCATAGATTGATGTAATATGACACATTAAACCATTGGGAGAAGTTTGGGACCAAGGAAGAGAGATTTGGTCCAAGAATCATCCAACTTAACCAAGTTCGTCCATTTTGGTCTTTCTTCGTTCCGACTAGCTCCAAAGTTGACCAAACTCGAATCCCAAGCATAGGTTGATGTAATATGACACATTAAACCATTGGGAGAAGTTTGGGACCAAGGAAGAGAGATTTGGTCCAAGAATCATCCAACTTAACCAAGTTCGTCCATTTTGGTCTTTCTTCGTTCCGACTAGCTCCAAAGATGACCGAACCCAAATGTCAAGCATAGGTTGATGTAATATGACACATTAAACCATTGGGAGAAGTTTGGGACCAAGGAAGAGAGATTTGGTACAAGAATCATCCAACTTAACCAAGTTCGTCCGTTTTGGTCTTTCTTCGTTCTGACTAGCTCCAAAGTTGACCAAACATAAATCCAAGCATAGGTTGATGTAATATGACACATTAAACCATTGGGAGAAGTTTGGGACCAAGGAAGAGAGATTTGGTCCAAGAATCATCCAACTTAACCAAGTTCGTCCATTTTGGTTTTTCTTCGTTCCGACTAGCTCCTAAGATGACCGAACCCAAATGTCAAGCATTAGATTGATGTAATATGACACATTAAACCATTGGGAGAAGTTTGGGACCAAGGAAGAGAGATTTGGTCCAAGAATCATCCAACTTAACCAAGTTCGTCCATTTTGGTCTTTCTTCGTTCCGACTAGCTCCAAAGTTGACCAAACTCGAATCCCAAGCATAGGTTGATGTAATATGACACATTAAACCATTGGGAGAAGTTTGGGACCAACGAAGAGAGATTTGGTCCAAGAATCATCCAACTTAACCAATTTCGTCCATTTTGGTCGTTCTTCGTTCCGACTAGCTCCAAAGTTGACCAAACTCGAATCCCAAGCATAGGTTGATGTAATATGACACATTAAACCATTGGGAGAAGTTTGGGACCAAGGAAGAGAGATTTGGTCCAATAATCATCCAACTTAACCAAGTTCGTCCATTTTGGTCATTCTTCGTTCCGACTAGCTCCAAAGATGACCGAACCCAAATGTCAAGCATAGATTGATGTAATATGACACATTAAACCATTGGGAGAAGTTTGGGAAGAAAGAGAGATTTGGTACAAGAATCATCCAACTTAACCAAGTTCGTCCATTTTGGTCTTTCTTCATTCCGACTAGCTCCAAAGTTGACCAAACTCAAATCCCAAGCATAGGTTGATGTAATATGACACATTAAACCATTGGGAGAAGTTTGGAACCAAGGAAGAGAGATTTGGTCCAAGAATCATCCAACTTAACCAAGTTCGTCCATTTTGGTCTTTCTTCGTTCCGACTAGCTCCAAAGATGACCAAACCCAAATGTCAAGCATAGATTGATGTAATATGACACATTAAACCATTGGGAGAAGTTTGGGATGAAGAAAGAGAGATTTGGTCCAAGAATCATCAAACTTAACCAAGTTCGTCCATTTTGGTCTTTCTTCATTCCGACTTGCTCCAAAGTTGACCAAACTAGAATCCCAAGCATAGGTTGATGTAATATGACACATTAAACCATTGGGAGAAGTTTGGGACCAAGGAAGAGAGATTTGGTCCAAGAATCATCCAACTTACCAAGTTCGTCCATTTTGGTCTTTCTTCGTTCCGACTAGCTCCAAGGATGACCGAACCCAAATGTCAAGCATAGGTTGATGTAATATGACACATTAAACCATTGGGAGAAGTTTGGGACCAAGGAAGAGAGATTTGGTCCAAGAATCATCCAACTTAACCAAGTTCGTCCATTTTGGTCTTTCTTCGTTCTGACTAGCTCCAAAGTTGACCAAACTCGAATCCCAAGCATAGGTTGATGTAATATGACACATTAAACCATTGGAGAAGTTTGGGACCAAGGAAGAGAGATTTGGTCCAAGAATCATCCAACTTACCAAGTTCGTCCATTTTGGTCTTTCTTCGTTCCGACTAGCTCCAAAGATGACCAAACCAAATGTCAAGCATAGATTGATGTAATATGACACATTAAACCATTGAGAGAAGTTTGGGACCAAGGAAGAGAGATTTGGTCCAAGAATCATCCACTTAACCAAGTTCGTCCATTTTGGTTTTTCTTCGTTCTGACTAGCTCCTAAGATGACCGAACCCAAATGTCAAGCATAGATTGATGTAATATGACACATTAAACCATTGGGAGAAGTTTGGGACCAAGGAAGAGAGATTTGGTCCAAGAATCATCCAACTTAACCAAGTTCGTCCATTTTGGTCTTTCTTCATTCCGACTAGCTCCAAAGTTGACCAAACTCGAATCCCAAGCATAGGTTGATGTAATATGAGACATTAAACCATTGGGAGAAGTTTGGGACCATGGAAGAGAGATTTGGTCCAAGAATCATCCAACTTACCAAGTTCGTCCATTTTGGTCTTTCTTCGTTCCGACTAGCTCCAAGATGACCGAACCCAAATGTCAAGCATAGGTTGATGTAATATGACACATTAAACCATTGGGAGAAGTTTGGGACCAACGAAGAGAGATTTGGTACAAGAATCATCCAACTTAACCAAGTTCGTCCATTTTAGTCTTTCTTCGTTCTGACTAGCTCCAAAGTTGACCAAACTAGAATCCCAAGCATAGGTTGATGTAATATGACACATTAAACCATTGGGAGAAGTTTGGGACCAAGGAAGGAGATTTGGTCCAATAATCATCCAACTTAGCCAAGTTCGTCCATTTTGGTCTTTCTTCGTTCCGACTAGCTCCAAAGATGGCCAAACCTAATGTCAAGCATAGATTGATGTAATATGACACATTAAACCATTGGGAGAAGTTTGGGATGAAGAAAGAGAGATTTGGTCCAAGAATCATCCAACTTAACCAAGTTCGTCCATTTTGGTCTTTCTTCATTCCGACTAGCTCCAAAGTTGACCAAACTCAAATCCCAAGCATAGGTTGATGTAATATGACACATTAAACCATTGGGAGAAGTTTGGGACCAAGGAAGAGAGATTTGGTCCAGAATCATCGAACTTAACCAAGTTCGTCCATTTTGGTCTTTCTTCGTTCCGACTAGCTCCAAAGATGACCAAACCCAAATGTCAAGCATAGATTGATGTAATATGACACATTAAACCATTGGGAGAAGTTTGGGACCAAGGAAGAGAGATTTGGTCCAAGAATCATCCAACTTAACCAAGTTCGTCCATTTTGGTTTTCTTCGTTCCGACTAGCTCCTAAGATGACCGAACCCAAATGTCAAGATTAGATTGATGTAATATGACACATTAAACCATTGGGAGAAGTTTGGGACCAAGGAAGAGAGATTTGGTCCAAGAATCATCGAACTTAACCAAGTTCGTCCATTTTGGTCTTTCTTCGTTCCGACTAGCTCCAAAGTTGACCAAACTCGAATCCCAAGCATAGTTGATGTAATATGAGACATTAAACCATTGGGAGAAGTTTGGGACCAAGGAAGAGAGATTTGGTCCAAGAATCATCCAACTTAACCAAGTTCGTCCATTTTGGTCTTTCTTCGTTCCGACTAGCTCCAAAGTTGACCAAACTAGAATCCCAAGCATAGGTTGATGTAATATGACACATTAAACCATTGGGAGAAGTTTGGGACCAAGGAAGGGAGATTTGGTCCAATAATCATCCAACTTAACCAAGTTCGTCCATTTTGGTCTTTCTTCGTTCCGACTAGCTCCAAAGATGGCCAAACCTAATGTCAAGCATAGATTGATGTAATATGACACATTAAACCATTGGGAGAAGTTTGGGACCAAGAAGAGAGATTTGGTCCAAGAATCATCCAACTTACCAAGTTCGTCCATTTTGGTCTTTCTTCGTTCCGACTAGCTCCAAGATGACCGAACCTAAATGTCAAGCATAGGTTGATGTAATATGACACATTAAACCATTGGGAGAAGTTTGGGACCAAGGAAGAGAGATTTGGTACAAGAATCATCCAACTTAACCAAGTTCGTCCATTTTGGTCTTTCTTCGTTCCGACTAGCTCCAAAGTTGACCAAACTAGAATCCCAAGCATAGGTTGATGTAATATGACACATTAAACCATTGGGAGAAGTTTGGGACCAAGGAAGAGAGATTTGGTCCAAGAATCATCCAACTTAACCAAGTTCGTCCATTTTGGTCTTTCTTCGTTCCGACTAGCTCCAAAGATGGCCAAACCTAAATGTCAAGCATAGATTGATGTAATATGACACATTAAACCATTGGGAGAAGTTTGGGACCAAGAAGAGAGATTTGGTACAAGAATCATCCAACTTAACCAAGTTCGTCCGTTTTTGGTCTTTCTTCATTCCGACTAGCTCCAAAGTTGACCAAACTCAAATCCCAAGCATAGGTTGATGTAATATGACACATTAAACCATTGGGAGAAGTTTAGGACCAAGGAAGAGAGATTTGGTCCAACAATCATCCAACTTACCAAGTTCGTCCATTTTGGTCTTTCTTCGTTCCGACTAGCTCCAAAGATGGCCAAACCTAATGTCAAGCATAGATTGATGTAATATGACACATTAAACCATTGGGAGAAGTTTGGGACCAAGAAAGAGAGATTTGGTCCAAGAATCATCCAACTTAACCAAGTTCGTCCATTTTGGTCTTTCTTCCTTTCGACTAGCTCCAAAGATGACCAAACCCAAATGTCAAGCATAGATTGATGTAATATGACACATTAAACCATTGGGAGAAGTTTGGGACCAAGGAAGAGAGATTTGGTCCAAGAATCATCCAACTTAACCAAGTTCGTCCATTTTGGTTTTTCTTCGTTCCGACTAGCTCCAAAGATGACCGAACCCAAATGTCAAGATTAGATTGATGTAATATGACACATTAAACCATTGGGAGAAGTTTGGGACCAAGGAAGAGAGATTTGGTCCAAGAATCATCCAACTTAACCAAGTTCGTCCATTTTGGTCTTTCTTCGTTCCGACTAGCTCCAAAGTTGACCAAACTCGAATCCCAAGCATAGGTTGATGTAATATGACACATTAAACCATTGGGAGAAGTTTGGGACCAACGAAGAGAGATTTGGTCCAACAATCATCCAACTTAACAAAGTTCGTCCATTTTGGTCTTTCTTCGTTCCGACTAGCTCCAAAGATGATCGAACCCAAATGTCAAGCATAGGTTGATGTAATATGACACATTAAACCATTGGGAGAAGTTTGGGACCAAGGAAGAGAGATTTGGTCCAATAATCATCCAACTTAACCAAGTTCGTCCATTTTGGTCTTTCTTCGTTCCGACTAGCTCCAAAGATGACAGAACCCAAATGTCAAGCATAGATTGATGTAATATGATACATTAAACCATTGGGAGAAGTTTGGGATGAAGAAAGAGAGATTTGGTACAAGAATCATCCAACTTAACCAAGTTCGTCCATTTTGGTCTTTCTTCATTCCGACTAGCTCCAAAGTTGACCAAACTCAAATCCCAAGCATAGGTTGATGTAATATGACACATTAAACCATTGGGAGAAGTTTGGGACCAAGGAAGAGAGATTTGGTCCAACAATCATCCAACTTAACCAAGTTCGTCCATTTTGGTTTTTCTTCGTTCCGACTAGCTCCAAAGATGACCGAACCCAAATGTCAAGATAGATTGATGTAATATGACACATTAAACCATTGGGAGAAGTTTGGGACCAAGGAAGAGAGATTTGGTCCAAGAATCATCCAACTTAGCCAAGTTCGTCCATTTTGGTCTTTCTTCGTACCGACTAGCTTCTAAGATGACCGAACCCAAATGTCAAGCATAGATTGATGTAATATGACACATTAAACCATTGGGAGAAGTTTGGGACCAAGGAAGAGAGATTTGGTCCAAGAATCATCCAACTTAACCAAGTTCGTCCATTTTGGTCTTTCTTCGTTCCGACAAGCTCCAAAGATGGCCAAACCTAAATGTCAAGCATAGATTGATGTAATATGACACATTAAACCATTGGGAGAAGTTTGGGACCAAGTAAGAGAGATTTGGTCCAAGAATCATCCAAATTAACCAAGTTCGTCCATTTTGGTCTTTGTTCGTTCCGACTAGCTCCAAAGTTGACCAAACTCGAATCCCAAGCATAGGTTGATGTAATATGACACATTAAACCATTGGGAAAGTTTGGGACCAAGGAAGAGAGATTTGGTGCAATAATCATCCAACTTAGCCAAGTTCGTCCATTTTGGTCTTTCTTCGTTCCGACTAGCTCCAAAGATGGCCAAACCTAATGTCAAGCATAGATTGATGTAATATGACACATTAAACCATTGGGAGAAGTTTGGGACCAAGGAAGAGAGATTTGGTCCAAGAATCATCAAACTTAACCAAGTTCGTCCATTTTGGTTTTTCTTCGTTCCGACTAGATCCTAAGATGACCGAACCCAAATGTCAAGCATAGATTGATGTAATATGACACATTAAACCATTGGGAGAAGTTTGGGATCAAGGAAGAGAGATTTGGTCCAATAATCATCCAACTTAACCAAGTTCGTCCATTTTGGTCTTTCTTCGTTCCGACTAGCTCCAAAGATGACCGAACCCAAATGTCAAGCATAGATTGATGTAATATGACACATTAAACCATTAGGAGAAGTTTGGGATGAAGAAAGAGAGATTTGGTCCAAGAATCATCCAACTTAACCAAGTTCGTCCGTTTTGGTCTTTCTTCGTTCCGACTAGCTCCAAAGTTGACCAAACTCGAATCCCAAGCATAGGTTGATGTAATATGAGACATTAAACCATTGGGAGAAGTTTGGGACATTGGAAGAGAGATTTGGTCCAACAATCATCCAACTTACCTAAGTTCGTCCATTTTGGTCTTTCTTCGTTCCGACTAGCTCCAAAGATGGCCAAACCTAATGTCAAGCATAGATTGATGTAATATGACACATTAAACCATTGGGAGAAGTTTGGGACCAAGGAAGAGAGATTTGGTCCAAGAATCATCCAACTTAACCAAGTTCGTCCATTTTGGTCTTTCTTCGTTCCGACTAGCTCCAAAGATGGCCAAACCTAAATGTCAAGCATAGATTGATGTAATATGACACATTAAACCATTGGGAGAAGTTTGGGACCAAGGAAGAGAGATTTGGTCCAAGAATCATCCAACTTAACCAAGTTCGTCCATTTTGGTCTTTCTTCGTTCCGACTAGCTCCAAAGATGACCGAACCCAAATGTCAAGCATATATTGATGTAATATGACACATTAAACCATTGGGAGAAGTTTGGGATGAAGAAAGAGAGATTTGGTACAAGAATCATCCAACTTAACCAAGTTCGTCCATTTTGGTCTTTCTTCCTTCCGACTAGCTCCAAAGTTGACCAAACTCAAATCCCAAGCATAGGTTGATGTAATATGACACATTAAACCATTGGGAGAAGTTTGGGACCAAGGAAGAGAGATTTGGTCCAAGAATCATCGAACTTAACCAAGTTCGTCCATTTTGGTCTTTCTTCGTTCCGACTAGCTCCAAAGATGACCAAACCCAAATGTCAAGCATAGATTGATGTAATATGACACATTAAACCATTGGGAGAAGTTTGGGACCAAGGAAGAGAGATTTGGTCCAAGAATCATCGAACTTAACCAAGTTCGTCCATTTTGGTTTTTCTTCGTTCCGACTAGCTCCTAAGATGACCGAACCCAAATGTCAAGATAGATTGATGTAATATAACACATTAAACCATTGGGAGAAGTTGGGGACCATGGAAGAGAGATTTGGCCAAGAATCATCCAACTTACCAAGTTCGTCCATTTTGGTCTTTCTTCGTTCCGACTAGCTCCTAAGATGATCGAACCCAAATGTCAAGCATAGGTTGATGTAATATGACACATTAAACCATTGGGAGAAGTTTGGGACCAAGGAAGAGAGATTTGGTCCAATAATCATCCAAATTACCCAAGTTCGTCTATTTTGGTCTTTCTTCGTTCTGACTAGCTCCAAAGATGACCGAACCCAAATGTCAAGCATAGATTGATGTAATATGACACATGAAACCATTGGGAGAAGTTTGGAAAAAGGAAGAGAGATTTGGTCCAAGAATCATCCAACTTAACCAAGTTCGTCCCTTTTGGTCGTTCTTCGTTCCAACTAGCTCCAAAGTTGACGAAACTCGAATCCCAAGCATAGGTTGATGTAATATGATACATTAAACCATTGGGAGAAGTTTGGGACCAAGGAAGAGAGATTTGGTCCAAGAATCATCCAACTTAACCAAGTTCATCCATTTTGGTCTTTCTTCGTTCCGACTAGCTCCAAAGATGACCAAACCCAAATGTCAAGCATAGATTGATGTAATATGACACATTAAACCATTGGGAGAAGTTTGGGACCAAGGAAGAGAGATTTGGTCCAAGAATCATCCAACTTAACCAAGTTTAGATTGATGTAATATGACACATTAAACCATTGGGAGAAGTTTGGGACCAAGGAAGAGAGATTTGGTCCAAGAATCATCGAACTTAACCAAGTTCGTCCATTTTGGTTTTTCTTCGTTCCGACTAGCTCCAAAGATGACCGAACCCAAATGTCAAGCATAGATTGATGTAATATGACACATTAAACCATTAGGAGAAGTTTGGGATGAAGAAAGAGAGATTTGGTCCAAGAATCATCCAACTTAACCAAGTTCGTCCTTTTGGTCTTTCTTCGTTCCGACTAGCTCCAAAGTTGACCAAACTCGAATCCCAAGTGTAGGTTGATGTAATATGACACATTAAACCATTGGGAGAAGTTTGGGACCATGGAAGAGAGATTTGGTCCAACAATCATCCAACTTACCAAGTTCGTCCATTTTGGTCTTTCTTCGTACCGACTAGCTCCTAAGATGACCGAACCCAAATATCAAGCATAGATTGATGTAATATGACACATTAAACCATTGGGAGAAGTTTGGGACCAAGGAAGAGAGATTTGGTCCGAGAATCATCCAACTTAACCAAGTTCGTCCATTTTGGTCTTTCTTCGTTCCGACTAGCTCCAAAGTTGACCAAACTCGAATCCCAAGTGTAGGTTGATGTAATATGACACATTAAACCATTGGGAGAAGTTTGGGACCAAGGAAGAGAGATTTGGTCCAACAATCATCCAACTTACCAAGTTCGTCCATTTTGGTCTTTCTTCGTTCCGACTAGCTCCTAAGATGATCGAACCCAAATGTCAAGCATAGGTTGATGTAATATGACACATTAAACCATTGGGAGAAGTTTGGGACCAAGGAAGAGAGATTTGGTCCAATAATCATCCAAATTAACCAAGTTCGTCCATTTTGGTCTTTCTTCGTTCCGACTAGCTCCAAAGATGACCGAACCCAAATGTCAAGCATAGATTGATGTAATATGATACATTAAACCATTGGGAGAAGTTTGGGATGAAGAAAGAGAGATTTGGTACAAGAATCATCCAACTTAACCAAGTTCGTCCGTTTTGGTCTTTCTTCCTTCCGACTAGCTCCAAAGTTGACCAAACTCAAATCCCAAGCATAGGTTGATGTAATATGACACATTAAACCATTGGGAGAAGTTTGGGACCAAGGAAGAGAGATTTGGTCCAACAATTATCGAACTTAACCAAGTTCATCCATTTTGGTCTTTCTTCGTTCCGACTAGCTCCAAAGATGACCAAACCCAAATGTCAAGCATAGATTGATGTAATATGACACATTAAACCATTGGGAGAAGTTTGGGACCAAGGAAGAGAGATTTGGTCCAAGAATCATCGAACTTAACCAAGTTCGTCCATTTTGGTTTTTCTTCGTTCCGACTAGCTCCTAAGATGACCGAACCCAAATGTCAAGATAGATTGATGTAATATGACACATTAAACCATTGGGAGAAGTTTGGGACCAAGGAAGAGAGATTTGGTCCAATAATCATCCAACTTAGCCAAGTTCGTCCATTTTGGTCTTTCTTCGTACCGACTAGCTCCAAAATGACCGAACCCAAATATCAAGCATAGATTGATGTAATATGACACATTAAACCATTGGGAGAAGTTTGGGACCAAGGAAGAGAGATTTGGTCCAAGAATCATCCAACTTAACCAAGTTCATCCATTTTGGTCTTTCTTCGTTCCGACAAGCTCCAAAGATGGCCAAACCTAAATGTCAAGCATAGATTGATGTAATATGACACATTAAACCATTGGGAGAAGTTTGGGACCAAGGAAGAGAGATTTGGTCCAAGAATCATCCAACTTAACCAAGTTCATCCATTTTGGTCTTTCTTCGTTCCGACAAGCTCCAAAGATGGCCAAACCTAAATGTCAAGCATAGATTGATGTAATATGACACATTAAACCATTGGGAGAAGTTTGGGACCAAGGAAGAGAGATTTGGTCCAATAATCATCCAATTAACCAAGTTCGTCCATTTTGGTCTTTCTTCGTTCTGACTAGCTCCAAAGATGACTGAACCCAAATGTCAAGCATAGATTGATGTAATATGATACATTAAACCATTGGGAGAAGTTTGGGATGAAGAAAGAGAGATTTGGTCCAAGAATCATCCAACTTAACCAAGTTCGTCCTTTTTGGTCTTTCTTCGTTCCGACTAGCTCCTAAGATGACCGAACCCAAATATCAAGCATAGATTGATGTAATATGACACATTAAACCATTGGGAGAAGTTTGGGACCAAGGAAGAGAGATTTGGTCCAAGAATCATCCAACTTAACCAAGTTCGTCCATTTTGGTCTTTCTTCGTTCCGACTAGCTCCAAAGTTGACCAAACTCGAATCCCAAGTGTAGGTTGATGTAATATGAGACATTAAACCATTGGGAGAAGTTGGGGACCAAGGAAGAGAGATTTGGCCCAACAATCATCCAACTTACCAAGTTCGTCCATTTTGGTCTTTCTTCGTTCCGACTAGCTCCTAAGATGATCGAACCCAAATGTCAAGCATAGGTTGATGTAATATGACACATTAAACCATTGGGAGAAGTTTGGGACCAAGGAAGAGAGATTTGGTCCAATAATCATCCAAATTAACCAAGTTCGTCCATTTTGGTCTTTCTTCGTTCCGACTAGCTCCAAAGATGACCTAACCCAAATGTCAAGCATAGATTGATGTAATATGACACATTAAACCATTGGGAGAAGTTTGGGATGAAGAAAGAGAGATTTGGTCCAAGAATCATCCAACTTAACCAAGTTCGTCCATTTTGGTCTTTCTTCGTACCGACTAGCTCCTAAGATGACCGAACCCAAATATCAAGCATAGATTGATGTAATATGACACATTAAACCATTGGGAGAAGTTTGGGACCAAGGAAGAGAGATTTGGTCCAAGAATCATCCAACTTAACCAAGTTCGTCCATTTTGGTTTTTCTTCGTTCCGACTAGCTCCTAAGATGACCGAACCCAAATGTCAAGCATAGATTGATGTAATATGACACATTAAACCATTGGGAGAAGTTTGGGAACAAGGAAGAGAGATTTGGTCCAAGAATCATCCAACTTAACCAAGTTCGTCCATTTTGGTCTTTCTTCGTTCCGACTAGCTCCAAAGATGACCGAACCCAAATGTCAAGCATAGATTGATGTAATATGACACATTAAACCATTAGGAGAAGTTTGGGATGAAGAAAGAGAGATTTGGTCCAAGAATCATCCAACTTAACCAAGTTCGTCCATTTTGGTTTTTCTTCGTTCCGACTAGCTCCTAAGATGACCGAACCCAAATGTCAAGCATAGATTGATGTAATATGACACATTAAACCATTGGGAGAAGTTTGGGACCAAGGAAGAGAGATTTGGTCCAAGAATCATCCAACTTAACCAAGTTCGTCCATTTTGGTCTTTCTTCGTTCCGACTAGCTCCAAAGATGGCCAAACCTAACTGTCAAGCATAGATTGATGTAATATGACACATTAAACCATTGGGAGAAGTTGGGGACCAAGGAAGAGAGATTTGGTCCAAGAATCATCCAACTTACCAAGTTCGTCCATTTTGGTCTTTCTTCGTACCGACTAGCTCCTAAGATGATCGAACCCAAATGTCAAGCATAGGTTGATGTAATATGACACATTAAACCATTGGGAGAAGTTTGGGACCAAGGAAGAGAGATTTGGTCCAAGAATCATCCAACTTAACCAAGTTCGTCCATTTTGGTCTTTCTTCGTTCCGACTAGCTCCAAAGATGACCGAACCCAAATGTCAAGCATAGATTGATGTAATATGACACATTAAACCATTGGGAGAAGTTTGGGATGAAGAAAGAGAGATTTGGTCCAAGAATCATCCAACTTAACCAAGTTCGTCCGTTTTGGTCTTTCTTCTTCCGACTAGCTCCAAAGTTGACCAAACTCAAATCCCAAGCATAGGTTGATGTAATATGACACATTAAACCATTGGGAGAAGTTTGGGACCAAGGAAGAGAGATTTGGTCCAACAATCATCCAACTTAACCAAGTTCGTCCATTTTGGTCTTTCTTCGTTCCGACTAGCTCCAAAGATGACCAAACCCAAATGTCAAGCATAGATTGATGTAATATGACACATTAAACCATTGGGAGAAGTTTGGGACCAAGGAAGAGAGATTTGGTCCAAGAATCATCCAACTTAACCAAGTTCGTCCATTTTGGTTTTTCTTCGTTCCGACTAGCCCCAAAGATGACCGAACCCAAATGTCAAGCATAGATTGATGTAATATGACACATTAAACCATTGGGAGAAGTTGGGACCAAGGAAGAGAGATTTGGTCCAAGAATCATCCAACTTAACCAAGTTCGTCCATTTTGGTCTTTCTTCGTTCCGACTAGCTCCAAAGATGACCGAACCCAAATGTCAAGCATAGATTGATGTAATATGACACATTAAACCATTGGGAGAAGTTTGGGATGAAGAAAGAGAGATTTGGTACAAGAATCATCCAACTTAACCAAGTTCGTCCATTTTGGTCTTTCTTCCTTCCGACTAGCTCCAAAGTTGACCAAACTCAAATCCCAAGCATAGGTTGATGTAATATGACACATTAAACCATTGGGAGAAGTTTGGACCAAGGAAGAGAGATTTGGTCAAGAATCATCCAACTTAACCAAGTTCGTCCATTTTGGTCTTTCTTCGTTCCGACTAGCTCCAAAGATGACCAAACCCAAATGTCAAGCATAGATTGATGTAATATGACACATTAAACCATTGGGAGAAGTTTGGGACCAAGGAAGAGAGATTTGGTCCAAGAATCATCGAACTTAACCAAGTTCGTCCATTTTGGTTTTCTTCGTTCCGACTAGCCCCTAAGATGACCGAACCCAAATGTCAAGCATAGATTGATGTAATATGACACATTAAACCATTGGGAGAAGTTTGGGACCAAGGAAGAGAGATTTGGTCCAAGAATCATCCAACTTAACCAAGTTCGTCCATTTTGGTCTTTCTTCGTTCCGACTAGCTCCAAAGATGACCGAACCCAAATATCAAGCATAGATTGATGTAATATGACACATTAAACCATTGGGAGAAGTTTGGGACCAAGGAAGAGAGATTTGGTCCAAGAATCATCCAACTTAACCAAGTTCGTCCATTTTGGTCTTTCTTCGTTCCGACATGCTCCAAAGATGACCAAACCTAAATGTCAAGCATAGATTGATGTAATATGACACATTAAACCATTGGGAGAAGTTTGGGACCAAGGAAGAGAGATTTGGTCCAAGAATCATCCAACTTAACCAAGTTCGTCCATTTTGGTCTTTCTTCGTTCCGACTAGCTCCAAAGATGACCAAACCTAAATGTCAAGCATAGATTGATGTAATATGACACATTAAACCATTGGGAGAAGTTTGGGACGAAGGAAGAGAGATTTGGTCCAAGAATCATCCAACTTAACCAAGTTCGTCCATTTTGGTCTTTCTTCGTTCCGACTAGCTCCAAAGTTGACCAAACTCGAATCCCAAGCATAGGTTGATGTAATATGACACATTAAACCATTGGGAGAAGTTTGGGACCAAGGAAGAGAGATTTGGTCCAAGAATCATCCAACTTAACTAAGTTCGTCCATTTTGGTCTTTCTTCATTCCGACTAGCTCCAAAGATGACCGAACCCAAATGACAAGCATAGATTGATGTAATATGACACATTAAACCATTCGGAGAAGTTTGGGAGGAAGAAAGAGAGATTTGGTACAAGAATCATCCAACTTAACCAAGTTCGTCCATTTTGGTCTTTCTTCGTTCCGACTAGCTCCAAATTTGACCAAACTCGAATCCCAAGCATAGGTTGATGTAATATGACACATTAAACCATTGGGAGAAGTTTGGGACCAAGGAAGAGAGATTTGGTCCAAGAATCATCCAACTTAACCAAGTTCGTCCATTTTGGTCTTTCTTCGTTCCGACAAGCTCCAAAGATGGCCAAACCTAAATGTCAAGCATAGATTGATGTAATATGACACATTAAACCATTGGGAGAAGTTTGGGACCAAGGAAGAGAGATTTGGTACAAGAATCATCCAACTTAACCAAGTTCGTCCATTTTGTTCTTTCTTCGTTCCGACTAGCTCCAAATTTGACCAAACTCGAATCCCAAGCATAGGTTGATGTAATATGACACATTAAACCATTGGGAGAAGTTTGGGACCAAGGAAGAGAGATTTGGTCCAAGAATCATCCAACTTAACCAAGTTCGTCCATTTTGGTCTTTCTTCGTTCCGACTAGCTCCAAAGATGGCCAAACCTAAATGTCAAGCATAGATTGATGTAATATGACACATTAAACCATTGGGAGAAGTTTGGGACCAAGGAAGAGAGATTTGGTACAAGAATCATCCAACTTAACCAAGTTCGTCCATTTTGGTCTTTCTTCGTTCCGACTAGCTCCAAAGTTGACCAAACTCGAATCCCAAGCATAGGTTGATGTAATATGACACATTAAACCATTGGGAGAAGTTTGGGACCAAGGAAGAGAGATTTGGTCCAATAATCATCCAACTTAGCCAAGTTCGTCCATTTTGGTCTTTCTTCGTTCCGACTAGCTCCAAAGATGACCAAACCTAAATGTCAAGCATAGATTGATGTAATATGACACATTAAACCATTGGGAGAAGTTTGGGAACAAGGAAGAGAGATTTGGTCCAAGAATCATCCAACTTAACCAAGTTCGTCCATTTTGGTCTTTCTTCGTTTCGACTAGTTCCAAAGTTGACCAAACTCGAATCCCAAGCAAAGGTTGATGTAATATGACACATTAAACCATTGGGAGAAGTTTGGGACCAAGAAAGAGAGATTTGGTCCAAGAATCATCCAACTTAACCAAGTTCGTCCATTTTGGTTTTTCTTCGTTCCGACTAGCTCCTAAGATGACCGAACCCAAATGTCAAGCATAGATTGATGTAATATGACACATTAAACCATTGGGAGAAGTTTGGGATCAAGGAAGAGAGATTTGGTCCAATAATCATCCAACTTAACCAAGTTCGTCCATTTTGGTCTTTCTTCGTTCCGACTAGCTCCAAATATGACCGAACCCAAATGTCAAGCATAGATTGATGTAATATGACACATTAAACCATTAGGAGAAGTTTGGGATGAAGAAAGAGAGATTTGGTCCAAGAATCATCCAACTTAACCAAGTTCGTCCATTTTGGTCTTTCTTCGTTCCGACTAGCTCCAAAGTTGACCAAACTCGAATCCCAAGTGTAGATTGATGTAATATGACACATTAAACCATTGGGAGAAGTTTGGGACCATGGAAGAGAGATTTGGTCCAAGAATCATCCAACTTAACTAAGTTCGTCCATTTTGGTCTTTCTTCATTCCGACTAGCTCCAAAGATGACCGAACCCAAATGACAAGCATAGATTGATGTAATATGATACATTAAACCATTCGGAGAAGTTTGGGAGGAAGAAAGAGAGATTTGGTACAAGAATCATACAACTTAACCAAGTTCGTCCATTTTGGTCTTTCTTCGTTCCGACTAGCTCCAAATTTGACCAAACTCGAATCCCAAGCATAGGTTGATGTAATATGACACATTAAACCATTGGGAGAAGTTTGGAACCAAGGAAGGGAGATTTGGTCCAATAATCATCCAACTTAGCCAAGTTCGTCCATTTTGGTCTTTCTTCGTTCCGACTAGCTCCAAAGATGACCTAACCCAAATGTCAAGCATAGATTGATGTAATATGACACATTAAACCATTGGGAGAAGTTTGGGACCAAGGAAGAGAGATTTGGTCCAAGAATCATCCAACTTAACCAAGTTCGTCCATTTTGGTCTTTCTTCATTTTGACTAGCTCCAAAGTTGACCAAACTCGAATGCCAAGCAAAGGTTGATGTATAATGACACATTAAACCATTGGGAGAAGTTTGGGACAAAGGAAGAGAGATTTGGTGCAATAATCATCCAACTTAACCAAGTTCGTCCATTTTGGTCTTTCTTCGTTCCGACTAGCTCCAAAGATGACCGAACCCAAATGACAAGCATAGATTGATGTAATATGACACATTAAACCATTGGGAGAAGTTTGGGAGGAAGAAAGAGAGATTTGGTACAAGAATCATCCAACTTAACCAAGTTCGTCCATTTTGGTCTTTCTTCGTTCCGACTAGCTCCAAAGTTGACCAAACTCGAATCCCAAGCATAGGTTGATGTAATATGACACATTAAACCATTGGAAGAAGTTTGGGACCAAGGAAGAGAGATTTGGTCCAAGAATCATCCAACTTACCAAGTTCGTCCATTTTGGTCTTTCTTCGTTCCGACTAGCTCCAAGGATGACCGAACCCAAATGTCAAGCATAGGTTGATGTAATATGACACATTAAACCATTGGGAGAAGTTTGGGACCAAGGAAGAGAGATTTGGTACAAGAATCATCCAACTTAACCAAGTTCGTCCATTTTGGTCTTTCTTCGTTCCGACTAGCTCCAAAGTTGACCAAACTCGAATCCCAAGCATAGGTTGATGTAATATGACACATTAAACCATTGGGAGAAGTTTGGGACAAAGGAATGGAGATTTGGTCCAATAATCATCCAACTTAGCCAAGTTCGTCCATTTTGGTCTTTCTTCGTACCGACTAGCTCCTAAGATGACCGAACCCGAATGTCAAGCATAGATTGATGTAATATGACACATTAAACCATTGGGAGAAGTTTGGGACCAAGGAAGAGAGATTTGGTCCAAGAATCATCCAACTTAACCAAGTTCATCCATTTTGGTCTTTCTTCATTCCGACTATCTCCAAAGATGGGCAAACCTAAATGTCAAGCATAGATTGATGTAATATGACACATTAAACCATTGGGAGAAGTTTGGGACCAAGGAGAGAGATTTGGTCCAAGAATCATCCAACTTAACCAAGTTCGTCCATTTTGGTCTTTCTTCGTTTCGACTAGCTCCAAAGTTGACGAAACTCGAATCCCAAGCATAGGTTGATGTAATATGACACATTAAACCATTGGGAGAAGTTTGGGACCAAGGAAGAGAGATTTGTCCAAGAATCATCCAACTTAACCAAGTTCGTCCATTTTGGTTTTTCTTCGTTCCGACTAGCTCCTAAGATGACCGAACCCAAATGTCAAGCATAGATTGATGTAATATGACACATTAAACCATTGGGAGAAGTTTGGGATCAAGGAAGAGAGATTTGGTCCAAGAATCATCCAACTTAACCAAGTTCGTCCATTTTGGTCTTTCTTCGTTCCGACTAGCTCCAAAGATGACCGAACCCAAATGTCAAGCATAGATTGATGTAATATGACACATTAAACCATTGGGAGAAGTTTGGGATGAAGAAAGAGAGATTTGGTCCAAGAATCATCCAACTTAACCAAGTTCGTCCATTTTGGTCTTTCTTCATTCCGACTAGCTCCAAAGATGACCGAACCCAAATGTCAAGCATAGATTGATGTAATATGACACATTAAACCATTGGGAGAAGTTTGGGACCAAGAAAGAGAGATTTGGTACAAGAATCATCCAACTTAACCAAGTTCGTCCATTTTGGTCTTTCTTCGTTCCGACTAGCTCCAAAGTTGACCAAACTCGAATGCCAAGCAAGGTTGATGTAATATGACACATTAAACCATTGGGAGAAGTTTGGGACCAAGGAAGAGAGATTTGGTCCAAGAATCATCCAACTTAACCAAGTTCGTCCATTTTGGTCTTTCTTCGTTCCGACTAGCTCCAAAGATGGCCAAACCTAAATGTCAAGCATAGATTGATGTAATATGATACATTAAACCATTGGAGAAGTTTGGGATGAAGAAAGAGAGATTTGGTCCAAGAATCATCCAACTTAACCAAGTTCGTCCATTTTGGTCTTTCTTCATTCCGACTAGCTCCAAAGTTGACCAAACTCGAATCCCAAGCATAGGTTGATGTAATATGACACATTAAACCATTGGAAGAAGTTTGGGACCAAGGAAGAGAGATTTGGTCCAACAATCATCCAACTTACCAAGTTCGTCCATTTTGGTCTTTCTTCGTTCCGACTAGCTCCAAGGATGACCGAACCCAAATGTCAAGCATAGGTTGATGTAATATGACACATTAAACCATTGGGAGAAGTTTGGGACCAAGGAAGAGAGATTTGGTACAAGAATCATCCAACTTAACCAAGTTCGTCCATTTTGGTCTTTCTTCGTTCCGACTAGCTCCAAAGTTGACCAAACTCGAATCCCAAGCATAGGTTGATGTAATATGACACATTAAACCATTGGGAGAAGTTTGGGACCAAGGAAGAGAGATTTGGTCCAATAATCATCCAACTTAACTAAGTTCGTCCATTTTGGTCTTTCTTCGTTCCGACTAGCTCCAAGGATGACCGAACCCAAATGTCAAGCATAGGTTGATGTAATATGACACATTAAACCATTGGGAGAAGTTTGGGACCAAGGAAGAGAGATTTGGTACAAGAATCATCCAACTTAACCAAGTTCGTCCATTTTGGTCTTTCTTCATTCCGACTAGCTCCAAAGTTGACCAAACTCGAATTCCAAGCATAGGTTGATGTAATATGACACATTAAACCATTGGAAGAAGTTTGGGACCATGGAAGAGAGATTTGGTCCAAGAATCATCCAACTTAACCAAGTTCGTCCATTTTGGTCTTTCTTCGTTCCGACAAGCTCCAAAGATGGCCAAACCTAAATGTCAAGCATAGATTGATGTAATATGACACATTAAACCATTGGGAGAAGTTTGGGACGAAGGAAGAGAGATTTGGTACAAGAATCATCCAACTTAACCAAGTTCGTCCATTTTGGTCTTTCTTCGTTCCGACTAGCTCCAAAGTTGACCAAACTCGAATCCCAAGTATAGGTTGATGTAATATGACACATTAAACCATTGGGAGAAGTTTGGGACCAAGGAAGAGAGATTTGGTCCAATAATCATCCAACTTAACTAAGTTCGTCCATTTTGGTCTTTCTT
The DNA here is from genome assembly GCA_022379115.2 of Bauhinia variegata. Lineage (NCBI taxonomy): Eukaryota > Viridiplantae > Streptophyta > Magnoliopsida > Fabales > Fabaceae > Bauhinia > Bauhinia variegata. Next base: position 183,890 of record JAKRYI020000200.1, on the reverse strand, counting down.
CATTCCGACTAGCTCCAAAGATGACCGAACCCAAATGACAAGCATAGATTGATGTAATATGATACATTAAACCATTCGGAGAAGTTTGGGAGGAAGAAAGAGAGATTTGGTACAAGAATTATCCAACTTAACCAAGTTCGTCCATTTTGTTCTTTCTTCGTTCCGACTAGCTCCAAATTTGACCAAACTCGAATCCCAAGCATAGGTTGATGTAATATGACACATTAAACCATTGGGAGAAGTTTGGGACCAAGGAAGAGAGATTTGGTCCAAGAATCATCCAACTTAACCAAGTTCGTCCATTTTGGTCTTTCTTCGTTCCGACAAGCTCCAAAGATGGCCAAACCTAAATGTCAAGCATAGATTGATGTAATATGACACATTAAACCATTGGGAGAAGTTTGGGACGAAGGAAGAGAGATTTGGTACAAGAATCATACAACTTAACCAAGTTCGTCCATTTTGTTCTTTCTTCGTTCCGACTAGCTCCAAATTTGACCAAACTCGAATCCCAAGCATAGGTTGATGTAATATGACACATTAAACCATTGGGAGAAGTTTGGGACCAAGGAAGAGAGATTTGGTCCAAGAATCATCCAACTTAACCAAGTTCGTCCATTTTGGTCTTTCTTCGTTCCGACAGCTCCAAAGATGGCCAAACCTAAATGTCAAGCATAGATTGATGTAATATGACACATTAAACCATTGGGAGAAGTTTGGGACCAAGGAAGAGAGATTTGGTCCAAGAATCATCCAACTTAACCAAGTTCGTCCATTTTGGTCTTTCTTCGTTCCGACAAGCTCCAAAGATGACCGAACCCAAATGTCAAGCATAGATTGATGTAATATGACACATTAAACCATTGGGAGAAGTTTGGGATCAAGGAAGAGAGATTTGGTCCAATAATCATCCAACTTAACCAAGTTCGTCCATTTTGGTCTTTCTTCGTTCCGACTAGCTCCAAATATGACCGAACCCAAATGTCAAGCATAGATTGATGTAATATGATACATTAAACCATTAGGAGAAGTTTGGGATGAAGAAAGAGAGATTTGGTCCAAGAATCATCCAACTTAACCAAGTTCGTCCGTTTTGGTCTTTCTTCGTTCCGACTAGCTCCAAAGTTGACCAAACTCGAATCCCAAGTGTAGCTTGATGTAATATGACACATTAAACCATTGGGAGAAGTTTGGGACCATGGAAGAGAGATTTGGTCCAACAATCATCCAACTTAACTAAGTTCGTCCATTTTGGTCTTTCTTCATTCCGACTAGCTCCAAAGATGACCGAACCCAAATGACAAGCATAGATTGATGTAATATGATACATTAAACCATTCGGAGAAGTTTGGGAGGAAGAAAGAGAGATTTGGTACAAGAATTATACAACTTAACCAAGTTCGTCCATTTTGGTCTTTCTTCGTACCGACTAGCTCCAAAGTTGACCAAACTCGAATCCCAAGCATAGGTTGATGTAATATGACACATTAAACCATTGGGAGAAGTTTGGGACCAAGGAAGGGAGATTTGGTGCAATAATCATCCAACTTAGCCAAGTTCGTCCATTTTGGTCTTTCTTCGTTCCGACTAGCTCCAAAGATGGCCAAACCTAAATGTCAAGCATAGATTGATGTAATATGACACATTAAACCATTGGGAGAAGTTTGGGAACAAGGAAGAGAGATTTGGTCCAAGAATCATCGAACTTAACCAAGTTCGTCCATTTTGGTCTTTCTTCGTTTCGACTAGTTCCAAAGTTGACCAAACTCGAATCCCAAGCAAAGGTTGATGTAATATGATACATTAAACCATTGGGAGAAGTTTGGGACCAAGAAAGAGAGATTTGGTCCAAGAATCATCGAACTTAACCAAGTTCGTCCATTTTGGTTTTTCTTCGTTCCGACTAGATCCTAAGATGACCGAACCCAAATGTCAAGCATAGATTGATGTAATATGACACATTAAACCATTGGGAGAAGTTTGGGATCAAGGAAGAGAGATTTGGTCCAATAATCATCCAACTTAACCAAGTTCGTCCATTTTGGTCTTTCTTCGTTCCGACTAGCTCCAAATATGACCGAACCCAAATGTCAAGCATAGATTGATGTAATATGATACATTAAACCATTAGGAGAAGTTTGGGATGAAGAAAGAGAGATTTGGTCCAAGAATCATCCAACTTAACCAAGTTCGTCCGTTTTGGTCTTTCTTCGTTCCGACTAGCTCCAAAGTTGACCAAACTCGAATCCCAAGTGTAGCTTGATGTAATATGAGACATTAAACCATTGGGAGAAGTTTGGGACCATGGAAGAGAGATTTGGTCCAACAATCATCCAACTTAACTAAGTTCGTCCATTTTGGTCTTTCTTCATTCCGACTAGCTCCAAAGATGACCGAACCCAAATGACAAGCATAGATTGATGTAATATGACACATTAAACCATTCGGAGAAGTTTGGGAGGAAGAAAGAGAGATTTGGTACAAGAATTATACAACTTAACCAAGTTCGTCCATTTTGGTCTTTCTTCGTTCCGACTAGCTCCAAAGTTGACCAAACTCGAATCCCAAGCATAGGTTGATGTAACATGACACATTAAACCATTGGGAGAAGTTTGGGACCAAGGAAGGAGATTTGGTGCAATAATCATCCAACTTAGCCAAGTTCGTCCATTTTGGTCTTTCTTCGTTCCGACTAGCTCCAAAGATGGCCAAACCTAAATGTCAAGCATAGATTGATGTAATATGACACATTAAACCATTGGGAGAAGTTTGGGACCAAGGAAGAGAGATTTGGTCCAAGAATCATCGAACTTAACCAAGTTCGTCCATTTTGGTCTTTCTTCGTTTCGACTAGTTCCAAAGTTGACCAAACTCGAATCCCAAGCAAAGGTTGATATAATATGATACATTAAACCATTGGGAGAAGTTTGGGACCAAGAAAGAGAGATTTGGTCCAAGAATCATCGAACTTAACCAAGTTCGTCCATTTTGGTTTTTCTTCGTTCCGACTAGATCCTAAGATGACCGAACCCAAATGTCAAGCATAGATTGATGTAATATGACACATTAAACCATTGGGAGAAGTTTGGGATCAAGGAAGAGAGATTTGGTCCAATAATCATCCAACTTAACCAAGTTCGTCCATTTTGGTCTTTCTTCGTTCCGACTAGCTCCAAATATGACCGAACCCAAATGTCAAGCATAGATTGATGTAATATGATACATTAAACCATTAGGAGAAGTTTGGGATGAAGAAAGAGAGATGTGGTCCAAGAATCATCCAACTTAACCAAGTTCGTCCGTTTTGGTCTTTCTTCGTTCCGACTAGCTCCAAAGTTGACCAAACTCGAATCCCAAGTGTAGCTTGATGTAATATGAGACATTAAACCATTGGGAGAAGTTTGGGACCATGGAAGAGAGATTTGGTCCAACAATCATCCAACTTAACTAAGTTCGTACATTTTGGTCTTTCTTCATTCCGACTAGCTCCAAAGATGACCGAACCCAAATGACAAGCATAGATTGATGTAATATGATACATTAAACCATTCGGAGAAGTTTGGGAGGAAGAAAGAGAGATTTGGTACAAGAATTATACAACTTAACCAAGTTCGTCCATTTTGGTCTTTCTTCGTTCCGACTAGCTCCAAATTTGACCAAACTCGAATCCCAAGCATAGGTTGATGTAACATGACACATTAAACCATTGGGAGAAGTTTGGAACCAAGGAAGGGAGATTTGGTGCAATAATCATCCAACTTAGCCAAGTTCGCCCATTTTGGTCTTTCTTCGTTCCGACTAGCTCCAAAGATGACCTAACCCAAATGTCAAGCATAGATTGATGTAATATGACACATTAAACCATTGGGAGAAGTTTGGGTCCAAGGAAGAGAGATTTGGTCCAAGAATCATCGAACTTAACCAAGTTCGTCCATTTTGGTCTTTCTTCATTTTGACTAGCTCCAAAGTTGACCAAACTCGAATGCCAAGCAAAGGTTGATATATAATGACACATTAAACCATTGGGAGAAGTTTGGGACAAAGGAAGGGAGATTTGGTGCAATAATCATCCAACTTAGCCAAGTTCGTCCATTTTGGTCTTTCTTCATTCCGACTAGCTCCAAAGATGACCGAACCCAAATGACAAGCATAGATTGATGTAATATGATACATTAAACCATTCGGAGAAGTTTGGGAGGAAGAAAGAGAGATTTGGTACAAGAATTATACAACTTAACCAAGTTCGTCCATTTTGGTCTTTCTTCGTTCCGACTAGCTCCAAAGTTGACCAAACTCGAATCCCAAGCATAGGTTGATGTAATATGAGACATTAAACCATTGGAAGAAGTTTGGGACCATGGAAGAGAGATTTGGTCCAACAATCATCCAACTTACCTAAGTTCGTCCATTTTGGTCTTTCTTCGTTCCGACTTGCTCCAAGGATGACCGAACCCAAATGTCAAGCATAGGTTGATGTAATATGACACATTAAACCATTGGGAGAAGTTTGGGACCAAGGAAGAGAGATTTGGTACAAGAATCATCCAACTTAACCAAGTTCGTCCATTTTGGGTCTTTCTTCGTTCCGACTAGCTCCAAAGTTGACCAAACTCGAATCCCAAGCATAGGTTGATGTAACATGACACATTAAACCATTGGGAGAAGTTTGGGACAAAGGAATGGAGATTTGGTGCAATAATCATCCAACTTAGCCAAGTTCGTCCATTTTGGTCTTTCTTCGTACCGACTAGCTCCTAAGATGACCGAACCTGAATGTCAAGCATAGATTGATGTAATATGACACATTAAACCATTGGGAGAAGTTTGGGTCCAAGGAAGAGAGATTTGGTCCAAGAATCATCGAACTTAACCAAGTTCATCCATTTTGGTCTTTCTTCATTCCGACTATCTCCAAAGATGGGCAAACCTAAATGTCAAGCATAGATTGATGTAATATGACACATTAAACCATTGGGAGAAGTTTGGGACCAAGGGAGAGAGATTTGGTCCAAGAATCATCCAACTTAACCAAGTTCGTCCATTTTGGTCTTTCTTCGTTTCGACTGGTTCCAAAGTTGACGAAACTCGAATCCCAAGCAAAGGTTGATATAATATGATACATTAAACCATTGGGAGAAGTTTGGGACCAAGGAAGAGAGATTTGTCCAAGAATCATCGAACTTAACCAAGTTCGTCCATTTTGGTTTTTCTTCGTTCCGACTAGATCCTAAGATGACCGAACCCAAATGTCAAGCATAGATTGATGTAATATGATACATTAAACCATTAGGAGAAGTTTGGGATGAAGAAAGAGACATTTGGTCCAAGAATCATCCAACTTAACCAAGTTCGTCCGTTTTGGTCTTTCTTCATTCCGACTAGCTCCAAAGATGACCGAACCCAAATGTCAAGCATAGATTGATGTAATATGATACATTAAACCATTGGGAGAAGTTTGGGAGGAAGAAAGAGAGATTTGGTACAAGAATTATCCAACTTAACCAAGTTCGTCCATTTTGGTCTTTCTTCGTTCCGACTAGCTCCAAAGTTGACCAAACTCGAATGCCAAGCAAAGGTTGATATATTATGACACATTAAACCACTGGGAGAAGTTTGGGACCAAGGAAGAGAGATTTGGTCCAAGAATCATCTAACTTAGCCAAGTTCGTCCATTTTGGTCTTTCTTCGTTCCGACTATCTCCAAAGATGGCCAAACCTAAATGTCAAGCATAGATTGATGTAATATGATACATTAAACCATTAGGAGAAGTTTGGGATGAAGAAAGAGACATTTGGTCCAAGAATCATCCAACTTAACCAAGTTCGTCCGTTTTGGTCTTTCTTCATTCCGACTAGCTCCAAAGTTGACCAAACTCGAATCCCAAGCATAGGTTGATGTAATATGAGACATTAAACCATTGGAAGAAGTTTGGGACCATGGAAGAGAGATTTGGTCCAACAATCATCCAACTTACCTAAGTTCGTCCATTTTGGTCTTTCTTCGTTCCGACTAGCTCCAAGGATGACCGAACCCAAATGTCAAGCATAGGTTGATGTAATATGACACATTAAACCATTGGGAGAAGTTTGGGACCAAGGAAGAGAGATTTGGTACAAGAATCATCCAACTTAACCAAGTTCGTCCATTTTGGTCTTTCTTCGTTCCGACTAGCTCCAAAGTTGACCAAACTCGAATCCCAAGCATAGGTTGATGTAACATGACACATTAAACCATTGGGAGAAGTTTGGGACAAAGGAAGGGAGATTTGGTGCAATAATCATCCAACTTAGCCAAGTTCGTCCATTTTGGTCTTTCTTCGTTCCGACAAGCTCCAAAGATGGCCAAACCTAAATGTCAAGCATAGATTGATGTAATATGACACATTAAACCATTGGGAGAAGTGTGGGACCAAGGAAGAGAGATTTGGTCCAAAAATCATCCAACTTAACCAAGTTCGTCCATTTTGGTCTTTCTTCGTTCCGACAAGCTCCAAAGATGGCCAAACCTAAATGTCAAGCATAGATTGATGTAATATGACACATTAAACCATTGGGAGAAGTTTGGGACCAAGGAAGAGAGATTTGGTCCAATAATCATCCAAATTAACCAAGTTCGTCCATTTTGGTCTTTCTTCGTTCTGACTAGCTCCAAAGATGACTGAACCCAAATGTCAAGCATAGATTGATGTAATATGATACATTAAACCATTGGGAGAAGTTTGGGATGAAGAAAGAGAGATTTGGTACAAAAATCATCTAACTTAACCAAGTTCGTCCGTTTTGGTCTTTCTTCCTTCCGACTAGGTCCAAAGTTGACCAAACTCAAATCCCAAGCATAGGTTGATGTAATATGACACATTAAACCATTGGGAGAAGTTTGGGACCAAGGAAGAGAGATTTGGTCCAACAATTATCGAACTTAACCAAGTTCATCCATTTTGGTCTTTCTTCGTTCCGACTAGCTCCAAAGATGACCAAACCCAAATGTCAAGCATAGATTGATGTAATATGACACATTAAACCATTGGGAGAAGTTTGGGACCAAGGAAGAGAGATTTGGTTCAAGAATCATCGAACTTAACCAAGTTCGTCCATTTTGGTTTTTCTTCGTTCCGACTAGCTCCTAAGATGACCGAACCCAAATTTCGAGATTAGATTGATGTAGTATGACACATTAAACCATTGGGAGAAGTTTGGGACCAAGGAAGAGAGATTTGGTCCAATAATCATCCAACTTAGCCAAGTTCGTCCATTTTGGTCTTTCTTCGTACCGACTAGCTCCTAAGATGACCGAACCCAAATATCAAGCATAGATTGATGTAATATGACACATTAAACCATTGGGAGAAGTTTGGGACCAAGGAAGAGAGATTTGGTCCAAGAATCATCGAACTTAACCAAGTTCGTCCATTTTGGTCTTTCTTCGTTTCGACTAGTTCCAAAGTTGACCAAACCCGAATCCCAAGCAAAGGTTGATATAATATGATACATTAAACCATTGGGAGAAGTTTGGGACCAAGGAAGAGAGATTTGGTCCAAGAATCATCGACCTTAACCAAGTTCGTCCATTTTGGTTTTTCTTCGTTCCGACTAGCTCCTAAGATGACCGAACCCAAATGTCAAGCATAGATTGATGTAATATGACACATTAAACTATTGGGAGAAGTTTGGGATCAAGGAAGAGAGATTTGGTCCAAGAATCATCCAACTTAACCAAGTTCGTCCGTTTTGGTCTTTCTTCATTCCGACTAGCTCCAAAGTTGACCAAACTCGAATCCCAAGCATAGGTTGATGTAATATGAGATATAAAACCATTGGGAGAAGTTTGGGACCATGGAAGAGAGATTTGGTCCAACAATCATCCAACTTACCTAAGTTCGTCCATTTTGGTCTTTCTTCGTTCCGACTAGCTCCAAGGATGACCGAACCCAAATGTCAAGCATAGGTTGATGTAATATGACACATTAAACCATTGGGAGAAGTTTGGGACGAAGGAAGAGAGATTTGGTACAAGAATCATCCAACTTAACCAAGTTCGTCCATTTTGGTCTTTCTTCGTTCCGACTAGCTCCAAAGTTGACCAAACTCGAATCCCAAGTATAGGTTGATGTAACATGACACATTAAACCATTGGGAGAAGTTTGGGACCAAGGAAGGGAGATTTGGTGCAATAATCATCCAACTTAGCCAAGTTCATCCATTTTGGTCTTTCTTCGTTCCGACTAGCTCCAAAGATGACCAAACCCAAATGTCAAGCATAGATTGATGTAATATGACACATTAAACCATTGGGAGAAGTTTGGGACCAAGGAAGAGAGATTTGGTTCAAGAATCATCGAACTTAACCAAGTTCGTCCATTTTGGTTTTTCTTCGTTCCGACTAGCTCCTAAGATGACCGAACCCAAATTTCGAGATTAGATTGATGTAGTATGACACATTAAACCATTGGGAGAAGTTTGGGACCAAGGAAGAGAGATTTGGTCCAATAATCATCCAACTTAACCAAGTTCGTCCATTTTGGTCTTTCTTCGTTCCGACTAGCTCCAAAGTTGACCAAACTCGAATCCCAAGTATAGGTTGATGTAATATGACACATTAAACTATTGGGAGAAGTTTGGGACGAAGGAAGAGAGATTTGGTACAAGAATCATCCAACTTAACCAAGTTCGTCCATTTTGGTCTTTCGTCGTTCCGACTAGCTCCAAAGTTGACCAAACTCGAATCCCAAGTATAGATTGATGTAATATGACACATTAAACCATTGGGAGAAGTTTGGGACCAAGGAAGAGAGATTTGGTCCAAGAATCATCCAACTTGACCAAGTTCGTCCATTTTGGTCTTTCTTCGTTCCGACAAGCTCCAAAGATGGCCAAACCTAAATGTCAAGCATAGATTGATGTAATATGACACATTAAACCATTGGGAGAAGTTTGGGACCAAGGAAGAGAGATTTGGTCCAATAATCATCCAAATTAACCAAGTTCGTCCATTTTGGTCTTTCATCGTTCTGACTAGCTCCAAAGATGACTGAACCCAAATGTCAAGCATAGATTGATGTAATATGACACATTAAACCATTGGGAGAAGTTTGGGAACAAGGAAGAGAGATTTGGTCCAAGAATCATCGAACTTAACCAAGTTCGTCCATTTTGATCTTTCTTCGTTTCGACTAGTTCCAAAGTTGACCAAACTCGAATCCCAAGCAAAGGTTGATATAATATGATACATGAAACCATTGGGAGAAGTTTGGGACCTAGAAAGAGAGATTTGGTCCAAGAATCATCGAACTTAACCAAGTTCGTCCATTTTGGTTTTTCTTCGTTCCGACTAGATCCTAAGATGACCGAACCCAAATGTCAAGCATAGATTGATGTAATATGACACATTAAACCATTGGGAGAAGTTTGGGAGGAAGAAAGAGAGATTTGGTACAAGAATTATCCAACTTAACCAAGTTCGTCCGTTTTGGTCTTTCTTCATTCCGACTAGCTCCAAAGATGACCGAACCCAAATGTCAAGCATAGATTGATGTAATATGATACATTAAACCATTGGGAGAAGTTTGGGAGGAAGAAAGAGAGATTTGGTACAAGAATTATCCAACTTAACCAAGTTCGTCCGTTTTGGTCTTTCTTCATTCCGACTAGCTCCAAAGTTGACCAAACTCGAATCCCAAGCATAGGTTGATGTAATATGAGATATAAAACCATTGGGAGAAGTTTGGGACCATGGAAGAGAGATTTGGTCCAACAATCATCCAACTTACCTAAGTTCGTCCATTTTGGTCTTTCTTCGTTCCGACTAGCTCCAAGGATGACCGAACCCAAATGTCAAGCATAGGTTGATGTAATATGACACATTAAACCATTGGGAGAAGTTTGGGAGGAAGAAAGAGAGATTTGGTACAAGAATTATCCAACTTAACCAAGTTCGTCCATTTTGGTCTTTCTTCGTTCCGACTAGCTCCAAAGTTGACCAAACTCGAATGCCAAGCAAAGGTTGATATATTATGACACATTAAACCACTGGGAGAAGTTTGGGACCAAGGAAGAGAGATTTGGTCCAAGAATCATCTAACTTAGCCAAGTTCGTCCATTTTGGTCTTTCTTCATTCCGACTAGCTCCAAATATGACCGAACCCAAATGTCAAGCATAGATTGATGTAATATGATACATTAAACCATTAGGAGAAGTTTGGGATAAAGAAAGAGAGATGTGGTCCAAGAATCATCCAACTTAACCAAGTTCGTCCGTTTTGGTCTTTCTTCGTTCCGACTAGCTCCAAAGTTGACCCAACTCGAATCCCAAGTGTAGGTTGATGTAATATGAGACATTAAACCATTGGGAGAAGTTTGGGACCATGGAAGAGAGATTTGGTCCAACAATCATCCAACTTAACTAAGTTCGTACATTTTGGTCTTTCTTCATTCCGACTAGCTCCAAAGATGACCGAACCCAAATGACAAGCATAGATTGATGTAATATGATACATTAAACCATTGGGAGAAGTTTGGGAGGAAGAAAGAGAGATTTGGTACAAGAATTATACAACTTAACCAAGTTCGTCCATTTTGGTCTTTCTTCATTCCGACTAGCTCCAAATTTGACCAAACTCGAATCCCAAGCATACGTTGATGTAACATGACACATTAAACCATTGGGAGAAGTTTGGAACCAAGGAAGGGAGATTTGGTGCAATAATCATCCAACTTAGCCAAGTTCGTCCATTTTGGTCTTTCTTCGTTCCGACTAGATCCTAAGATGGCCGAACCCAAATGTCAAGCATAGATTGATGTAATATGACACATTAAACCATTGGGAGAAGTTTGGGACCATGGAAGAGAGATTTGGTCTAACAATCATCCAACTTAACTAAGTTCGTCCATTTTGGTCTTTCTTCATTCCGACTAGCTCCAAAGATGACCGAACCCAAATGTCAAGCATTGATTGATGTAATATGATACATGTAACATCCCAAAATTTCTAAGGAAGAATATAAATCAACATTAGAGTAATTTAATTAGTGGTATGTTTGCTAAATGCAAATGAGAAGCGTGGGAATATTGAGAATATATATGAGGATGACATTTATGTGTACATGCACATATAGCTAGAAAATGGATACTATGTATATATATGATTGTATATTAGTGTAGCATCCTTCTATTCATTCATGATAGTCACATATAAAGTGTAATGTGATTTCATAACATGACCAAAGACCATGGGATTTAAATTCTATCTTAATTGATGAAACATGATTGAAAGTTAATGGTGTGAACTCTTGGTTGCTTTCTATTGAATATGCTTAGGTAATTGTGATTCTCATTATCATAAAAATGAAGTGAACTAAGAGGAATGAACCTTGAACAATTAATCAAGGAATTAAAGAGTTAAAGAGTTAAAAATCTGGTATAATTAGTGCAATTAGATTAAATAGCTGCCTAAGTGAACTACTAGTTAAGGAGATGGTTAGAATGTGACTAAATTGGTCCCAATTTGACCACATGGAGGCAGCAGCTAGCCTCCACAAGGACCCACGCCTCTTGCATGCTTGGGACACCTAGAAACCTTGCATTTAATAAGGGGACACTCCCACCAATCATAGCTTGATAAAATACCATAGATGATAATTGCACTTGTGGTGATATTTTGTAAGACTTGTGCATGAAAGGGAGACTTGTAACATCCCCTAATTGAGTAGTATGTAAGGTTACATGTGCATCATCCATACTTATATGCATGTTTAAGGTATTCCCTAATTGAACCTCTTGAATTGAATGGCTTATATGCATGTGATTATATTAGTTGTGTTTACAACTTCATGTGAACAAGCATGTGTGCATGTTTATGGCAAGTAGGAATTGAATACCTTGCATGAACATGTGTAATTAGAATTATGTTATTTCATTCATAAGGATCAAATTGAATAAGATTTTTATAAGTGGTGGCACATCCATAAATAACCAAAAGTGGGAAACAACTAGTTGGAATGGAATGAGGAAACTAGACTAAGCTAGTTGGATTGAAAGGATCTAGTCTCAATGGAGCCAAGAAGGCAGCAGCCTTTTTGCCCTCTCATCCACGCCACTTGCCATGCATCAAGCCCCCAAACCTTTGTCTTGAACTTGGTCAAAGTGTCAACCAATGAAATAGTGACATTAGGCATGACTTGTGTGCATATTCCATGATATTTATGCATGTAATAAATGAAGGAAAATGGGAGAGAATTCTAGACCAAGTGAGAGGCGGCAAGCAGGGCTGCAAGGGGGAAAGAAAAGAAATAAAAAGGGGTAGAAGAGAGCTAGGCGTGCAAGAGAAAAGAAGGAGAAGAAAGAAGAAAAACAAGAGAGGAAAGCAAGCTTGTGTGAACCCTAGTGTTCTTGCCTTTTCAACCACTTGAAGTAACCATCTAACTAGCCTCAAAAGAGAAAGGAAAGCTGCCATAGAGACCCTAGAAGAGAAACCCTAGGGCTGACAAGGAAGAAATTGAAGACAAAAGGTAGTTAGTTTAATTCAAGCATGGGTAGTTAGTTTAATTCAAGCATGGGTAGTTAGTTTAATTCAAGCATGGGTTGTGGTGTTTTGTATGCTGAAAAATATGAGCCCCTTGCTATATTTATTTCTATTGTTTTGTATGATGAATTTCAATGTTATTTTGTGTCCTTGAATGGATGTTTATTGGCTGTTTATGGTGGTTTGATGCCACATATTTCTGCCTTGGATGAAAGTATGCAAATCCACAAGAGGTGATGAGAAGAGTATGAAGAAAGTTGTATAACCATGGGGTATGGGGTATGCCAAAATGGTACCTAAAGTGGCATCTATGGACAGGGAATGATGACTGCCTCATAGGGGTAAGGAGTGCCAAAAGGGAGCACTAAATATGTCTCACCCTATGAATAAGCAGTGGTGCCAAAAGGGTGCACCAAACCTATGTATACTGTCCATAAAGACCTCTATGCATGGTTATGCCTTTTTCTTTATGTTCTCTTCTAACTACTTCAAATTATGCCATCCTTTAACCTTGTTTGAATGGACTAACTACTGAGAAATCATTGGTTTCTCATATTATTGGTGTTAATGATTTCATACAGGTGACAAAGCAAAAGAGGTCATTCAAGACTGATTGTGGCTGCTGGCTGTATTTTTGTAGTTGATTTATGATGACCTTTATGTGATGAACTGTTGAGAGCTATGTGATGTAATTTAATGTTATGTCTTGAACACTATGAAGTGGATATTTGTTACATGCATATTATGTATTAAGGTAACTCCTAAAGTTAATGAACATAGACTAGTGTACCTTGTGCTAAATGGCTGTTTTCTGGCCAGCTTGAAATAAGGAATTATTAGTACCTTCAAACCATGAGATAATTACATGAAATTATTTTCCCAAGCTCACGAAACACTATATTTTATGCATGCAAAATTTCAAGATTTTTGGCCTAGCCAATTAGTACAGAAAATTCTTCAAAGTTACACTTCAGGAGTTTTACCGGTAAACAGGACAGTTCACAATCTTTGTTTAATTGACCCACCAAGCCATCGAAATTTTGTATGAAATTTTTACCACATATTCTAGATACATTGAACTTGTATTCTGGAGCTTTTCATAATTTTTAGACATTTATACACCACGTTTCCATATTTTACAAAAACAGGACAGCAAGCTGTCTACAAAAGTAAACTGTCCAATTGAGGTCTAAACCTTTAATTGGTAATTTCCTTATGAAATAGAGCTAAATGAAAAGTGTTTTTCATAAGTATAAGGATTAAAGTAAGATGTTACAATACATTAAACCATTGGGAGAAGTTTGGGAGGAAGAAAGAGAGATTTGGTACAAGAATTATCCAACATAACCAAGTTCGTCCATTTTGGTCTTTCTTCGTTCCGACTAGCTCCAAAGTTGACCAAACTCGAATGCCAAGCAAAGGTTGATATATTATGACACATTAAACCATTGGGAGAAGTTTGGGACCAAGGAAGAGAGATTTGGTCCAAGAATCATCGAACTTAGCCAAGTTCGTCCGTTTTGGTCTTTCTTCGTTCCGACTAGCTCCAAAGTTGACCAAACTCGAATCCCAAGTGTAGGTTGATGTAATATGAGACATTAAACCATTGGGAGAAGTTTGGGACCATGGAAGAGAGATTTGGTCTAACAATCATCCAACTTAACTAAGTTCGTACATTTTGGTCTTTCTTCATTCCGACTAACTCCAAAGATGACCGAACCCAAATGTCAAGCATAGATTGATGTAATATGATACATTAAACCATTGGGAGAAGTTTGGGAGGAAGAAAGAGAGATTTGGTACAAGAATTATCCAACTTAACCAAGTTCGTCCATTTTGGTCTTTCTTCGTTCCGACTAGCTCCAAAGTTGACCAAACTCGAATGCCAAGCAAAGGTTGATATATTATGACACATTAAACCATTGGGAGAAGTTTGGGACCAAGGAAGAGAGATTTGGTACAAGAATCATCCAACTTAACCAAGTTCGTCCATTTTGGTCTTTCTTCGTTCCGACTAGCTCCAAAGTTGACCCAACTCGAATCCCAAGTGTAGGTTGATGTAATATGAGACATTAAACCATTGGGAGAAGTTTGGGACCATGGAAGAGAGATTTGGTCCAACAATCATCCAACTTAACTAAGTTCGTACATTTTGGTCTTTCTTCATTCCGACTAGCTCCAAAGATGACCGAACCCAAATGACAAGCATAGATTGATGTAATATGATACATTAAACCATTGGGAGAAGTTTGGGACCAAGGAAGAGAGATTTGGTCCAAGAATCATCCAACTTAACCATGTTCGTCCATTTTTGTTTTTCTTCGTTCCGACTAGATCCTAAGATGACCGAACCCAAATGTCAAGCATAGATTGATGTAATATGACACATTAAACCATTGGGAGAAGTTTGGGATCAAGGAAGAGTGATTTGGTCCAATAATCATCCAACTTAACCAAGTTCGTCCATTTTGGTCTTTCTTCGTTCTGACTAGCTCCAAAGATGACCGAACCCAAATGACAAGCATAGATTGATGTAATATGATACATTAAACCATTAGGAGAAGTTTGGGATGAAGAAAGAGAGATGTGGTCCAAGAATCATCCAACTTAACCAAGTTCGTCCGTTTTGGTCTTTCTTCGTTCCGACTAGCTCCAAAGTTGACCCAACTCGAATCCCGAGTGTAGGTTGATGTAATATGAGACATTAAACCATTGGGAGAAGTTTGGGACCATGGAAGAGAGATTTGGTCCAACAATCATCCAACTTAACTAAGTTCGTACATTTTGGTCTTTCTTCATTCCGACTAGCTCCAAAGATGACCGAACCCAAATGACAAGCATAGATTGATGTAATATGATACATTAAACCATTGGGAGAAGTTTGGGAGGAAGAAAGAGAGATTTGGTACAAGAATTATACAACTTAACCAAGTTCGTCCATTTTGGTCTTTCTTCGTTCCGACTAGCTCCAAATTTGACCAAACTCGAATCCCAAGCATAGGTTGATGTAACATGACACATTAAACCATTGGGAGAAGTTTGGAACCAAGGAAGGGAGATTTGGTGCAATAATCATCCAACTTAGCCAAGTTCGTCCATTTTGGTCTTTCTTCGTTCCGACTAGATCCTAAGATGACCGAACCCAAATGTCAAGCATAGCTTGATGTAATATGACACATTAAACCATTGGGAGAAGTTTGGGACCATGGAAGAGAGATTTGGTCTAACAATCATCCAACTTAACTAAGTTCGTCCATTTTGGTCTTTCTTCATTCCGACTAGCTCCAAAGATGACCGAACCCAAATGTCAAGCATTGATTGATGTAATATGATACATTAAACCATTGGGAGAAGTTTGGGAGGAAGAAAGAGAGATTTGGTACAAGAATTATCCAACATAACCAAGTTCGTCCATTTTGGTCTTTCTTCGTTCCGACTAGCTCCAAAGTTGACCAAACTCGAATGCCAAGCAAAGGTTTATATATTATGACACATTAAACCATTGGGAGAAGTTTGGGACCAAGGAAGAGAGATTTGGTCCAAGAATCATCGAACTTAGCCAAGTTCGTCCGTTTTGGTCTTTCTTCGTTCCGACTAGCTCCAAAGTTGACCAAACTCGAATCCCAAGTGTAGGTTGATGTAATATGAGACATTAAACCATTGGGAGAAGTTTGGGACCATGGAAGAGAGATTTGGTCTAACAATCATCCAACTTAACTAAGTTCGTACATTTTGGTCTTTCTTCATTCCGACTAGCTCCAAAGATGACCGAACCCAAATGTCAAGCATAGATTGATGTAATATGATACATTAAACCATTGGGAGAAGTTTGGGAGGAAGAAAGAGAGATTTGGTACAAGAATTATCCAACTTAACCAAGTTCGTCCATTTTGGTCTTTCTTCGTTCCGTCTAGCTCCAAAGTTAACCAAACTCGAATGCCAAGCAAAGGTTGATATATTATGACACATTAAACCATTGGGAGAAGTTTGGGACCAAGGAAGAGAGATTTGGTACAAGAATCATCCAACTTAACCAAGTTCGTCCATTTTG
Organism: Bauhinia variegata; assembly: GCA_022379115.2. Lineage (NCBI taxonomy): Eukaryota > Viridiplantae > Streptophyta > Magnoliopsida > Fabales > Fabaceae > Bauhinia > Bauhinia variegata. The sequence continues at coordinate 167,322 of JAKRYI020000200.1, read as the reverse complement.
GTCTTTCTTCGTACCGACTAGCTCCAAAGTTGACCAAACTCGAATCCCAAGCATAGGTTGATGTAACATGACACATTAAACCATTGGGAGAAGTTTGGGACCAAGGAAGGGAGATTTGGTGCAATAATCATCCAACTTAGCCAAGTTCGTCCATTTTGGTCTTTCTTCGTTCCGACTAGCTCCAAATATGGCCAAACCTAACTGTCAAGCATAGATTGATGTAATATGACACATTAAACGATTGGGAGAAGTTTGGGACCAAGGAAGAGAGATTTGGTCCAAGAATCATCCAACTTAACCATGTTCGTCCATTTTTGTTTTTCTTCGTTCCGACTAGATCCTAAGATGACCGAACCCAAATGTCAAGCATAGATTGATGTAATATGACACATTAAACCATTGGGAGAAGTTTGGGATCAAGGAAGAGTGATTTGGTCCAATAATCATCCAACTTAACCATGTTCGTCCATTTTTGTTTTTCTTCGTTCCGACTAGATCCTAAGATGACCGAACCCAAATGTCAAGCATAGATTGATGTAATATGACACATTAAACCATTGGGAGAAGTTTGGGATCAAGGAAGAGTGATTTGGTCCAATAATCATCCAACTTAACCAAGTTCGTCCATTTTGGTCTTTCTTCGTTCTGACTAGCTCCAAAGATGACCGAACCCAAATGACAAGCATAGATTGATGTAATATGATACATTAAACCATTAGGAGAAGTTTGGGATGAAGAAAGAGAGATGTGGTCCAAGAATCATCCAACTTAACCAAGTTCGTCCGTTTTGGTCTTTCTTCGTTCCGACTAGCTCCAAAGTTGACCCAACTCGAATCCCGAGTGTAGGTTGATGTAATATGAGACATTAAACCATTGGGAGAAGTTTGGGACCATGGAAGAGAGATTTGGTCCAACAATCATCCAACTTAACTAAGTTCGTACATTTTGGTCTTTCTTCATTCCGACTAGCTCCAAAGATGACCGAACCCAAATGACAAGCATAGATTGATGTAATATGATACATTAAACCATTGGGAGAAGTTTGGGAGGAAGAAAGAGAGATTTGGTACAAGAATTATACAACTTAACCAAGTTCGTCCATTTTGGTCTTTCTTCGTTCCGACTAGCTCCAAATTTGACCAAACTCGAATCCCAAGCATAGGTTGATGTAACATGACACATTAAACCATTGGGAGAAGTTTGGAACCAAGGAAGGGAGATTTGGTGCAATAATCATCCAACTTAGCCAAGTTCGTCCATTTTGGTCTTTCTTCGTTCCGACTAGATCCTAAGATGACCGAACCCAAATGTCAAGCATAGATTGATGTAATATGACACATTAAACCATTGGGAGAAGTTTGGGACCATGGAAGAGAGATTTGGTCTAACAATCATCCAACTTAACTAAGTTCGTCCATTTTGGTCTTTCTTCATTCCGACTAGCTCCAAAGATGACCGAACCCAAATGTCAAGCATTGATTGATGTAATATGATACATTAAACCATTGGGAGAAGTTTGGGAGGAAGAAAGAGAGATTTGGTACAAGAATTATCCAACATAACCAAGTTCGTCCATTTTGGTCTTTCTTCGTTCCGACTAGCTCCAAAGTTGACCAAACTCGAATGCCAAGCAAAGGTTTATATATTATGACACATTAAACCATTGGGAGAAGTTTGGGACCAAGGAAGAGAGATTTGGTCCAAGAATCATCGAACTTAGCCAAGTTCGTCCGTTTTGGTCTTTCTTCGTTCCGACTAGCTCCAAAGTTGACCAAACTCGAATCCCAAGTGTAGGTTGATGTAATATGAGACATTAAACCATTGGGAGAAGTTTGGGACCATGGAAGAGAGATTTGGTCTAACAATCATCCAACTTAACTAAGTTCGTACATTTTGGTCTTTCTTCATTCCGACTAGCTCCAAAGATGACCGAACCCAAATGTCAAGCATAGATTGATGTAATATGATACATTAAACCATTGGGAGAAGTTTGGGAGGAAGAAAGAGAGATTTGGTACAAGAATTATCCAACTTAACCAAGTTCGTCCATTTTGGTCTTTCTTCGTTCCGTCTAGCTCCAAAGTTAACCAAACTCGAATGCAAAGCAAAGGTTGATATATTATGACACATTAAACCATTGGGAGAAGTTTGGGACCAAGGAAGAGAGATTTGGTACAAGAATCATCCAACTTAACCAAGTTCGTCCATTTTGGTCTTTCTTCGTACCGACTAGCTCCAAAGTTGACCAAACTCGAATCCCAAGCATAGGTTGATGTAACATGACACATTAAACCATTGGGAGAAGTTTGGGACCAAGGAAGGGAGATTTGGTGCAATAATCATCCAACTTAGCCAAGTTCGTCCATTTTGGTCTTTCTTCGTTCCGACTAGCTCCAAATATGGCCAAACCTAACTGTCAAGCATAGATTGATGTAATATGACACATTAAACGATTGGGAGAAGTTTGGGACCAAGGAAGAGAGATTTGGTCCAAGAATCATCCAACTTAACCATGTTCGTCCATTTTTGTTTTTCTTCGTTCCGACTAGATCCTAAGATGACCGAACCCAAATGTCAAGCATAGATTGATGTAATATGACACATTAAACCATTGGGAGAAGTTTGGGATCAAGGAAGAGTGATTTGGTCCAATAATCATCCAACTTAACCAAGTTCGTCCATTTTGGTCTTTCTTCGTTCTGACTAGCTCCAAAGATGACCGAACCCAAATGTCAAGCATAGATTGATGTAATATGATACATTAAACTATTAGGAGAAGTTTGGGATGAAGAAAGAGAGATGTGGTCCAAGAATCATCGAACTTAACCAAGTTCGTCCGTTTTGGTCTTTCTTCGTTCCGACTAGCTCCAAAGTTGACCAAACTCGAATCCCAAGTGTAGGTTGATGTAATATGAGACATTAAACCATTGGGAGAAGTTTGGGACCATAGAAGAGAGATTTGGTCTAACAATCATCCAACTTAACTAAGTTCGTACATTTTGGTCTTTCTTCATTCCGACTAGCTCCAAAGATGACCGAACCCAAATGTCAAGCATAGATTGATGTAATATGATACATTAAACCATTGGGAGAAGTTTGGGAGGAAGAAAGAGAGATTTGGTACAAGAATTATCCAACTTAACCATGTTCGTCCATTTTGGTCTTTCTTCGTTCCGACTAGCTCCAAAGTTGACCAAACTCGAATGCCAAGCAAAGGTTGATATATTATGACACATTAAACCATTGGGAGAAGTTTGGGACCAAGGAAGAGAGATTTGGTCCAAGAATCATCGAACTTAGCCAAGTTCGTCCATTTTGGTCTTTCTTCGTTCCGACTATCTCCAAAGATGGCCAAACCTAAATGTCAAGCATAGATTGATGTAATATGATACATTAAACCATTAGGAGAAGTTTGGGATGAAGAAAGAGACATTTGGTCCAAGAATCATCCAACTTAACCAAGTTCGTCCGTTTTGGTCTTTCTTCTTTCCGACTAGCTCCAAAGTTGACCAAACTCGAATCCCAAGCATAGGTTGATGTAATATGAGACATTAAACCATTCAGAGAAGTTTGGGACCAAGGAAGAGAGATTTGGTACAAGAATCATCCAACTTAACCAAGTTCGTCCATTTTGGTCTTTCTTCGTTCCGACTAGCTCCAAAGTTGACCAAACTCGAATCCCAAGCATAGGTTGATGTAACATGACACATTAAACCATTGGGAGAAGTTTGGGACCAAGGAAGGGAGATTTGGTGCAATAATAATCCAACTTAGCCAAGTTCGTCCATTTTGGTCTTTCTTCATTCCGACTAGATCCAAAGTTGACCAAACTCGAATCCCAAGCATAGGTTGATGCAATATGACACATTAAACCATTTGGAGAAGTTTGGGACGAAGGAAGAGAGATTTGGTCCAAGAATCATCCAACTTAACCAAGTTCGTCCATTTTGGTCTTTGTTCGTGTCGACTAGCTCGAAAGATAAACGAACCCAAACGTCAAGCATAGATTGATGTAATATGACACATTAAACCATTGGTAGAAGTTTGGGACCAAGGAAGAGAGATTTGGTCCAAGAATCATCCAACTTAACAAAGTTCGGCCATTTTGGTGTTTCTACGTTTCGACTAGCTCGAAAGATAAACGAACCCAAACGTCAAGCATAGATTGATGTAATATGACACATTAAACAATTGTGAGAAGTTTGGGACGAAGGAAGAGAGATTTGGTCCAAGAATCATCCAACTTAACCAAGTTCATCCATTTTGGTCTTTCTTCGTTCCGACAAGCTCCAAAGAAGACCGAACCCAAATGTCAAACATACGTTGAGGTAATATGACACATTAAACCATTGGTAGAAGTTTGGGACCAAGGAAGAGAGATTTGGTCCAAGAATCATCCAACTTAACCAAGTTCGGCCATTTTGGTCTTTCTTCGTTTCGACTAGCTCGAAAGATAAACGAACCCAAAGGTCAAGCATAGATTGATGAAATATGACACATTAAACCATTGTGAGAAGTTTGGGACGAAGGAAGAGAGATTTGGTCCAAGAATCATCCAACTTAACCAAGTTCGTCCATTTTGGTCTTTCTTCGTTCCGACAAGCTCCAAAGAAGACCGAACCCAAATGTCAAACATACGTTGAGGTAATATGACACATTAAACCATTGGTAGAAGTTTGGGACCAAGGAAGAGAGATTTGGTCCAAGAATCATCCAACTTAACCAAGTTCGGCCATTTTGGTCTTTCTTCGTTTCGACTAGCTCGAAAGATAAACGAACCCAAAGGTCAAGCATAGATTGATGAAATATGACACATTAAACCATTGTGAGAAGTTTGGGACGAAGGAAGAGAGATTTGGTCCAAGAATCATCCAACTTAACCAAGTTCGTTCATTTTGGTCTTTCTTCGTGTCGACTAGCTCGAAAGATAAACGAACCCAAACGTCAAGGATAGATTGATGTAATATGACACATTAAACCATTAGGAGAAGTTTGGGACGAAGGAAGAGAGATTTGGTCCAAGAATCATCCAACTTAACCAAGTTCGGCCATTTTGGTCTTTCTTCGTTTCGACTAGCTCGAAAGATAAACGAACCCAAAGGTCAAGCATAGATTGATGAAATATGACACATTAAACCATTGTGAGAAGTTTGGGACGAAGGAAGAGAGATTTGGTCCAAGAATCATCCAACTTAACCAAGTTCGTCCATTTTGGTCTTTCTTCGTTACGACAAGCTCCAAAGAAGACCGAAACCAAATGTCAAACATAGGTTGAGGTAAGATGACACATTAAACCATTGGTAGAAGTTTGGGACCAAGGAAGAGAGATTTGGTCCAAGAATCATCCAACTTAACCAAGTTCGGCCATTTTGGTCTTTCTTCGTTTCGACTAGCTCGAAAGATAAACGAACCCAAAGGTCAAGCATAGATTGATGTAATATGACACATTAAACCATTGTGAGAAGTTTGGGACGAAGGAAGAGAGATTTGGTCCAAGAATCATCCAACTTAACCAAGTTCGTCCATTTTGGTCTTTGTTCGTGTCGACTAGCTCGAAAGATAAACGAACCCAAACGTCAAGCATAGATTGATGTAATATGACACATTAAACCATTGGTAGAAGTTTGGGACCAAGGAAGAGAGATTTGGTCCAAGAATCATCTAACTTAACAAAGTTTGGCCATTTTGGTCTTTCTTCGTTTCGACTAGCTCGAAAGATAAACGAACCCAAAGGTCAATCATAGATTGATGTAATATGATACATTAAACAATTGTGAGAAGTTTGGGACGAAGGAAGAGAGATTTGGTCCAAGAATCATCCAACTTAACCAAGTTCGTCCATTTTGGTCTTTCTTCGTTCCGACTAGCTCCAAAGATGACCGAACCCAAATTTCAAACATAGGTTGATGTAATATGACACATTAAACCATTGGTAGAAGTTTGGGACAAAGGAAGAGAGATTTGGTCCAAGAATCATCAAACTAAACCAAGTTCGTCCATTTTGGTCTTTCTTCGTGTTGACTAGCTCGAAAGATAAACGAACCCAAACGTCAAGCATAGATTGATGTAATATGACACATTAAACCATTAGGAGAAGTTTGGGACGAAGGAAGAGAGATTTGGTCCAAGAATCATCCAATTTAACCAAATCGTCCATTTAGGTCTTTCTTCGTGCCGAATAGCTCCAAAGCTGACGGAACCCAAATGTCAAGCATATATTGATGTAATATGACACATTAAACTGCTAGGAGAACTTTGGGAAGATGAAAGAGAGATTTGGTCCAAGAATCATCCAACTTAACCAAGTTCGTCCATTTTGGTCTTTCTTCGTGTCGACTTGCTCGAAAGATAAACGAACCCAAACGTCAAGCATAGATTGATGTAATATGACACATGAAACCATTAGGAGAACTTTGGGATGTCGGAAGAGAGATTTGGTCCAAGAATCATCCAACTTAACGAAGTTCGTCCATTTTGGTCTTTCTTCGTTCCGACTAGCTCCAAAGATGACCGAACCCAAATGTCAAGCATAGATTCATGTAAGATGGCACATTAAACCATTGCGAGAAGCTTGGGACGAAGGAAGAGAGATTTGGTCCAAGAATCATCCAACCTAACGAAATGGTCCATGTTGGTCTTTCTTCGTTCCGACTAGCTCCAAAGCTGAGAAAACTCACATGTCAAGCATAGATTGATGTAATATGACACATTAAACTACTGGGAGAACTTTGAGATAAAAGAAGAAAGATTTGGTGCAAGAATCATCTAACTTAACCAAGTTCGTCCATTTTGGTCTTTCTTCGTTTCGACTAGCTCGAAAGATAAACGAACCCAAACGTCAAACATAGATTAATGTAATATGACACATTAAACCATTAGGAGAAGTTTGGGACGAAGGAAGAGAGATTTGGTCCAAGAATCATCCAACTTAACAAAGTTCGTCCATTTTGGTCTTTCTTCGTTCGACTAACTCCAAAGATGACCGAGCCCAAATGTCAAGCATAAATTGATGTAAGATGACCCATTAAACCATTGGGAGAAGTTTGTGATGTCGAAAGAGAGATTTGGTCAAAGAATCATCCAACTTAACCAAGTTCGTCCATTTAGGTCTTTCTTCGTTCCAACTAGCTCCAAAGATGACCGAACCCAAATGTCAAACATAGGTTGATGTAATATGACACATTAAACCATTGGGAGAAGTTTGGGACCAAGGAAGAGAGATTTGGTCCAAGAATCATCCAACTTAACAAAGTTCGTCCATTTTGGTCTTTCTTCGTTCGACTAACTCCAAAGATGACCGAGCCCAAATGTCAAGCATAAATTGATGTAAGATGACCCATTAAACCATTGGGAGAACTTTGTGATGATGGAAGAGAGATTTGGTCCAAGAATCATCCAACTAAACTAAGTTCGTCCATTTTGGTCTTTCTTCGTGTCGACTAGCTCCAAAGATGACCGAACCCAAATGTCAAGCATAGATTGATGTAAGATGGCACATTAAACCATTGGGAGAAGTTTGGGACGAAGGAAGAGGGATTTGGTCCAAGAATCATCCAACTTAACTAAATCGTCCATTTAGGTCTTTCTTCGTTCCGAATAGATCCAAAGCTGACCGAACCCAAATGTCAAGCATAAGTTGATGTAATATGACACATTAAACTGCTGGGATAACTTTGGGATGACGGAAGAGAGATTTGGTCCAAGAATCATCCAAGTTAACCAAGTTCGTCCATTTTGGTCTTTCTTCGTGTCGACTAGCTCGAAAGATAAACGAACCCAAATGTCAAGCATATATTGATGTAAGATGGCACATTAAACAATTGGGAGAAGTTTGGGGTGACGGAAGAGAGATTTGGTCCAAGAATCATCCAACTAAACCAAGTTCGTCCATTTAGGTCGTTCTTTGTTACTACTAGCTCCAAAGATGACCGAACCTAAATGTCAAACATAGGTTGATGTAAAATGACACATTAAACCATTGGGAGAACTTTGGGATGAAGGAAGAGAGATTTGGTCCAAGAATCATCCAACCTAATCAAGTTCGTCCATTTTGGTCTTTCTTTGTTCCGACTAACTCCAAAGATGACCGAGCCCAAATGTCAAGCATAGATTCATGTAAGATGGCACATTAAACCATTGGGAGAAGTTTGGGATGTCGAAAGAGAGATTTATCCAAGAATCATCAAACTTAACCAAGCTCGTCCATTTTGGTGTTTCTTCGTTCTGACTTGCTCCAAAGATGACCGAACCCAAATGTCAAGCATAGATTGATGTTATATGACACATTAAACCATTGGGAGAAGTTTTGATCGAAGGAAGAGAGATTTGGTCCAAGAATCATGCAACTAAACCAAGTTCGTCCATTTTGGTCTTTGTTCGTTCCGACTAGCTCCAAAGATGACCGAACCTAAATGTCAAGCATAGATTCATGTAAGATGGCACATTAAACGATTGGGAGAAGTTTGGGACGAAGGAAGAGAGATTTGGTCCAAGAATCATCCAACTTTACCAAATCGGCCATTTTGGTCTTTCTTCGTTCCGACTAGCTCCAAAGCTGACCGAACCCAAATGTCAAGCATAGATTGATGTAATATGACACATTAAACTACTGGGAGAACTTTGGGATGACGGAAGAGAGATTTGGTCCAAGAATCATCCAACTTAACCAAGTTCATCCATTTTGGTCTTTCTTCGTTCGACTAACTCCAAAGATGACCGAGCCCAAATGAGCATAGATTGATGTAAGATGACCCATTAAACCATTTGTAGAAGTTTGGGATGTCGGAAGAGAGATTTCGTCCAAGAATCATCCAACCTAACCAAGTTCGTCCATTTTGGTGTTTCTTCGTTCCGACTTGCTCCAAAGATGACCGAACCCAAATGTCAAGCATAGATTGATGTTATATGACACATTAAACGATTGGGAGAAGTTTGGGTCGAAGGAAGAGAGATTTGGCCCAAGAATCATCCAACCTAACCAAGTTCGTCCAATTTGGTCTTTCTTCGTTCTGACTAGCTCCAAAGATGACCGAACCCAAATGTCAAGCATAGATTCATGTAAGATGGCACATTAAACCATTGGGAGAAGTTTGGCACGAAGGAAGAGAGATTTGGTCCAAGAATTATCCAACTTAACCAAATCGTCCATATTGGTCTTTCTTCTTTCCGACTAGCTCCACAGCTGACCGAACCTAAATGTGAAGCTTAAATTGATGTAAGATGACCCATTAAACCATTTGGAGAAGTTTGGGATGTCGGAAGAGAGATTTCGTCCAAGAATCATCCAACTTAACCAAGTTCATCCATTTTGGTGTTTCTTCGTTCTGACTTGCTCCAAAGATGATTGAACCCAAATGTCAAGCATAGGTTGATGTAATATGACACATTAAACCATTGGTAGAAGTTTGGGACCAAGGAAAAGAGATTTGGTCCAAGAATCATCCAACTTAACAAAGATCGTCCATTTTGGTGTTTCTTCGTTCCGCTTGCTCCAAAGATGACCGAACCCAAACGTCAAACATAGATTGATGTTATATGACACATTAAACCATTGGGAGAAGTTGGGGTTGAAGGAAGAGAGATTTGGCCCAAGAATCATCCAACTAAACCAAGTTCCTCCATTTTGGTCTTTCTTCGTTCCGAGTACCTCCAAAGCTGACCGAACCCAAATGTCAAGCATAGATTGATGTAAGATGACCCATTAAACCATTTGGAGAAGTTTGGGATGTCGGAAGAGAGATTTCGTCCAAGAATCATCCAACTTAACCAAGTTCGTCCATTTTGGTGTTTCTTCGTTCTGACATGCTCCAAAGATGACCGAACCCAAATGTCAAGCATAGATTGATGTTATATGACACATTAAACCATTGGGAGAAGTTTGGGTCGAAGGAAGAGAGATTTGGCGCAAGAATCATCCAACTTAACTAAGTTCGTCCAATTTGGTCTTTCTTCGTTCTAACTAGCTCCAAAGATGACCGAACCCAAATGTCAAGCATAGATTCATGTAAGATGGCACATTAAACCATTGGGAGAAGTTTAGGACGAAGGAAGAGAGATTTGGTCCAAGAATCATCCAACCTAACCAAGTTCGTCCATTTTGGTCTTTCTTCGTTCCGACTAGCTCCAAAGATGACCAAACCCAAATGTCAAGCATAGATTCATGTAAGATGGCACATTAAACCATTGGGAGAAGTTTGGGACGAAGGAAGAGAGATTTGGTCCAAGAATCATCCAACTTAACCAAATCGTCCATTTTGGTCTTTCTTCGTTTCAATTAGCTCCAAAGCTGACCGAACCCAAATGTCAAGCATAGATTGATGTAATATGACACATTAAACTACTGGGAGAACTTTGGGATGACGGAAGAGAGATTTGGTCCAAGAATCATCCAACTTAACCAAGTTCGTCCATTTTGGTCTTTCTTCGTTCGACTAACTCCGAAGATGACCGAGCCCAAATGTGAAGCATAAATTGATGTAAGATGACCCATTAAACCATTGGGAGAAGTTTGTGATGTCGGAAGAGAGATTTAGTCCAAGAATCATCCAACTTAACCAAGTTCGTCCATTTTGGTCTTTCTTCGTTCGACTAACTCCGAAGATGACCGAGCCCAAATGTGAAGCATAAATTGATGTAAGATGACCCATTAAACCATTGGGAGAAGTTTGGGATGTCGGAAGAGAGATTTGGTCCAAGAATCATCCAACTTAACCAAGTTCGTCCATTTTGGTCTTTCTTCGTTCCGACTAGCTCCAAAGATGACCGAACCCAAAGGTCAAGCATAGGTTGATGTAATATGACACATTAAACCATTGGGAGAAGTTTGGGATGTCGGAAGAGAGATTTGGTCCAAGAATCATCCAACTTAACCAAATCGTCCATTTTGATCTTTCTTCGTTCCGACTGGCTCCAAAGCTGACCGAACCCAAATGTCAAGCATAGATTGATGTAATATGACACATTAAACTACTGGGAGAACTTTGGGATGACAGAAGAGAGATTTGGTCCAAGAATCATCCAACTTAACCAAGTTCGTCCATTTTGGTCTTTCTTCGTTTTGACTAGCTCGAAAGATAAACGGACCCAAAGGTCAAGCATAGATTGATGTAATATGACACATTAAACCATTAGGAGAAGTTTGGGACGAAGGAAGAGAGATTTAGTCCAAGAATCATCCAACTTAACCAAGTTCGTCCATTTTGCTCTTTCTTCGTTCGACTAACTTCAAAGATAACCGAGCCCAAATGTGAAGCATAGATTGATGTAAGATGACCCATTAAACCATTGGCAGAAGTTTGGGATGTCGGAAGAGAGATTTGGTCCAACAATCATCCAACTTAACCAAATCGTCCATTTTGGTCTTTCTTCGTTCCGACTAGCTCCAAAGATGGCCGAACCCAAATGTCAAACATAGGTTGATGTAATATGACACATTAAACCATTGGTAGAAGTTGGGGTCGAAGGAAGAGAGATTTGGCCCAAGAATCATCCAACTTAACTAAGTTCGTCCAATTTGGTCTTTCTTCGTTCTAACTAGCTCCAACGATGACCGAACCCAAATGTCAAGCATAGATTCATGTAAGATGGCACATTAAACCATTGGGAGAAGTTTGGGACGAAGGAAGAGAGATTTGGTCCAAGAATCATCCAACCTGACCAAGTTCGTCCATTTTGGTCTTTCTTCGTTCCGACTAGCTCCAAAGATGACCAAACCCAAATGTCAAGCATAGATTCCTGTAAGATGGCACATTAAACCATTGGGAGAAGTTTGGGACGAAGGAAGAGAGATTTGGTCCAAGAATCATCCAACTTAACCAAATTGTCCATTTTGGTCTTTCTTTGTTTCGACTAGCTCCAAAGTTGACCGAACCCAAATGTCAAGCATAGATTGATGTAATATGACACATTAAACTACTGGGAGAACTTTGGGACGAAAGAAGAGAGATTTGGTCCAAGAATCATCCAACTTAACCAAGTTCGTCCATTTTGGTCTTTCTTCGTTCCGACTAGCTCCAAAGAAGACCGAGCCCAATTGTCAAGCATAGATTGATGTAAGATGACACATTAAACCATTGGGAGAAGTTTGGGATGACGGAAAAGAGATTTGGTCCAAGAATCATCCAACTTAACCAAGTTCGTCCATTTTGGTCTTTCTTCATTCCGACTAACTCCAAAGATGACCGAGCCCAAATGTCAAGCATACATTGATGTAAGATGGCACATTAAACCATTTGGATAAGTTTGGGACGAAGGAAGAGAGATTTGGTCCAAGAATCATCCAACTTAACCAAATCGTCCATTTTGGTCTTTCTTCATTTCGACTAGCTCCAAAGATGACCGAACCCATACGTCAAGCATAGATTAATGTAATATGACACATTAAACCATTAGGAGAAGTTTGGGACAAAGGCAAAGAGATTGGTTCCAAGAATCATCCAACTTAACCAAGTTCGTCCATTTTGGTCTTTCTTCGTGTCGACTAGCTCGAAAGATAAACGAACCCAAACGTTAAGCATAGATTAATGTAATATGACACATTAAACCATTAGGAGAAGTTTGGGACAAAGGCAGAGAGATTGGTTCCAAGAATCATCCAATTTAACCAAGTTCGTCCATTTTGGTCTTTCTTCGTTCCGACTAGCTCCAAAGATGACCGAACCCAAATGTCAAGCATAGATTGATGTAAGATGGCACATTAAACCATTGGGAGAAGTTTGGGACGAAGGAAGAGAGATTTGGTCCAAGAATCATCCAACTTAACCAAGTTCGCCCATTTTGGTCTTTCTTTGTGTCGATTAGCTCGAAAGATAAACGAACCCAAATGTCAAGCATAGACTGATGTAATATGACACATTAAACCATTAGGAGAAGTTTGGGACGAAGGAAGAGAGATTTTGTCCAAGAATCATCCAACTTAACCAAGTTCGTCCATTTTGGTCTTTCTTCGTTCGACTAACTCCAAAGATGACCGAGCACAAATGTCAAGCATAGATTGATGTAAGATTGCACATTAAACCATTTGGAGAAGTTTGGGTGACGGAAGAGAGATTTGGTCCAAGAATCATCCAACTTATCAAAGTTCGTCCACTTTGGTCTTTCTTCATTCCTATTACTGAAAGTTCACCAAACTCGAATTCCAAGCATAGGTTGATGTAATATGACACATTAAACCATTGGGAGAAGTTTGGGGCGAAGGAAGAGAGATTTGGTCCAAGAATCATCCAACTTAACCAACTTCGTCCATTTTGGTCTTTCTTCGTTCTGACTAACTCCAAAGATGACCGATCCCAAATGTGAAGCATAGATTGATGTAATATGACACATTAAACCATTGGGAGAAGTTTGGGATGACGGAAGAGAGATTTGGTCCAAGAATCATCCAACTTAACCAAGTTTGTCCATTTTGGGCTTTCTTCATTACGACTAGCTCCAAAGATGACCGAACCCAAATGTCAAGCATAGATTGATGTAATATGACACATTAAACCATTGGGACATGTTTGGGATGACGGAAGAGAGATTTGGTCCAAGAATCATCCAACTTAACCCAGTTTGTCCATTTTGGTCTTTCGTAGTTTCGACTAGCTCGAAAGATGAACGAACCCAAACGTCAAGCATAGATTGATGTAATATGACACATTAAACCATTGGGAGAAGTTGGGGACAAAGGAAGAGAGATTTGGTCCAAGAATCATCCAATTTAACCAAGTTTGTCCATTTTTGTGTTTCTTCGTTCCGACTAGCTCGAAAGCTGACCGAACTCGAATCCCAGGCTTAGGTTGATGTAATATGACACATTAAACCATTGGGAGAAGTTTGGGATAACGGAAGAGAGATTTGGTCCAAGAATCATCCAACTTAACCAAGTTCATCCATTTTGGTCTTTCTTCGTTTCGACTAGCTCGAAAGATAAACGAACCCAAAGGTCAAGCATAGATTAATGTAATATGACACATTAAACCATTGGGAGAAGTTTGGGACGAAGGAAGAGAGATTTAGTCCAAGAATCATCCAACTTAACCAAGTTCGTCCATTTTGGTCTTTTTTCGTTCAGACTAGCTCCAAAGATGACCGAACCCAAATGTCAAGCATAGATTGATGTAATATGGCACATTAAACCATTGAGAGAAGTTTCGGACGAAGGAAGAGAGATTTGGTGTAAGAATCATCCAACTTAACCAAATCGTCCATTTTGGTATTTCTTCGCTTCGACTAGCTCCAAAGATAACCGAACCCAAATGTCAAGCATAGATTGATGTAATATGACACATTAAAGTACTGGGAGAAGTTTGGGATGACGGAAGAGAGATTTGGTCCAAGAATCATCCAACTTAACAAAGTTCGTCCACTTTGGTCTTTCTTCATTCCTACTAGCTAAAAGTTCACCAAACTCGAATTCCAAGCATAGGTTGATGTAATATGACACATTAAACCATTGGGAGAAGTTTGGGGTGAAGGAACAGAGATTTGGTCCAAGAATCATCCAACTTAACCAAGTTCGTCCATTTTGGTCTTTCTTCGTTCCGACTAGCTCCAAAGATGAACGAACCCAAACGTCAAGCATAGATTGATGTAATATGACACATTAAACCTTTGGGAGAAGTTTGGGATGAAGGAAGAGAGATTTGGTCCAAGAATCATCCAACTTAACCAAGTTCGTCCATTTTGGTCTTTCTTCATTCCGACTAGCTCCAAAGAAGACCGAGCCCAATTGTCAAGCATAGATTGATGTAATATGACACATTAAACCATTGGGAGAAGTTTGGGATGACGGAAGAGAGATTTGGTCCAAGAATCATCCAACTTAACCAAGTTCGTCCATTTTGGTCTTTCTTCATTCCGACTAACTCCAAAGATGACCGAGCCCAAATGTCAATAATACATTGATGTAAGATGGCACATTAAACCATTTGGAGAAGTTTGGGACGAAGGAAGAGAGATTTGGTCGAAGAATCATCTAACTTAACAAAGTTCGTCCACTTTGGTCTTTCTTCATTCCTACTAGCTAAAAGTTCACCAAACTCGAATTCCAAGCATAGGTTGATGTAATATGACACATTAAACCATTGGGAGAAGTTTGGGGTGAAGGAAGAGAGATTTGGTCCAAGAATCATCCAACTTAACCAAGTTCGTCCATTTTGGTCTTTCTTCGTTCCGACTAGCTCCAAAGATGAACGAACCCAAACGTCAAGCATAGATTGATGTAATATGACACATTAAACCATTGAGAGAAGTTTCGGACGAAGGAAGAGAGATTTGGTCCAAGAATCATCCAACTTAACCAAATCGTCCATTTTGGTCTTTCTTCATTTCGACTAGCTACAAAGATGACCGAACCCAAATGTCAAGCATAGATTGATGTAATATGACACATTAAACTACTGGGAGAACTTTGGGATGACGGAAGAGAGATTTGGTCCAAGAATCATCCAACTTAACAAAGTTTGTCCATTTTGGTCTTTCTTCGTTCCTACTAGCTGCAAAGTTCACCAAACTCGAATTCCAAGAATAGGTTGATGTAATATGACACATTAAACCATTGGGAGAAGTTTGGGGCGAAGGAAGAGAGATTTGGTCCAAGAATCACCAACTTAACCAAGTTCGTCCATTTTGTTCTTTCTTCGTTCCGACTAGCTCCAAAGAAGACCGAGCCCAAATGTCAAGCATAGATTGATGTAAGATGACACATTAAACCATTGGGAGAAGTTTGGGATGACGGAAGAGAGATTTGGTCCAAGAATCATCCAACTTAACCAAGTTCGTCCACTTTGGTCTTTCTTCATTCCTACTAGCTAAAAGTTCACCAAACTCGAATTCCAAGCATAGGTTGATGTAATATGACACATTAAACCATTGGGAGAAGTTTGGGGTGAAGGAACAGAGATTTGGTCCAAGAATCATCCAACTTAACCAAGTTCGTCCATTTTGGTCTTTCTTCGTTCCGACTAGCTCCAAAGATGAACGAACCCAAACTTCAAGCATAGATTGATGTAATATGACACATTAAACCATTGGGAGAAGTTTGGGACGAAGGAAGAGAGATTTGGTCCAAGAATCATCTAACTTAACCAAGTTCGTCCATTTTGTTCTTTCTTCGTTCCGACTAGCTCCAAAGAAGACCGAGCCCAAATGTCAAGCATAGATTGATGTAATATGACACATTAAACCATTGGGAGAAGTTTGGGATGACGGAAGAGAGATTTGGTCCAAGAATCATCCAACTTAACCAAGTTCGTCCATTTTGGTCTTCCTTCATTCCGACTAACTCCAAAGACGACCGAGCCCAAATGTCAAGCATACATTGATGTAAGATGACACATTAAACCATTTGGATAAGTTTGGGACGAAGGAAGAGAGATTTGGTCCAAGAATCATCCAACTTAACCAAATCGTCCATTTTGGTCTTTCTTCATTTTGACTAGCTCCAAAGATGACCGAACCCAAATGTCAAGCATAGATTGATGTAATATGACACATTAAACCATTGGGAGAACTTTGGGATGACGGAAGAGAGATTTGGTCCAAGAATCATCCAACTTAACAAAGTTTGTCCATTTTGGTCTTTCTTCGTTCCTACTAGCTGCAAAGTTCACCAAACTCGAATTCCAAGAATAGGTTGATGTAATATGACACATTAAACCATTGGGAGAAGTTTGGGGCGAAGGAAGAGAGATTTGGTCCAAGAATCACCCAACTTAACCAAGTTCGTCCATTTTGGTCTTTCTTCGTTCCGACTAGCTCCAAAGATGAACGAACCCAAACTTCAAGCGTAGATTGATGTAATATGACACATTAAACCATTGGGAGAAGTTTGGGACGAAGAAAGAGAGATTTGGTCCAAGAATCATCCAACTTAACCAAGTTCGTCCATTTTGGTCTTTCTTCGTTTCGACTAGGTCCAAAGATGACCGAGCCCAAATGTCAAGCATAGATTGATGTAAGATGACACATTAAACCATTGGGAGAAGTTTGGGATGACGGAAGAGAGATTTGGTCCAAGAATCATCCAACATAACCAAGTTCGTCCATTTTGGTCTTTCTTCGTTGCGACTAGCTTCTAAGATGACCGAACCCAAACGTCAAGCATAGATTGATGTAATATGACACATTAAACATTTGGGAGAAGTTTGAGACGAAGGAAGAGAGATTTGGTCCAAGAATCATCCAACTTAACCAGGTTCGTCCATTTTGGTCTTTCTTCATTCTGACTAACTCCAAAGATGACCGAGCCCAAATGTCAAGCATACATTGATGTAAGATGGCACATTAAACCATTGGGAGAAGTTTGGGACGAAGGAAGAGAGATTTGGTCCAAGAATCATCCAACTTAACCAAATAGTCCATTTTGGTCCTTCTTCATTTCGACTAGCTCCAAAGATGACCGAACCCAAATGTCAAGCATAGATTGATGTAATATGACACATTAAACTACTGGGAGAACTTTGGGATGACGGAAGAGAGATTTGGTCTAAGAATCATCCAACTTAACAAAGTTTGTCCATTTTGGTCTTTCTTCGTTCCTACTAGCTGCAAAGTTCACCAAACTCGAATTCCAAGAATAGGTTGATTTTATATGACACATTAAACCACTGGGAGAAGTTTGGGGCGAAGGAAGGGAGATTTGGTCCAAGAATCACCCAACTTAACCAGGTTCGTCCATTTTGGTCTTTCATCGTTCCGACTAGCTCCAAAGATGAACGAACCCAAACGTCAAGCATAGATTGATGTAATATGACACATTAAACCATTGGGAGAAGTTTGGGACGAAGGAAGAGAGATTTGGTCCAAGAATCATCCAACTTAACCAAGTTCGTCCATTTTGGTCTTTCTTCGTTCCGACTAGCCCAAAGATGAACGAGCCCAAATGTCAAGGATAGATTGATGTAAGATGACACATTAAGCCATTGGGAGAAGTTTGGGATGACGGAACAGAGAGTTGGTCCAAGAATCATCCAACTTAACCAAGTTCGTCCATTTTGGTCTTTCTTCGTTGCGACTAGCTCGTAAGATGAACGAACCCAAATGTCAAGCATAGATTGATGTAATATGACACATTAAACCATTGGGAGAAGTTTGGGATGACGGAAGAGAGATTTGGTCCAAGAATCATCCAACTTAACCAAGTTCGTCCATTTTGGTCTTTCTTCGTTTCGACTAGCTCGAAAGATGAACGAACCTGAACGTTAACCATAGATTGATGTAATATGACACATTAAACCATTGGGAGAAGTTTGGGACGAAGGAAGAGAGATTTGGTCCAAGAATCATCCAACTTAAGCAAGTTCGTCCATTTTCGTCTTTCTTCGTTCCGACTAACTCCAAAGATAACCGAGCCCAAATGTCAAGCATAGATTGATGGAAGATGACACATTAAACCATTGGGAGAAGTTTGGGATGACGGAAGAGAGATTTGGTCCAAGAATCATCCAACTTAACCAAGTTCGTCCATTTTGGTCTTCCTTCATTCCGACTAACTCCAAAGATGAACGAACCTAAACGTCAATTATAGATTGATGTAATATGACACATTAAACCTTTGGGAGAAGAGTGAGACGAAGGAAGAGAGATTTGGTCCAAGAATCATCCAACTTAACCAGGTTCGTCCATTTTGGTCTTTCTTCATTCTGACTAACTCCAAAGATGACCGACCCCAAATGTCAAGCATACATTGATGTAAGATGGCACATTAAACCATTGGGAGAAGTTTGGGACGAAGGAAGAGAGATTTGGTCCAAGAATCATCCAACTTAACCAAATTGTCCATTTTGGTCTTTCTTCATTTCGACTAGCTCCAAAGATCACCGAACCCAAATGTCAAGCATAGATTGATGTAATATGACACATTAAACTACTGGGAGAAGTTTGGGACGAAAGAAGAGAGATTTGGTCCCAGAATCATCCAATTTAACCAAGTTCGTCTATTTTGGTCTTTCTTCGTTCCGACTAGCTCCAAAGCTGACCCAACTCGAATCCCTGGCTTAGGTTGATGTAATATGACACATTAAACCATTGGGAGAAGTTTGGGACGAAGGAAGAGAGATTTGGCCCAAGAATCATCCAATTTAACCAAGTTCGTCCATTTTGGTCTTTCTTCGTTCCGACTAGCTCCAAAGATGAACGAACCCAAACGTCAAGCATAGATTGATGTAATATGACACATTAAACCTTTGGGAGAAGTGTGGGACGAAGGAAGAGAGATTTGGTCCAAGAATCATCCAACTTAACCAAGTTCGTCCATTTTGGTCTTTCTTCGTTCCGACTAGCTCCAAAGAAGAATGAGCCCAAATGTCAAGCATAGATTGATGTAAGATGACACATTAAACCATTGGGAGATGTTTGGGACGAAGGAAGAGAGATTTGGTCCAAGAATCATCCAACTTAACCAAGTTCGTCCATTTTGGTCTTTCATCGTTCCGACTAGCTCCAAAGATGAACGAACCCAAACGTCAAGCGTAGATTGATGTAATATGACACATTAAACCATTGGGAGAAGTTTGGGACGAAGGAAGAGAGATTTGGTCCAAGAATCATCCAACTTAACCAAGTTCGTCCATTTTGGTCTTTCTTCGTTCCGACTAGGTCCTAAGATGACCGAACCCAAATGTCAAGCATAGATTGATGTAATATGACACATTAAACCATTGGGAGAAGTTTGGGATGACTGAAGAGAGATTTGGTCCAAGAATCATCCAACCTAACCAAGTTCGTCCATTTTGGTCTTTCTTCGTTTCGACTAGCTCGAAAGATGAACGAACCTGAACGTTAACCATAGATTGATGTAATATGATACATTAAACCATTGGGAGAAGTTTGGGACGAAGGAAGAGAGGTTTGGTCCAAGAATCATCCAACTTAACCAAGTTCGTCCATTTTGGTCTTTCTTCGTTCCGACTAACTCCAAAGATAACCGAGCCCAAATGTCAAGCATAGATTGATAGAAGATGACACATTAAACCATTGGGAGAAGTTTGGGATGACGGAAGAGAGATTTGGTCCAAGAATCATCCAACTTAACCAAGTTTGCCCATTTTAGTCTTTCTTCGTTTTGACTAGCTCCAAAGCTGACCGAACCCGAATGCCTGGCTTAGGTTGATGTAATATGACACATTAAACCATTGGGAGAAGTTTGGGGTGAAGGAACAGAGATTTGGTCCAAGAATCATCCAACTTGACCAAGTTCGTCCATTTTGGTCTTTCTTCGTTCCGTCTAGCTCCAAAGATGAACGAACCCAAACGTCAAGCATAGATTGATGTAATATGACACATTAAACCTTTGGGAGAACTTTTGGGACGAAGGAAGAGAGATTTGGTCCAAGAATCATCCAACTTAACCAAGTTTGTCCATTTTGGTGTTTCTTCGTTCCGACTAGCTCCAAAGAAGACCGAGCCCAAATGTCAAGCATAGATTGATGTAATATGACACATTAAACCACTAGGAGAACTTTGGGATGACGGAAGAGGGATTTGGTCCAAGAATTATCCAACTTAACCAAGTTCGTCCATTTTGGCCTTTCTTCGTTGCGACTAGCTCCAAAGATGACCGAACCCAAATGTCAAGCATAGATTGATGTAATATGACACATTAAACCATTGGGAGAAGTTTGGGATGACGGAAGAGAGATTTCGTCCAAGAATCATCCAACTTAACCAAATCGTACATTTTGGTCTTTCTTCGTTGCGACTAGCTCCTAAGATGACCGAACCCAAATGTCAAGCATAGATTGATGTAATATGACACATTAAACCATTGGGAGAAGTTTGGGATGACGGAAGAGAGATTTGGTCCAAGAATCATCCAACTTAACCAAATCGTACATTTTGGTCTTTCTTCGTTGCGACTAGCTCCTAAGATGACCGAACCCAAATGTCAAGCATAGATTGATGTAATATGACACATTAAACCATTGGGAGAACTTTGGGATGACGAAAGAGAGATTTGGTCCAAGAATCATCTAACTTAACCAAGTTCGTCCATTTTGGTCTTTCTTCGTTTCGACTAGCTCCAAAGATGACCGAACCCAAATGTCAAGCATAGATTGATGTAAGATGGCACATTAAACTATTGGGAGAAGTTTGGAATGACGGAATAGAGATTTGGTCCAAGCATCAGCTAACTTAACGAAATCGTACATTTTGGTCTTTCTTCGTTCCGACTACTTCCAAAGATGACCGAGCCCAAATGTGAAGCATAGATTGATGTAAGATGAGACATTAAACCATTGGGAGAAGTTTGGGATGACGGAAGAGAGATTTGGTCCAAGAATCATCCAACTTAACCAAGTTCGTACATTTTGGTCTTTCTTCATTCCGACTAGCTCCAAAGATGACCGAACCGAAATGTCAAGTATAGATTGATGTAAGATGGCACATTAAACAATTGGGAGAAGTTTAGAATGACGGAATAGAGATTTGGTCCAAGAATCAGCCAACTTAACCAAATCATACATTTTGGTCTTTCTTCGTTCCGACTACTTCCAAAGATGACCGAGCCCAAATGTGAAGCATAGATTGATGTAAGATGAGACATTAAGCCATTGGGAGAAGTTTGGGATGACAGAAGAGAGATTTGGTCCAAGAATCATCCAACTTAACCAAGTTCGTCCATTTTGGTCTTTCTTCGTTTCGACTAGCTCGAAAGATGAACGAACCTGAACGTCAACCATAGATTGATGTAATATGACATAATAAACCATTGGGAGAAGTTTGGGACGAAGGAAGAGAGGTTTGGTCCAAGAATCAACCAACTTAACCAAGTTCGTCCATTTTGGTCTTTCTTTGTTTCAACTAACTCCAAAGATGACCGAGCCCAAATGTCAAGCATAGATTGATGTAAGATGACACATTAAACCATTTGGAGAAGTTTGGGATGATGGAAGAGAGATTTGGGCCAAGAATCATCTAACTTAACCTAGTTCGTCCGTTTTGGTTTTTCTTCGTTACGACTTGCTCCAAAGATGACCGAACCCAAATGTCAAGCATAGATTGATGTAATATGACACATTAAACCATTGGGACAAGTTTGGGATGACGGAAGAGAGATTTGGTGCAAGAATCATCCAACTTAACCAAGTTTGTCCAGTTTGTTCTTTCTTTGTTTCGACTAGCCTGAAAGATGAATGAACCCAAACGTCAAGCATAGATTAATGTAATATGACACATTAAACCATTGGGAGAAGTTTGGGACGAAAGAAGAGAGATTTCGTCCAAGAATCATCCAGTTTAACTAAGTTCGTCTATTTTGGTCTTTCTTCGTTCCGACTACCTCCAAAGCTGACCGAACTCGAATCCCTGGATTAGGTTGATGTAATATGACACATTAAACCATTGGGAGAAGTTTGGGATGACGGAAGATAGATTTGGTACAAGAATCATCCAACTTAACCAACTTCGTCCAATTTGGTCTTTCTTCGTTCCTACTAGCTGCAAAGTTAACCAAACTGGAATCCGAAGCATAGGTTGATGTAATATGACACATTAAACCATTGGGAGAAGTTTGGGGCGAAGGAAGAGAGATTCGGTCCAAGAATCATCCAACTTAACCAAGTTCGTCCATTTTGGTCTTTCTTTGTTCTGACTAGCTCCAAAGATAACCGAACCCAAATGTCAAGCATAGATTAATGTAATATGACACATTAAACTACTGGGAGAACTTTGGGATGACGGAAGAGAGATTTGGTCCAAGAATCATCCAATTTAACCAAGGTCGTCCATTTTGGTACTTCTTCGTTCCTACTAGCTGCAAAGTTAACCAAACTCGAATCGCAAGCATAGGTTGATCTAATATGACACATTAAACCATTGGGAGAAGTTTAGGACGAAGGAAGAGAGATTTGGTCCAAGAATCATCCAACTTAACCAAGTTCCTCCATTTTGGTCTTTCTTCATTCCGACTAGCTCCAAAGATGACCGAACCCAAATGTCAAGCATAGATTGATGTAATATGACACATTAAACCATTAGGAGAGGTTCGGGACGAAGGAAGAGAGATTTGGTCCAAGAATCATCCAACTTAACCAAGTTCCTCAATTTTGGTCTTTCTTCATTCCGACTAGCTCCAAAGATGACCGAACCCAAATGTCAAGCATAGATTGATGTAATATGACACATTAAACCACTAGGAGAAGTTTGGGATGACGGAAGAGAGATTTGGTCCAAGAATCATCCAACTTAACCAAGTTAGTCCATTTTGGTCTTTCTTCGTTCCGACTAGCTCCAAAGATCACCGAACCCAAATGTCAAGCATAGATTGATGTAATATGACACATTAAACCACTAGGAGAAGTTTGGGATGACGGAAGAGAGATTTGGTGCAAGAATCATCCAACTTAACCAAGTTAGTCCATTTTGGTCTTTCTTCGTTCCGACTAGCTCCAAAGATGACCGAACCCAAATGTCAAGCATAGATTGATGTAAGATGACACATTAAACCAATGGGAGAAGTTAGGGACGAAGGAAGAGAGATTTGGTCCAAGAATCATCTAACTTAACCAAGTTCGTCCTTTTTGGTCTTTCTTCGTTTCGACTAGCTCCAAAGTTAACAAAACTCGAATCCCAAGCATAGGTTGATGTAATATGACACATTAAACCATTGGGAGAAGTTTGTCACGAAGGAAGAGAGATTTGGTCCAAGAATCATCTAACTTAACCAAGTTCGTCCATTTTGGTCTTTCTTCATTCCTACTAGCTCCAAAGTTAACAAAACTCGAATCCCAAGCATAGGTTGATGTAATATGACACATTAAACCATTGGGAGAAGTTTGCGACGAAGGAAAAGAGATTTGGTCCAAGTATCATCCAACTTACACAAGTTCTTCCATTTTGGTCTTTCTTCGTTCCTACTAGCTCCAAAGTTAACCAAATTGGAATCCCAAGCATAGGTTGATGTAATATGACACATTAAACCATTGGGAGAAGTTTGCGACGAAGGAAAAGAGATTTGGTCCAAGTATCATCCAACTTACACAAGTTCTTCCATTTTGGTCTTTCTTCGTTCCTACTAGCTCCAAAGTTAACCAAACTTGAATCCCAAGCATAGGTTGATGTAATATGACACATTAAACCATTGGGAGAAGTTTGTCACGAAGGAAGAGAGATTTGGTCCATGAATCATCCAACTTAACCAAGTTCGTCCATTTTGGTCTTTCTTCATTCCTACTAGCTCCAATGTTAACAAAACTCGAATCCCAAGAATAGGTTGATGTAATATGACACATTAAACCATTGGGAGAAGTTTGCGACGAAGGAAAAGAGATTTGGTCCAAGTATCATCCAACTTACACAAGTTCTTCCATTTTGGTCTTTCTTCGTTCCTACTAGCTCCAAAGTTAACCAAACTTGAATCACAAGCATAGGTTGATGTAATATGACACTTTAAACCATTGGGAGAAGTTTGGGACGAAGGAAGAGAGATTTGGTCCAAGAATCATCCAACTTAACTAAATCGTCCATTTTGGTCTTTCTTCATTCCGACTAGCTCCAAAGATGACCGAACCCAAATGTCAAGCATAGATTGATGTAATATGACATATTAAACCACAGGGAGAAGTTTGGGATGACCGAAGAGAGATTTTGTCTAAGAATCATCCAACTTAACCAAGTTCGACCAGTTTGGTTTTTCTTCATTCCTACTAGCTACAAAGTTAACCAAACTCAAATCCCAATCATAGGTTGATGTAATATGACACATTAAACCATTGGGACAAGTTTGGGACGCAAGAAGAGACATTTGGTCCAAGTATCATCCAACTTAACGAAGTTCGTCCATTTTTCTCTTTCTTCGTTCCGACTAGCTCCAAAGATGACCGAACCCAAATGTCAAGCATAGATTGATGTAATATGACACATTAAACCACTAGGAGAACTTTGGGATGACGGAAGAGAGATTTGGTCCAAGAATTATCCAACTTAACCAAGTTCGTCCATTTTGGCCTTTCTTCGTTGCGACTAGCTCCAAAGATGACCGAACCCAAATGTCAAGCATAGATTGATGTAATATGACACATTAAACCATTGGGAGATGTTTGGGATGACGGAAGAGAGATTTGGTCCAAGAATCATCCAACTTAACCAAATCGTACATTTTGGTCTTTCTTCGTTGCGACTAGCTCCTAAGATGACCGAACCCAAATGTCAAGCATAGATTGATGTAATATGACACATTAAACCATTGGGAGAACTTTGGGATGACGAAAGAGAGATTTGGTCGAAGAATCATCCAACTTAACCAAGTTCGTCCATTTTGGTCTTTCTTCGTTTCGACTAGCTCCAAAGATGACCGAACCCAAATGTCAAGCATAGATTGATGTAAGATGGCACATTAAACTATTGGGAGAAGTTTGGAATGACGGAATAGAGATTTGGTCCAAGCATCTGCTAACTTAACGAAATCGTACATTTTGGTCTTTCTTCGTTCCAACTACTTCCAAAGATGACCGAGCCCAAATGTGAAGCATGGATTGATGTAAGATGAGACATTAAACCATTGGGAGAAGTTTGGGATGACGGAAGAGAGATTTGGTCCAAGAATCATCCAACTTAACCAAGTTCGTCTATTTTGGTCTTTCTTCATTCCGACTAGCTCCAAAGATGACCGAACGGAAATGTCAAGTGTAGATTGATGTAAGATGGCACATTAAACAATTGGGAGAAGTTTGGAATGACGGAATAGAGATTTGGTCCAAGAATCAGCCAACTTAACCAAATCGTACATTTTGGTCTTTCTTTGTTCCGACTACTTCCAAAGATGACCGAGCCCAAATGTGAAGCATAGATTGATGTAAGATGAGACATTAAGCCATTGGGAGAAGTTTGGGATGACAGAAGAGATATTTGGTCCAAGAATCATCCAACTTAACCAAGTTCGTCCATTTTGGTCTTTCCTCGTTTCGACTAGCTAGAAAGATGAACGAACCTGAACGTCAACCATAGATTGATGTAATATGACACAATAAACCATTGGGAGAAGTTTGGGACGAAGGAAGAGAGGTTTGGTCCAAGAATCAACCAACTTAACCAAGTTCGTCCATTTTGGTCTTTCTTTGTTCCAACTAACTCCAAAGATGACCGAGCCCAAATGTCAAGCATAGATTGATGTAAGATGACACATTAAACCATTTGGAGAAGTTTGGGATGATGGAAGAGAGATTTGGTCTAAGAATCATCTAACTTAACCTAGTTCGTCCATTTTGGTTTTTCTTCGTTACGACTTGCTCCAAAGATGACCGAACCCAAATGTCAAGCATAGATTGATGTAATATGACACATTAAACCATTGGGACAAGTTTGGGATGACGGAAGAGAGATTTGGTGCAAGAATCATCCAACTTAACCAAGTTTGTCCAGTTTGTTCTTTCTTTGTTTCGACTAGCCTGAAAGATGAATGAACCCAAACGTCAAGCATAGATTAATGTAATATGACTCATTAAACCATTGGGAGAAGTTTGGGACGAAAGAAGAGAGATTTTGTCCAAGAATCATCCAATTTAACCAAGTTCGTCTATTTTGGTCTTTCTTCGTTCCGACTACCTCCAAAGCTGACCGAACTCGAATCCCTGGATTAGGTTGATGTAATATGACACATTAAACCATTGGGAGAAGTTTGGG
Source organism: Bauhinia variegata (assembly GCA_022379115.2). Taxonomy (NCBI): domain Eukaryota; kingdom Viridiplantae; phylum Streptophyta; class Magnoliopsida; order Fabales; family Fabaceae; genus Bauhinia; species Bauhinia variegata. The sequence continues at coordinate 140,721 of JAKRYI020000200.1, read as the reverse complement.
ATGACGGAAGATAGATTTGGTACAAGAATCATCCAACTTAACCAACTTCGTCCAATTTGGTCTTTCTTCGTTCCTACTAGCTGCAAAGTTAACCAAACTGGAATCCCAAGCATAGGTTGATGTAATATGACACATTAAACCATTGGGAGAAGTTTGGGGCGAAGGAAGAGAGATTCGGTCCAAGAATCATCCAACTTAACCAAGTTCGTCCATTTTGGTCTTTCTTTGTTCCGACTAGCTCCAAAGATGACCGAACCCAAATGTCAAGCATAGATTAATGTAATATGACACATTAAACTACTGGGAGAACTTTGGGATGACGGAAGAGAGATTTGGTCCAAGAATCATCCAATTTAACCAAGGTCGTCCATTTTGGTACTTCTTCGTTCCTACTAGCTGCAAAGTTAACCAAACTCGAATCCCAAGCATAGGTTGATGTAATATGACACATTAAACCATTGGGAGAAGTTTGGGACGAAGGAAGAGAGATTTGGTCCAAGAATCATCCAACTTAACCAAGTTCCTCCATTTTGGTCTTTCTTCATTCCGACTAGCTCCAAAGTTGACCGAACCCAAATGTCAAGCATAGATTGATGTAATATGACACATTAAACCACTAGGAGAAGTTTGGGATGACGGAAGAGAGATTTGGTCCAAGAATCATCCAACTTAACCAAGTTAGTCCATTTTGGTCCTTCTTCGTTCCGACTAGCTCCAAAGATGACCGAACCCAAATGTCAAGCATAGATTGATGTAATATGACACATTAAACCACTAGGAGAAGTTTGGGATGACGGAAGAGAGATTTGGTCCAAGAATCATCCAACTTAACCAAGTTAGTCCATTTTGGTCTTTCTTCGTTCCGACTAGCTCCAAAGATGACCGAACCCAAATGTCAAGCATAGATTGATGTAAGATTACACATTAAACCAATGGGAGATGTTAGGGACGAAGGAAGAGAGATTTGGTCCAAGAATCATCCAACTTAACCAAGTTCGTCCTTTTTGGTCTTTCTTCGTTTCGACTAGCTCCAAAGATGACCGAACCCAAATGTCAAGCATAGATTGATGTAAGATGACACATTAAACCATTAGGAGATGTTAGGGACGAAGGAAGAGAGATTTGGTCCAAGAATCATCCAATATAACCAAGTTTGTCCATTTTGGTCTTTCTTCGTACCGACTAGCTCCAAAGCTGACTGAATTCGAATCCCTGGCCTAGGTTGATGTAATATGACACATTAAACCATTGGGAGAAGTTTGGGATAACGGAAGAGAGATTTGGTGAAAGAATCATCCAACTTAACCAAGTTTGTCCATTTTGGTCTTTCTTCATTCCTACTAGCTCCAAAGTTAACAAAACTCGAATCCCAAGCATAGGTTGATGTAATATGACACATTAAACCATTGGGAGAAGTTTGGGACGAAGGAAGAGAGATTTGGTCCAAGTATTATCCAACTTAACCAAGTTCGTCCATTTTGGTCTTTCTTCGTTCCGACTAGGTCCAAAGATGACCGAACCCAACCGTCAAACATAGATTAATGTAATATGACACATTAAACCATTGGGAGAAGTTTGGGACGAAGGAAGAGAGATTTCGTCCAAGAATCATCTAACTTAACCAAGTTCGTCCATTTTGGTCTTTCTTCGTTCCGACTAGGTCCAAAGATGACCAAACCCAACTGTCAAGCATAGATTGATGTAAGATGACACATTTAACCATTGGGAGAAATTTGGGACGAAGGAAGAGAGATTTGTCCAAGAATCATCCAATTTAACCAAGTTCTTCCATTTTGGTCTTTCTTCGTTCCGACTAGCTCTAAAGCTGACCGGACTCGAATCGCAGGCTTAGGTTAATGTAATATGACACATTAAACCATTGGGAGAAGTTTGGGACGAAGGAAGAGAGATTTGGTCCAAGAATCATCCAATTTAACCATGTTCGTCCATTTTGGTCTTTTTTCATTCTCACTAGCTCTTAAGCTGACCGGACTCGAATCCCAGGCTTAGGTTAATGTAATATGACACATTAAACCATTGGGAGAAGTTTGGGACGAAGGAAGAGAGATTTGGTCCAAGTATCATCCAACTTAACCAAGTTCGTCCATCTTGGTCTTTTTTCGTTCCTACTAGCTCCAAAGTTAACCAAACTCGAATCCCAAGCATAGGTTGATGTAATATGACACATTAAACCATTGGGAGAAGTTTGGGACGAAGGAAGGGAGATTTGGTCCAAGAATCATCCAACTTAACTAAATCGTCCATTTTGGTCTTTCTTCGTTCCTACTAGCTCCAAAGATGACCGAACCCAAATGTCAAACATAGGTTGATGTAATATGACATATTAAACCATTGGGAGAAGTTTGGGACGAAGAAAGAGAGATTTCATCCATGAATCGTCCAACTTAACCAAGTTCGTCCATTTTGGTCTTTCTTCGTTCCTACTAGCTCCAAAGATAACCGAACCCGAATGTCAAACATAGGTCGATGTAATAGGACACATTAAACCATTGGGAGATGTTTGGGACGAAGGAAGAGAGATTTGGTCCAAGAATCGTCCAACTTAACCAAGTTCGTCCTTTTTGGTCTTTCTTCGTTTCGACAAGCTCCAAAGATGACCGCACCCAAATGTCAAGGATAGATTGATGTAATATAACACATTAAACCATTGGGAGAAGTTTGGGTCGAAGGAAGATAGATTTGGTCCAAGAATCATCCAACTTAACAAAGTTCGTCGATTTTGGTCTTTCTTCGTTCTGACTAGCTCTAAATATGACCGAACTCAACCGTCAAACATAGATTAATGTAATATGACACATTAAACCATTGGAAGAAGTTTGGGACGAAGGAAGAGAGATTTGGTCCAAGAATCATCTAACTTAACCAAGTTCGTCCATTTTGGCCTTTCTTCGTTCCGACTAGGTCCAAAGATGACCAAACCCAACTGTCAAGCATAGATTGATGTAAGATGACACATTTAACCATTGGGAGAAATTTGGGACGAAGGAAGAGAGATTTGTCCAAGAATCATCCAATTTAACCAAATTCTGCCATTTTGGTCTTTCTTCGTTCCGACTAGCTCTAAAGCTGACCGGACTCGAATCGCAGGCTTAGGTTAATGTAATATGACACATTAAACCATTGGGAGAAGTTTGGGATGAAGGAAGAGAGATTTGGTCTAAGAATCATCCAATTTAACCATGTTCGTCCATTTTGGTCTTTTTTCATTCTGACTAGCTCTTAAGCTAACCGGACTCGAATCCCAGGCTTAGGTTAATGTAATATGACACATTAAACCATTGGGAGAAGTTTGGGACGAAGGAAGAGAGATTTGGTCAAAGAATCATCCAACTTAACCAAGTTCGTCCATTTTGGTCTTTCTTCATTCCTACTAGCTCCAAAGTTAACAAAACTCGAATCCCAAGCATAGGTTGATGTAATATGACACATTTAACCATTGGGAGAAGTTTGGGACGAAGGAAGAGAGATTTGGTCCAAGTATCATCTAACATAACCAAGTTCATCCATTTTGGTCTTTCTTCATTCCGACTAGCTCCAAAGATGACCGAACCCAAATGTCAAGCATTGATTGATGTAATATGACACATTAAACCACTGGGAGAACTTTAGGATGACGGAAGAGAGATTTGGTCCAATAATCATCCAACTTAACCAAGTTCGTCCATTTTGGCCTTTCTTCGTTCCGACTAGCTCTAAAGATGACCGGACTCGAATCCCAGGCTTAGGATAATGTAATATGACACATTAAACCATTGGGAGAAGTTTGGGACGAAGGAAGAGAGATTTGGTCAAAGAATCATCCAACTTAACCAAGTTCGTCCATTTTGGTCTTTCTTCATTCCTACTAGCTCCAAAGTTAACAAAACTCGAATCCCAAGTATAGGTTGATGTAATATGACACATTAAACCATTGGGATAAGTTTGGGACGAAGGAAGAGAGATTTGGTCCAAGTATCATCCAACTTAACCGAGTTCGTCCATTTTGGTCTTTCTTCGTTCCTACTAGCTCCAAAGTTAACCAAACTCGAATCCCAAGCATAGGTTGATGTAATATGAGACATTAAACCATTGGGAGTAGTTTGGGACGAAGGAAGAGAGATTTGGTCCAAGAATCATCCAACTTAACTAAATCGTCCATTTTGGTCTTTCTTCGTTTCGACTAGCTCCAAAGATGACCGAACCCAAATGTCAAGCATAGGTTGATGTAATATGACACATTAAACCATTGGGAGAAGATTGGGATGACGGAAGAGAGATTTGGTCCAAGAATCATCCAACTTAACCAAGTTTGTCCATTTTGGTCTTTCTTCGTTCCTACTAGCTCCAAAGATGACCGAACCCAAATGTCAAACATAGGTTGATGTAATATGACATATTAAACCATTGGGAGAAGTTTGAGACGAAGGAAGAGAGATTTGGTCCATGAATCGTCCAACTTAACCAAGTTCGTACATTTTGGTCTTTCTTCGTTCCTACTAGCTCCGAAGATAACCGAACCCAAATGTCAAACATAGGTCGATGTAATAGGACACATTAAACCATTGGGAGAAGTTTGGGACGAAGGAAGAGAGATTTGGTCCAAGAATCATCCAACTTAACCAAGTTCGTCCTTTTATGTCTTTCTTCATTTCAACTAGCTCCAAAGATGACCGCACCCAAATGTCAAGGATAGATTGATGTAATATAACACATTAAACCATTGGGAGAAGTTTGGGTCGAAGGAAGATAGATTTGGTCCAAGAATCATCCAACTTAACCAAGTTCGTCCATTTTGGTCTTTCTTCGTTCCGACTAGTTCCAAAGATGACCGAACCCAACTGTCAAGCATAGATTGATGTAAGATGACACATATAACCATTGGGAGAAATTTGGGACGAAGGAAGAGAGATTTGGTCCAAGAATCATCCAATTTAACCAAGTTCGTCCATTTTGGTCTTTCTTCGTTCCTACTAGCTCCAAAGTGAACAAAACTCGAATCCCAAGGATAGATTGATGTAATATAACACATTAAACCATTGGGAGAAGTTTGGGTCGAAGGAAGAGAGATTTGGTCCAAGAATCATCCAATTTAACCAAGTTCGTCCATTTTGGTCTTTCTTCGTTCCGACTAGCTCTAAAGCTGACCGGACTCGAATCCCAGGCTTAGGTTAATGTAATATGACACATTAAACCATTGGGAGAAGTTTGGGACGAAGGAAGAGAGATTTGGTCAAAGAATCATCCTACTTAACCAAGTTCGTCCATTTTGGTCTTTCTTCGTTCCTACTAGCTCCAAAGATAACCGAACCCAAATGTCAAACATAGGTCGATGTAATAGGACACATTAAACCATTGGGAGAAGTTTGGGACGAAGGAAGAGAGATTTGGTCCAAGAATCATCCAACTTAACCAAGTTCGTCCTTTTTGGTCTTTCTTCGTTTCGACTAGCTCCAAAGATGACCGCACCCAAATGTCAAGGATAGATTGATGTAATATAACACATTAAACCATTGGGAGAAGTTTGGGTCGAAGGAAGATAGATTTGGTCCAAGAATCATCCAACTTAACCAAGTTCGTCGATTTTGGTCTTTCTTCGTTCTGACTAGCTCTAAATATGACCGAACCCAACCGTGAAACATAGATTAATGTAATATGACACATTAAACCATTGGGAGAAGTTTGGGACGAAGGAAGAGAGATTTGGTCCAAGAATCATCTAACTTAACCAAGTTCGTCGATTTTGGTCTTTCTTCATTCCGACTAGGTCCAAAGATGACCAAACCCAACTGTCAAGCATAGATTGATGTAAGATGACACATTAAACCATTGGGAGAAGTTTGGGACGAAGGAAGAGAGATTTGGTCCAAGTATCATCCAACTTAACCAAGTTCGTCCATTTTGGTCTTTCTTCGTTCCTACTAGCTCCAAAGTTAACCAAACTCGAATCCCAAGCATAGGTTGATGTAATATGACACATTAAACCATTGGGAGAAGTTTGGGACGAAGGAAGAGAGATTTGGTCCAAGAATCATCCAATTTAACCAAGTTCGTCCATTTTGGTCTTTCTTCGTTCCGACTAGTTCCAAAGATGACCGAACCCAACTGTCAAGCATAGATTGATGTAAGATGACACATTAAACCATTGGGAGAAGTTTGGGACGAAAGAAGAGAGATTTGGTCAGAGTATCATCCAACTTAACCAAGTTCGTCCATTTTGGTCTTTCTTCGTTCCTACTAGCTCCAAAGTTAACCAAACTCGAATCCCAAGCATAGGTTGATGTAATATGACACATTAAACCATTGGAAGAAGTTTGGGACGAAGGAAGAGAGATTTGGTCCAAGAATCATCCAATTTAACCAAGTTCGTCCATTTTGGTCTTTCTTCGTTCCGACTAGCTCTAAAGATGACCGGACTCGAATCCTAGGCTTAGGATAATGTAATATGACACATTAAACCATTGGGAGAAGTTTGGGACGAAGGAAGAGAGATTTGGTCAAAGAATCATCCAACTTAACCAAGTTCGTCCATTTTGGTCTTTCTTCATTCCTACTAGCTCCAAAGTTAACAAAACTCGAATCCCAAGCATAGGTTGATGTAATATGACACATTAAACCATTGGGATAAGTTGGGGTCAAAGGAAGATAGATTTGGGCCAAGAATCATCCAACTTAACCAAGTTCGTCGATTTTGGTCTTTCTTCATTCTGACTAGCTCTAAATATGACCGAACCCAACCGTCAAACATAGATTAATGTAATATGACACATTAAACCATTGGGAGAAGTTTGGGATGAAAGAAGAGAGATTTGGTCCAAGAATCATCTAACTTAACCAAGTTCATCCATTTTGGTCTTTCTTCGTTCCGACTAGGTCCAAAGATGACCGAACCCAACTGTCAAGCATAGATTGATGTAAGATGACACATTTAACCATTGGGAGAAATTTGGGACGAAGGAAGAGAGATTTGTCCAAGAATCATCCAATTTAACCATGTTCGTCCATTTTGGGCTTTTTTCATTCTGACTAGCTCTAAAGCTGACCGGACTCGAATCGCAGGCTTAGGATAATGTAATATGACACATTAAACCATTGGGAGAAGTTTGGGACGAAGGAAGAGAGATTTGGTCCAAGAATCATCCAATTTAACCATGTTCGTCCATTTTGGTCTTTTTTCATTCTGACTAGCTCTTAAGCTGACCGGACTCGAATCCCAGGCTTAGGTTAATGTAATATGACACATTAAACCATTGGGAGAAGTTTGGGACGAAGTAAGAGAGATTTGGTTCAAGAATCATCCAATTTAACCAAGTTCGTCCATTTTGGTCTTTCTTCGTTCCGACTAGCTCTAAAGATTACCGGACTCGAATCCCAGGCTTAGGATAATGTAATATGACACATTAAACCATTGGGAGAAGTTTGGGACGAAGGAAGAGAGATTTGGTCAAAGAATCATCCCACTTAACCAAGTTCGTCCATTTTGGTCTTTCTTCGTTCCGACTAGTTCCAAAGATGACCGAACCCAACTGTCAAGCATAGATTGATGTAAGATGACACATATAACCATTGGGAGAAATTTGGGACGAAAGAAGAGAGATTTGGTCTAAGTATGATCCAACTTAACCAAGTTCGTCCATTTTGGTCTTTCTTCGTTCCTACTAGCTCCAAAGTTAACCAAACTCGAATCCCAAGCATAGGTTGATGTAATATGACACATTAAACCATGGGGAGAAGTTTGGGATGAAGGAAGAGAGATTTGGTCCAAGAATCATCCAACTTAACTAAATCGTCCATTTTGGTCTTTCCTCGTTCCTACTATCTCCAAAGATGACCGAACCCAAATGTCAAACATAGGTTGATGTAATATGACATATTAAACCATTGGGAGAAGTTTGGGACGAAGAAAGAGAGATTTCGTCCATGAATCGTCCAACTTTACCAAGTTCGTCCATTTTGGTCTTTCTTCGTTCCTACTAGCTCCAAAGATAACCGAACCCGATTGTCAAACATAGGTCGATGTAATAGGACACATTAAACCATTGGGAGAAGTTTGGGACGAAGGAAGAGAGATTTGGTCCAAGAATCATCCAACTTAACCAAGTTCGTCCTTTTTGGTCTTTCTTCGTTTCGACTAGCTCGAAAGATGACCGCACCCAAATGTCAAGGATAGATTGATGTAATATAACACATTAAACCATTGGGAGAAGTTTGGGTCGAAGGAAGATAGATTTGGTCCAAGAATCGTCCAACTTAACCAAGTTCGTCGATTTTGGTCTTTCTTCGTTCTGACTAGCTCTAAATATGACCGAACCCAACCGTGAAACATAGATTAATGTAATATGACACATTAAACCATTGGGAGAAGTTTGGGACGAAGGAAGAGAGATTTGGTCCAAGAATCATCTAACTTAACCAAGTTCGTCGATTTTGGTCTTTCTTCATTCCGACTAGGTCCAAAGATGACCAAACCCAACTGTCAAGCATAGATTGATGTAAGATGACACATTAAACCATTGGGAGAAGTTTGGGACGAAGGAAGAGAGATTTGGTCCAAGTATCATCCAACTTAACCAAGTTCGTCCATTTTGGTCTTTCTTCGTTCCTACTAGCTCCAAAGTTAACCAAACTCGAATCCCAAGCATAGGTTGATGTAATATGACACATTAAACCATTGGGAGAAGTTTGGGACGAAGGAAGAGAGATTTGATCCAAGAATCATCCAATTTAACCAAGTTCGTCGATTTTGGTCTTTCTTCGTTCCGACTAGGTCCAAAGATGACCAAACCCAACTGTCAAGCATAGATTGATGTAAGATGACACATTAAACCATTGGGAGAAGTTTGGGACGAAGGAAGAGAGATTTGGTCCAAGTATCATCCAACTTAACCAAGTTCGTCCATTTTGGTCTTTCTTCGTTCCTACTAGCTCCAAAGTTAACCAAACTCGAATCCCAAGCATAGGTTGATGTAATATGACACATTAAACCATTGGGAGAAGTTTGGGACGAAGGAAGAGAGATTTGATCCAAGAATCATCCAATTTAACCAAGTTCGTCCATTTTGGTCTTTCTTCGTTCCGACTAGTTCCAAAGATGACCGAACCCAACTGTCAAGCATAGATTGATGTAAGATGACACATTAAACCATTGGGAGAAGTTTGGGACGAAAGAAGAGAGATTTGGTCAGAGTATCATCCAACTTAACCAAGTTCGTCCATTTTGGTCTTTCTTCGTTCCTACTAGCTCCAAAGTTAACCAAACTCGAATCCCAAGCATAGGTTGATGTAATATGACACATTAAACCATTGGGAGAAGTTTGGGACGAAGGAAGAGAGATTTGGTCCAAGAATCATCCAATTTAACCAAGTTCGTCCATTTTGGTCTTTCTTCGTTCCGACTAGCTCTAAAGATGACCGGACTCGAATCCTAGGCTTAGGATAATGTAATATGACACATTAAACCATTGGGAGAAGTTTGGGACGAAGGAAGAGAGATTTGGTCAAAGAATCATCCAACTTAACCAAGTTCGTCCATTTTGGTCTTTCTTCATTCCTACTAGCTCCAAAGTTAACAAAACTCGAATCCCAAGCATAGGTTGATGTAATATGACACATTAAACCATTGGGATAAGTTTGGGACGAAGGAAGAGAGATTTGGTCCAAGTATCATCCAACTTAACCAAGTTCATCCATTTTGGTCTTTCTTCGTTCCGACTAGCTCTAAAGATGACCGGACTCGAATCCCAGGCTTAGGATAATGTAATATGACACATTAAGCCATTGGGAGAAGTTTGGGATGAAGGAAGAGAGATTTGGTCAAAGAATCATGCAACTTAACCAAGTTCGTCCATTTTGTGTTCGGTCATCTTTGGAGCTAGTCGGAACGAAGAAAGACGAAAATGGACGAACTTGGTTAAGTTGGGTGATTCTTGGACCAAATCTCTCTTACTTCGTCCCAAACTTTTCCCCAATGGTTTAATGTGTCATATTACATCAATCTATGCTTGACATTTGGCTTCGGTCATCTTTAGAGCTAGTCGAAACGAAGAAAGACCAAAATCGACGAACTTGGTTAAGTTGGATGATTCTTAGTCTAAATCTCTCTTCCTTGATCCCAAACTTATCCAATTGGTTAAATGGGTCATATTACATCAACCTATGCTTGAGATTTGAGTTTGGTCAACTTTGGAGCAAGTCGGAACGAAGAAAGACCAAAATGGGCGAACTTGGTTAAGTTGGATGATTCTTAGACCAAATCACTCTTCCTTCGACCCAAACTTCTCCCAATGGTTTAATGTGTCATATTACATCAATCTATCCTTGACATTTGAGTTCGGTCATCTTTGCAGTTAGTCGGAACGAAAAAAGACCAAAATGGACGAACTTGGTTAAGTTGGATGATTCTTGGACCAACTCTCTCTTCCTTCATCCCAAACTTCTCCCAATGGTTTAATGTGTCATATTACATCAATCTATGCTTGACATTAGGGTTCGGTCATCTTTGGAGTTAGTCGGAACGAAGAAACACCAAAATGGACGAACTTGGTTAAGTTGGATGATTCTTGGACCAAATCTCTCATCCTTGGTCCAAAACTTCTACCAATGGTTTAATGTGTCATATTACTTCAATCTATGCTTGACATTTGGGTTAGGTCATCTTTGGAGCTAGTCGAAACGAAGAAAGACCAAAATCGACGAACTTGGTTAAGTTGGATGATTCTTAGTCTAAATATCTCTTCCTTGATCCCAAACTTATCCAATTGGTTAAATGGGTCATATTACATCAACCTATTCTTGAGATTTGAGCTTGGTCAACTTTGGAGCAAGTCGGAACAAAGAAAGACCAAAATCGAAGAACTTAGTTCAGTTGGATGATTCATAGACCAAATCACTCTTCCTTCGACCCAAACTTCTCCCAATGGTTTAATGTGTCATATTACATCAATCTATCGTTGACATTTGAGTTCGGTCATCTTTGCAGCTAGTCGGAATGAAAAAAGACCAAAATGGACGAACTTGGTTAAGTTGGATGATTCTTGGACCAACTCTCTCTTCCTTCATCCCAAACTTCTCCCAATGGTTTAATGTGTCATATTACATTAATCTATGCTTGACGTTTGGGTTCGATCATCTTTGGAGCTAGTCGGATTGAAGAGACACCAAAATGGACGAACTTGGTTAAGTTGGATGATTCTTGGACCAAATCTCTCTTCCTTGGTCCAAAACTTATTCCAATGGTTTAATGTGTCATATTACATCAATCTATGCTTGACATTTGGGTTCGGCCATCTTTAGAGCTAGTAGAAACGAAGAAAGAGCAAAATCGACGAACTTGGTTAAGTTGGATGATTCTTAGTCCAAATCTCTCTTCCGTGATCCGAAACTTATTCAATTGGTTGAATGGGTCATATTACATCAACCTATGCTTGAGATTCAAGTTTGGTAAACTTTGGAGCAAGTCGGAACGAAGAAAGAGCAAAATCGAAGAACTTGGTTAAGTTAGATGATTCTTAGAGCAAATCTCTCTTCCTTCGACCCAAACTTCTCCTAATGGTTTAATGTGTCATATTACATCAATCTATCCTTGACATTTGGGTTCGGTCATCTTTGGAGCTAGTCAGAACGAAGAAAGACGAAAATGGACGACTTGGTTAAGTTGGATGATTCGCGGACAAAATCTCTCTTCCTTCGTCCCAAACTTCTCCCAATGGTTTAATGTGTTATATTACATCAATCTAAGCCTGGGTTCGAGTTCGGTCAGCTTTGGAGCAAGTCAGAAGGAAGAAAGACCAAAATGGACGACTTGGTTAAGTTTGATGATTCTTGGACCAAATCTCTCTTCCTTTGTCCCAAACTTCTCCCAATAGTTTAATGTGTCAACTTACATCAATCTATGCTTGACATTTGGGTTCAGTCATCTTTGGAGCTAGTCGGAACGAAGACTGACCAAAATGGACGAAGTTGGTTAAGTTGGATGATTCTTGGACCAAATCTCTCTTCCTTCGTCGCAAACTTCTCCCAATGGTTTAATGTGTCATCTTACATCAATTTATGCTTGACATTTGGGTTCGGTCATCTTTGGAGCTAGTTGGAACGAAGAAAGACGAAAATGGACGAACTTGGTTAAGTTGGGTGTTTCTTGGACCAAATCTCTCTTACTTCGTCCCAAACTTCTCCCCAATGGTTTAATGTGTCATATTTCATCAATCTATGCTTGACATTTGGCTTCGGTCATCTTTAGAGCTAGTCGAAACGAAGAAAGACCAAAATCGACGAACTTGGTTAAGCTGGATGACTCTTAGTCTAAATCTCTCTTCCTTGATCCCAAACTTATCTAATTGGTTAAATGGGTCATATTACATCAACCTATGCTTGAGATTTGAGTTTGGTCAACTTTGGAGCAAGTCGGAACGAAGAAAGACCAAAATGGACGAACTTGGTTAAGTTGGATGATTCTTAGACCAAATCACTCTTCCTTCGACCCAAACTTCTCCCAATGGTTTAATGTGTCATATTACATCAATCTATCCTTGACATTTGAGTTCGGTCATCTTTGCAGCTAGTTGGAACGAAAAAAGACAAAAATGGACGAACTTGGTTAAGTTGGATGATTCTTAGTCCAAATCTCTCTTCCTTGATCCGAAACTTATTCAATTGGTTTAATGGGTTATATTACATCAACCTATGCTTGAGATTCGAGTTTGGTAAACTTTGGAGCAAGTCGGAACGAAGAAAGAGCAAAATCGAAGAACTTGGTTAAGTTGGATGATTCTTAGAGTAAATCTCTCTTCCTTCGACCCAAACTTCTCCTAATGGTTTAATGTGTCATATTACATCGATCTATCCTTGACATTTGGGTTCGGTCATCTTTGGAGCTAGTTGGAACGAAAAAAGACAAAAATGGACGAACTTGGTTAAGTTGGATGATTCTTGGACCAACTCTCTCTTCCTTCGTCCCAAACTTCTCCCAATGGTTTAATGTGTCATATTACATTAATCTATGCTTGACATTTGGGTTCGTTCATCTTTGGAGCTAGTCGGAACGAAGAAACACCAAAATGGACGAACTTGGTTAAGTTGGATGATTCATGGACCAAATCTCTCTTCCTTGGTCCTAAACTTCTACCAATGGTTTAATGTGTCATATTACATCAATCTATGCTTGACATTTGGGTTCGGTCATCTTTAGAGCTAGTCGAAACGAAGAAAGAGCAAAATCGACGAACTTGGTTAAGTTGGATGATTTTTAGTCCAAATCTCTCTTCCTTGATCCGAAACTTATTCAATTGGTTTAATGGGTTATATTACATCAACCTATGCTTGAGATTCGAGTTTGGTAAACTTTGGAGCAAGTCGGAACGAAGAAAGAGCAAAATCGAAGAACTTGGTTAAGTTGGATGATTCTTAGAGTAAATCTCTCTTCCTTCGACCCAAACTTCTCCTAATGGTTTAATGTGTCATATTACATCGATCTATCCTTGACATTTGGGTTCGGTCATCTTTGGAGCTAGTCGGAACGAAGAAAGACAAAAATGGACGAACTTGGTTAAGTTGGGTGATTCTTGGACCAAATCTCTCTTCCTTCATCCCAAACTTCTCCCAATGGTTTAATGTGTCTTCTTACATCGATCTATGCTTGACATTTGGGTTCGGTCATCTTTGGAGCTAGGCAGATCGAAGAAATACTAAAATGGACGACTTGGTTAAGTTGGATGATTCGCGGACAAAATCTCTCTTCCTTCGTCCCAAACTTCTCCCAATGGTTTAATGTGTTATATTACATCAATCTAAGCCTGGGATTCGAGTTCGGTCAGCTTTGGAGCAAGTCAGAAGGAAGAAAGACCAAAATGGACGAACTTGGTTAAGTTTGATAATTCTTGGACCAAATCTCTCTTCCTTTGTCCCAAACTTCTCCCAATAGTTTAATGTGTCAACTTACATCAATCTATGCTTTACATTTGCGTTCAGTCATCTTTGGAGCTAGTCGGAACGAAGAATGACCAAAATGGACGAAGTTGGTTAAGTTGGATGATTCTTGGACAAAATCTCTCTTCCTTCGTCCCAAAGTTCCCCCAATGGTTTAATGTGTCATATCACATTAATCTATGCTTGACGTTTGGGTTCGGTTAACTTACTTCAACCCAAACTTCTCCCAATGTTTTAATGTGTCATCTTACATCGATCTATGCTTGACATTTGGGTTTGGTCATCTTTAACCAAGTTCGTCCATTTTGGTGTCTCTTCAATCCGACTAGCTCCAAAGATGATCGAACCCAAACGTCAAGCATAGATTAATGTAATATGACACATTAAACCATTGGGAGAAGTTTGGGACGAAGGAAGAGAGAGTTGGTCAGAGAATCATCCAACTTAACCAAGTTCGACCATTTTGGTCTTTTTTCATTCCGACTAGCTGCAAAGATGACCGAACTCAAATGTCAACAATAGATTGATGTAATATGACACATTAAACCATTGGGAGAAGTTTGGGTCGAAGGAAGAGTGATTTGGTTTATGAATCATCCAACTTAACCAAGTTCTTCGATTTTGGTCTTTCTTCGTTCCGACTTGCTCCAAAGTTGACCAAGCTCAAATCTCAAGAATAGGTTGATGTAATATGACCCATTTAACCAATTGGATAAGTTTGGGATCAAGGCAGAGAGATTTAGACTAAGAATCATCCAACTTAACCAAGTTCGTCGATTTTGGTCTTTCTTCGTTTCGACTAGCTCCAAAGATGACCGAACCCAAATGTCTAGCATAGATTGAAGTAATATGACACATTAAACCATTGGTAGAAGTTTTGGACCAAGGATGAGAGATTTGGTCCAAGAATCATTCAACTTAACCAAGTTCGTCCATTTTGGTGTTTCTTCGTTCCGACTAACTCCAAAGATGACCGAACCCTAAGGTCAAGCATAGATTGATGTAATATGACACATTAAACCATTGGGAGAAGTTTGGGATGAAGGAAGAGAGAGTTGGTCCAAGAATCATTCAACTTAACCAACTTCGTCCATTTTGGTCATTCTTCATTCCGACTAGCTCCAAAGATGACCGAACCCAAATGACAAGCATAGATTCATGTAATATGACACGTTAAACCATTGGGAGAAGTTTGGGATGACGGAAGAGAGATTTGGTCCAAGAATCACCCAACATAACCAAGTTCGTCCATTTTCGTCTTTCTTCGTTCCGACTAGCTCCAAAGATGACCGAACCAAAATGTCAAGCATAGATTGATGTAATATGACACATTAAACCATTGGGAGAAGTTTGGGACGAAGGAAGAGAGTGACACATTAAACCATTGGAAGAAGTTTTGGACCTAGGAAGAGAGATTTGGTCCAAGAATTATCCAACTTAACCAAGTTCGTCCATTTTGGTGTTTCTTCGTTCCGACTAGCTCCAAAGATGATCGAACCCAAACGTCAAGCATAGATTAATGCAATATGACACATTAAACCATTGGGAGAAGTTTGGGACGAAGGAGGAGAGAGTTGGTCCAAGAATCATCGAACTTAACCAAGTTCGTCCATTTTGGTCTTTTTTCGTTCCGACAAGCTCCAAAGATGACCGAACCCAAATGTCAAGCATAGATTGAAGTAATATGACACATTAAACCATTGGAAAAGTTTTGGACCAAGGAAGAGAGATTTGGTCCAAGAATTATCCAACTTAACCAAGTTCGTCCATTTTGGTGTTTCTTCGTTCCGACTAGCTCCAAAAATGATCGAACCCAAACGTCAAGCATAGATTAATGTAATATGACACATTAAACCATTGGGAGAAGTTTGGGACGAAGGAGGAGAGAGTTGGTCCAAGAATCATCCAACTTAACCAAGTTCGTCCATTTTGGTCTTTTTTCGTTCCGACTAGTTGCAAAGATGACCGAACTCAAATGTCAACGATAGATTGATGTAATATGACACATTAAACCATTGGGAGAAGTTTGGGTTGAAGGAAGAGTGATTTGGTCTAAGAATCATCCAACTTAACCAAGTTCGTCCATTTTGGTCTTTCTTCGTTCCGACTTGCTCCAAAGTTGACCAAACTCAAATCTCAAGCATAGGTTGATGTAATATGACCCATTTAACCAATTGGATAAGTTTGGGATCAAGGAAGAGAGATTTAGACTATGAATCATCCAACTTAACCAAGTCGTCCATTTTAGTCTTTCTTCGTTCTGACTAGCTCCAAAGATGACCGAACCCAAATGTCAAGCATAGATCGATGTAAGAAGACACATTAAACCAGTGGGAGAAGTTTGGGACGAAGGAAGTGAGATTTGGTCCAAGAATCACCCAACTTAACCAAGTTCGTCCATTTTTGTCTTTCTTCGTTCCGACTAGCTCCAAAGATGACCGAACCCAAATGTCAAGGATAGATTGATGTAATATGACACATTAAACCATTAGGAGAAGTTTGGGTCGAAGGAAGAGAGATTTACTCTAAGAATCATCCAACTTAACCAAGTTCTTCGATTTTGCTCTTTCTTCGTTCCGACTTGCTCCAAAGTTTACCAAACTCGAATCTCAAGCATAGGTTGATGTAATATGACCCATTAAACCAATTGAATAAATTTCGGATCAAGGAAGAGAGATTTGGACTAAGAATCATCCAACTTAACCAAGTTCGTCGATTTTGGTCTTTCTTCGTTTCGACTAGCTCTAAAGATGACCGAACCCAAATGTCAAGCAAAGATTGATGTAAAATGACACATTAAACCATTGGAAAGAGTTTTGGACCAAGGAAGAGAGATTTTATCCAAGAATCATCCAACTTAACCAAGTTCGTCCATTTTGGTGTCTCTTCATTCCGACTAGCTCCAAAGATGATCGAAACCAAACGTCAAGCATAGATTAATGTAATATGACACATTTAACCATTGGGAGAAGTTTGGGACGAAGGAAGAGAGAGTTGGTCCAAGAATCATCCACCTTAACCAAGTTCGTCCCTTTTGGTCTTTTTTCATTCCGACTAGCTGCAAAGATGACCGAACTCAAATGTCAACGATAGATTGATGTAATATGACAAATTAAACCATTGGGAGAAGTTTGGGTCGAAGGAAGAGTGATTTGGTCTATGAATCATCCAACTTAACCAAGTTCTTCGATTTTGGTCTTTCTTTGTTCCGACTTACTCCAAAGTTGACCAAGCTCAAATCTCAAGAATAGGTTGATGTAATATGACCCATTTAACAAATTGGATAAGTTTGGGATCAAGGAAGAGAGATTTAGACTAAGAATCATCCAACTTAACCAAGTTCGTCGATTTTGGTCTTTCTTCGTTTCGACTAGCTCTAAAGATGACCGAAGCCAAATGTCAAGCATAGATTGATGTAATATGACACATTAAACCATTGGGGAGAAGTTTGGGACGAAGGAAGAGAGATCTGGCCCAAGAATCACCCAACTTCACCAAGTTCGTCCATTTTGGTGTTTCTTCGTTCCGACTAACCCCAAAGATGACCGAACCCTAATGTCAAGCATAGATTGATGTAATATGACACATTAAACCATTGGGAGAAGTTTGGGATGAAGGAAGAGAGAGTTGGTCCAAGAATCATTCAACTTAACCAACTTCGTCCATTTTGGTCATTCTTCGTTCCGACTAGCTCCAAAGATGTCCGAACCCAAATGACAAGCATAGATTCATGCAATATGACACGTTAAACCATTGGGAGAAGTTTGGGATGACGGAAGAGAGATTTGGTCCAAGAATCACCCAACATAACCAAGTTCGTCCATTTTCGTCTTTCTTCGTTCCAACTAGCTCCAAAGATGACCGAACCAAAATGTCAAGCATAGATTGATGTAATATGACACATTAAACCATTGGGAGAAGTTTGGGACGAAGGAAGAGAGATTTGGTCCAAGAATCATCTAATTTAACAAAGTTCGTCCATTTTTGTCTTTCTTCGTTCCGACAAGCTCCAAAGATGACCGAACCCAAATGTCAAGCATAGATTGAAGTAATATGACACATTAAACCATTGGAAGAAGTTTTGGACCTAGGAAGAGAGATTTGGTCCAAGAATTATCCTACTTAACCAAGTTCGTCTATTTTGGTCTTTCTTCGTTCCGACTTGCTCCAAAGTTGGCCAAACTCAAATCTCAAGCATAGGTTGATGTAATATGACCCATTTAACCAATTGGATAAGTTTGGGATCAATGAAGAGAGATTTAGACTAAGAATCATCTAACTTAACCAAGTTCGTCGATTTTGGTCTTTCTTCGTTTCGACTAGCTCTAAATATGACCGAAGCCAAATGTCAAGCATAGATTGATGTAATATGACACATTAAACCATTGGGGAGAAGTTTGGGACGAAGGAAGAGAGATCTGGCCCAAGAATCACCCAACTTCACCAAGTTCGTCCATTTTCGTCTTTCTTCGTTCCGACTAGCTCCAAAGATGACCGAACCCAAATGACAAGCATAGATTCATGCAATATGACACGTTAAACCATTGGGAGAAGTTTGGGATGACGGAAGAGAGATTTGTTCAAAGACTCATCCAACTAAACCAAGTTCGTCCATTTTCGTCTTTCTTCGCTCCTACTAGGTCCAAAGATGACCGAACCCAAATGTCAAGCATAGATTGTTGTAAGATGACACATTAAACCATTGGGATAAGTTTGAGACAAAGGAAGAGAGATTTGGTCCAAGAATCATCCAACTTAACCAAGTTCGTCCATTTTGGTCATTTTTCTTTCCGACAAGCTCCAAAGATGACCGAACCCAAATGTCAAGCATAGATTGAAGTAATATGACACATTAAACCATTGGAAGAAGTTTTGGACCAAGGAAGAGAGATTTGGTCCAAGAATCATCCAACTTAACCAAGTTCATCCATTTTGGTGTCTCTTCAGTCCGACTAGCTCCAAAGATGATCGAACCCAAACGTCAAGCATAGATTAATGTAATATAACATATTAAACTATTGGGAGAAGTTTGGGACGAAGGAAGAGAGAGTTGGTCCAAGAATCATCCAACTTAAGCAAGTTCGTCCATTTTGGTCTTTTTTCGTTCCGACTAGCTCCAAAAATGACCGAACCCAAATGTCAAGCATAGATTGATGTAATATGACACATTAAACCATTGGGAGAAGTTTGGGATGACGGAAGAGAGATTTGTTCCAAGACTCATCCAACTAAACCAAGTTTGTCCATTTTCGTCTTTCTTCGCTCCTACTAGCTCTAAAGTTGACTAAACTCGAATCCTAAGCTTAGGTTGATGTAATATGACACATTAAACCATTGGGAGAAGTTTGGGACGAAGGAAGAGAGAGTTGGTCCAAGAATCATCCAACTTAAACAAGTTCGTCCATTTTGGTCTTTTTTCGTTCCGACTAGCTGCAAAGATGACCGAACTCAAATGTCAACGATTGATTGATGTAATATGACACATTAAACCATTGGGAGAAGTTTGGGTCGAAGGAAGAGTGATTTGGTCTATGAATCATCCAACTTAACCAAGTTCTTCGATTTTGGTCTTTCTTCGTTCCGAGTTGCTCCAAAGTTGACCAAGCTCAAATCTCAAGCATAGGTTGATGTAATATGACCCATTTAACCAATTGGATAAGTTTGGGATCAATGAAGAGAGATTTAGACTAAGAATCATCTAACTTAACCAAGTTCGTCGATTTTGGTCTTTCTTCGTTTCGACTAGCTCTAAAGATTACCGAAGCCAAATGTCAAGCATAGATTGATGTAATATGACACATTAAACCATTGGGGAGAAGTTTGGGACGAAGGAAGAGAGATTTGGTCCAAGAATCACCCAACTTAACCAAGTTCGTCCATTTTCGTCTTTCTTTGTTCCGACTAGCTCCAAATATGACCGAACCCAAATGTCAAGCATAAATTGATGTAAGATGACACATTAAACTATTGGGAGAATTTGCGACGAAGGAAAAGAGATTTGGTCCAAGAATCATCCAACTTAACCAAGTTCGTCCATTTTGGTCTTTTTTCGTTCCGACTAGCTCCAAAAATGACCGAACCCAAATGTCAAGCATAGATTGATGTAATATGACACATTAAACCATTGGGAGAAGTTTGGGATGACGGAAGAGAGATTTGTTCCAAGACTCATCCAACTAAACCAAGTTTGTCCATTTTCGTCTTTCTTCGCTCCTACTAGCTCCAAAGTTGACTAAACTCGAATCCTAAGCTTAGGTTGATGTAATATGACACATTAAACCATTGGGAGAAGTTTGGGACGAAGGAAGAGAGATTTGGTCCAAGAATCATCCAAATTAACCCAGTTCGTCCATTTTGGCCTTTCATCGTTCCAACTAGCCCCAAAGATGACCGAACTCAAATGTCGAGCATAGATTAATGTAATATGACACATTTAACCATTGGGAGAACTTTGGGACGAAGGAAGAGAGATTTAGTCTAAGATTCATCCAACTTAACAAAGTTCGTTGATTTTGGTCTTTCTTCATTCCGACTTGCTCCAAAGTTGACTAAACTCGAATCTCAAGCATAGGTTGATGTAATATGACACATTAAACCAGTTGGATAATTTTCGGATCAAGGAAAAGAGATTTGGACAAAGAATAATCCAACTTAACCAAGTTCATCTATTTTGGTCTTGCTTCGTTCCGACTAGCTCCAATGATGAACGAACCCAAATGTCAAGCATAGGTTAATGTAATATGACCCATTAAACCATTGCGAGAAGTTTGGGACGAAGGAAGATAGAGTTGGTCCAAGAATCATCCAACTTAACCAAGTTCATCCATTTTGGTCTTTCTTTGTTCTGACTTGCTCCAAAGTTGACCAAACTCAAATCTCAAGTATAGGTTGATGTAATATGACACATTAAACCATTGGGAGAGGTTTGCGACGAAGGGAGACAGATTTGGTCCAAGAATCATCCAACTTAACCAAGTTCGTCCATTTTGGTCTTTCATCGTTTCGACTAGCTCCAATGATGAACGAACCCAAATGTCAAGCATAGGTTAATGTAATATGACACATTAAACCATTGGGAGAAGTTTGGGACGAAGGAAGAGAGAGTTGGTCCAAGAATCATCCAACTTAACCAAGTTCATCCATTTTGGTCTTTCTTTGTTCTGACTTGCTCCAAAGTTGACCAAACTCAAATCTCAAGTATAGGTTGATGTAATATGACACATTAAACCATTGGGAGAGGTTTGCGACGAAGGGAGACAGATTTGGTCCAAGAATCATCCAACTTAACCAAGTTCATCCATTTTGGTCTTTCATCATTTCGACTAGCCCAAAGATGACCGAACCCAACTGTGAAGGATAGATTGATGTAATATGACACATTAAACCATTGGGAGATGTTTGGGTCGAAGGAAGAGAGATTTAGTCTAAGATTCATCCAACTTAACAAAGTTCGTCCATTTTGGTCTTTCTTCGTTCCGACTTGCTCCAAAGTTGACTAAACTCGAATCTCAAGCATAGGTTGATGTAATAAGACACATTAAACCAGTTGGATAATTTTCGGATCAAGGAAAAGAGATTTGGACAAAGAATAATCCAACTTAACCAAGTTCATCTATTTTGGTCTTGCTTCGTTCCGACTAGCTCCAATGATGAACGAACCCAAATGTCAAGCATAGGTTAATGTAATATGACACATTAAACCATTGGGAGAGGTTTGCGACGAAGGGAGACAGATTTGGTCCAAGAATCATCCAACTTAACCAAGTTCGTCCATTTTAGTCTTTCATCGTTTCGACTAGCCCAAAGATGACCGAACCCAAATGTCAAGCATAGATTGATGTAATATGACACATTAAACCATTGGGAGAAGTTTGGGACGAAGGAAGAGAGATTTGGTCCAAGAATCATCCAACTTAGGCAAGTTCATCCATTTTCGTCTTTTTTCGTTCCGACTAGCTCCAAAGAAGACCAAACCCAAATGTCAAGCATAGATTGATGTAATATGACACATTAAACTATTGGGAGAAGTTTGGGACCAAGGAAGAGATATTTGGTCCAAGAATCATCCAACTTAACCAAGTTCGTCCATTTTTGTCTTTCTTCGTTCTAACTAGCTCCAAAGATGACCGAACCCAAATGTCAAGCATAGATTGATGTAAGATGACACTTTAAACCATTGGGAGAAGTTTGGGATGACGGAACAGAGATTTGGTCCAAGAATCATCCAACTTAACTAGGTTCGTCCATTTTGGTCTTTCTTAGTTCCTAGTAGCTCCAAAGTTGACCAAACTCGAATCCCAAGCATAGGTTGATGTAATATGACACATTAAACCATTGGGAGAAGTTTGGGACGAAGGAAGAGAGATTTGGTCCAAGAATCATCCAAATTAACCCAGTTCGTCCATTTTGGCCTTTCATCGTTCCAACTAGCCCCAAAGATGACCGAACTCAAATGTCGAGCATAGATTAATGTAATATGACACATTTAACCATTGGGAGAACTTTGGGACGAAGGAAGAGAGATTTGGTCTAAGAATCATCCAAGTTAAGAAAGTTCTTCGATTTTGGTCTTTCATCAATCCGACTTTCTCCAAAGTTTACCAAACTCGAATCTCAAGCATAGGTTGATGTAATATGACACATTAAACCAATTTGATATGTTTCGGATCAAGGAAGAGAGATTTGGACTAAGAATCATCCAACTTAACCAAGTTCGTCGATTTTGCTCTTTCTTCGTTTCGACTAGCTCTAAAGATGACCGAACCCAAATGTCAAGCATAGATTGATGTAATATGACACATTAAACCATTGGAAGAAGTTTTGGACCAAGGAAGAGAGATTTGGTCCAAGAATCATCCAACTTAACCAAGTTCGTCCATTTTGGTGTTTCTTCGTTTCGACTAGCTCCTAAGATGATCAAACCCAAACGTCAAGCATAGATTAATGTAATATGACACATTAAACCATTGGGAGAAGTTTGGGACGAACGAAGAGAAAGTTGGTCCAAGAATCATCCAACTTAACCAAGTTCATCCATTTTGGTCTTTCTTCATTCTGACTACCTCAAAAGATGACCGCACCCAAATGTCAAGCATAGATCGATGTAAGATGGCACATTAAACCATTGGGAGAGGTTTACGACGAAGGGAGACAGATTTGGTCCAAGAATCATCCAACTTAACCAAGTTCGTCCATTTTCGTCTTTCATCGTTCCGACTAGCCCCAAAGATGACCGAACTCAAATGTCAAGGATAGATTGATGTAATATGACACATTAAACCATTGGGAGAAGTTTGGGTCGAAGGAAGAGAGATTTAGTCTAAGAATCATCCAACTTAACAAAGTTCGTCGATTTTGGTCTTTCTTCGTTCCGACTTGCTCCAAAGTTGACCAAACTCGAATCTCAAGCATAGGTTGATGTAATGTGACACATTAAATCAATTGGATAAGTTTCGGATCAAGGAAAAGAGATTTGGACTAAGAATCATCCAACTTAGCCAAGTTCATCAATTTTGGTTTTGCTTCGTTCCGACTACCTCTAAAGATGACCAAAACCAAATGTCAAGCATAGATTAATGTAATATGACACATTAATCCATTCGGAGAAGTTTGGGACGAAGGAAGAGAGATTTGGTCCAAGAATCATCCAACTTAAGCAAGTTCGTCCATTTTCGTCTTTCTTCATTCCGACTAGCTCCAAAGATGATCGAACCCAAATGTCAAGCACAGATTGATGTAAGATGACACATTAAACCACTGGGAGAAGTGTGGGACGAAGGAAGAGAGATTTGGTCCAAGAATCATCCAACTTAACCAAGTTCGTCCATTTTCGTCTTTCCTCGTTCCGACTAGCTCCAAAGATGACTGAACCCAAATGTCAAGGATAGATTGATGTAATATGACACATTAAACCATTGCGAGATGTTTAGTTCGAAGGAAGAGAGATTTGGTCTAAGAATCATCCAACTTAACCAAGTTTGTCCATTTTCGTCTTTCCTCGTTCCGACTAGCTCCAAAGATGACCGAACCCGAATCTCAAGCATAGGTTGATGTAATATGACACATTAAACCAATTGGATAAGTTTCGGATCAAGGAAGAGAGATTTGGACTAAGAATCATCCAACTTAACCAAGTTCATCAATTTTGGTCTTGCTTCGTTCCCACTAGCTCTAAAGATACCCAAACCCAAATGTCAAGCATAGATTGATGTAAGATGACACATTAAACCATTGGGAGAAGTTTGGGACGAAGGAAGTGAGATTTGGTCCAAGAATCATCTAACTTAACTAAGTTCATCGATTTTCGTCTGTCTTCGTTCCGACTAGCTCCAAAGATGACCGAACCCAAATGTCAAGCATAGATTGATGTAAGATGACACATTAAACCATTCGGAGAAGTTTGGGATGAAGGATGAGTGATTTGGTCCAAGAATCATCCAACTTAACCAAGTTCGTTCATGTTGATCTTTCTTCATTCCGACTAGCCCCAAAGATGACCGAACCCAAATGTCAAGGATAGATTGATGTAATATGACACATTAAACCATTGGGAGAAGTTTGGGATGACGGAAGAGAGATTTGGTCCAAGAATCATCCAACTTAACCAAGTTCGTCCATTTTGGTCTTTCTTCGTTCCGACTAGCTCCAAAGATGACCGAACCCAACTGTCAAGCATAGATTCATGTAAGATGAAAAATTAAACCATTCGGAGAAGTTTGGGATGAAGGATGAGAGATTTGGCCCAAGAATCATCCAACTTAACCAAGTTCGTTCATGTTGATCTTTCTTCGTTCCGACTAGCCCCAAAGATGACTGAACCCAAATGTCAGGGATAGATTGATGTACTTTGACACATTAAACCGTTGGGAGAAGTTTGGGATGACGGAACAGAGATTTGGTCCAAGAATCATCCAACTTAACCATGTTCGTCCATTTTGGTCTTTCTTCGTTCCTACTAGCTCCAAAGTTGAGCAAACTCGAATCCCAAGCATAGGTTGATGTAATATGACACATTAAACCATTGGGAGAAATTTGGGTTGAAAGAAGAGAGATTTGGTCTAAGAATCATCCAAATTAACAAAATTCGTCGATTTTTGTCTTTCTTCGGTCAGACTTGCTCCAAAGTTGACTAAACTCGAATCTCAAGCATAGGTTGATGTAATATGACACATTAAACCAATTGGATAAGTTTCGGATCAAGGAAAAGAGATTTGGTCCAAGAATCATCCAACTTTACCAAGTTCGTCCATTTTCGTCTTTCTTCGTTCCGACAAGCTCCAAAGATGACTGAACCTAAATGTCAAGCATAGATTGAAGTAATTTGACACGTTAAACCATTGGGAGAACTTTGGGTCGAAGGAAGAGAGATTTTGTCGAAGAATCATCCAACTTAACAAAGTTCGTCGATTTTGGTCTTTCTTCGTTCCGACATGCTCCAAAGTTGACCAAACTCGAATCTCAAGCATAGGTTGATGTAATGTGACACATTAAACCAATTGGATAAGTTTCGGATCAAGGAAAAGAGATTTGGGCTAAGAATCATTCAACTTAACCAGGTTCATCAATTTTGGTCTTGCTTCGTTCCGACTAGCTCTAAAGATGACCAAACCCAAATGTTAAGCATAGATTGATGTAATATGACACATTAAACCATTGGGAGAAGTTTGGGACGAAGGAAGAGAGATTTGGCCCAAGAATCATCCAACTTAACCAAGTTCGTTCATGTTGATCTTTCTTCGTTCCGACTAGCCCCAAAGATGACTGAACCCAAATGTCAGGGATAGATTGATGTAATTTGACACATTAAACCGTTGGGAGAAGTTTGGGATGACGGAACAGAGATTTGGTCCAAGAATCATCCAACTTAACCATGTTCGTCCATTTTGGTCTTTCTTCGTTCCTACTAGCTCCAAAGCTGAGCAAACTCGAATCCCAAGCATAGGTTGATGTAATATGACAGATTAAACCATTGGGAGAAATTTGGGTTGAAGGAAGAGAGATTTGGTCCAAGAATCATCTAACTTAACTGAGTTCATCGATTTTGGTCTTTCTTCGTTCCGACTAGCTCCAAAGATGTCCGAACCCAAATGTCAACATAGATTGATGTAATATGACAAATTAAACCATTGGGAGAAGTTTGGGACGAAGGAAGAGAGATTTGGTCCAAGAATCATCCAACTTAAGCAAGTTCGTCCATTTTCGTCTTTCTTCGTTCCGACTAGCTCCAAAGATGACCGAACTCAAATGTCAAGCACAGATTGATGTAAGATGACACATTAAACCATTGGGAGAAGTTTGGGATGACGGAAGAGAGATTTGGTCCAAGAATCATCCAACTTAACCAAGTTTATCCATTTTCGTGTTTCTTCGTTCTGACTAGCTCTAAAGATGACCAAAACCAAATGTCAAGCATAGATTAATGTAATATGACACATTAATCCATTCGGAGAAGTTTGGGACAAAGGAAGAGAGATTTGGTCCAAGAATCATCCAACTTAAGCAAGTTCGTCCATTTTCGTCTTTCTTCGTTCCGACTAGCTCCAAAGATGACCGAACCCAAATGTCAAGCACAGATTGATGTAAGATGACACATTAAACCAATTGGATAAGTTTCGGATCAAGGAAAAGAGATTTGGTCCAAGAATCATCCAACTTAACCAAGTTCGTTCATTTTCGTCTTTCTTCGTTCCGACAAGCTCCAAAGATGACCGAACCCAAATGTCAAGCATAGTTTGAAGTAATATGACACATTAAACCATTGGGAGAAGTTTGGGTCGAAGGAAAAGAGATTTTGTCGAAGAATCATCCAACTTAACAAAGTTCGTCGATTTTGGTCTTTCTTCGTTCCGACTTGCTCCAAAGTTGACTAAACTCGAATCTCAAGCATAGGTTGATGTAATATGACACATTAAACCATTGGGAGATGTTTGGGTTGAAGGAAGACAGATTTGGTCAATAAAATTATCCAACTTAAGCAAGTTCGTCCATTTTCGTCTTTCTTCGTTCCGACTAGCTCCAAAGATGACCGAACCCAAATGTCAAGCATAGATTGATGTAAGATGACACATTAAACCATTGGGAGAAGTTTGGGATGACGGAAGAGAGATTTGGTCCAAGAATCATCCAACTTAACCAAGTTCATCCATTTTGGTCTTTCTTCGTTTCGACTAGCTCCTAAGATGATCAAACCCAAACGTCAAGCATAGATTAATGTAATATGACACATTAAACCATTGGGAGAAGTTTGGGACGAACGAAGAGAAAGTTGGTCCAAGAATCATCCAACTTAACCAAGTTCATCCATTTTGGTCTTTCTTCATTCTGACTACCTCAAAAGATGACCGCACCCAAATGTCAAGCATAGATCGATGTAAGATGGCACATTAAACCATTGGGAGAGGTTTACGACGAAGGGAGACAGATTTGGTCCAAGAATCATCCAACTTAACCAAGTTCGTCCATTTTCGTCTTTCATCGTTCCGACTAGCCCCAAAGATGACCGAACCCAAATGTCAAGGATAGATTGATGTAATATGACACATTAAACCATTGGGAGAAGTTTGGGTCGAAGGAAGAGAGATTTAGTCTAAGAATCATCCAACTTAACAAAGTTCGTCGATTTTGGTCTTTCTTCGTTCCGACTTGCTCCAAAGTTGACCAAACTCGAATCTCAAGCATAGGTTGATGTAATGTGACACATTAAATCAATTGGATAAGTTTCGGATCAAGGAAAAGAGATTTGGACTAAGAATCATCCAACTTAGCCAAGTTCATCAATTTTGGTTTTGCTTCGTTCCGACTACCTCTAAAGATGACCAAAACCAAATGTCAAGCATAGATTAATGTAATATGACACATTAATCCATTCGGAGAAGTTTGGGACGAAGGAAGAGAGATTTGGTCCAAGAATCATCCAACTTAAGCAAGTTCGTCCATTTTCGTCTTTCTTCATTCCGACTAGCTCCAAAGATGATCGAACCCAAATGTCAAGCACAGATTGATGTAAGATGACACATTAAACCACTGGGAGAAGTGTGGGACGAAGGAAGAGAGATTTGGTCCAAGAATCATCCAACTTAACCAAGTTCGTCCATTTTCGTCTTTCCTCGTTCCGACTAGCTCCAAAGATGACTGAACCCAAATGTCAAGGATAGATTGATGTAATATGACACATTAAACCATTGCGAGATGTTTAGTTCGAAGGAAGAGAGATTTGGTCTAAGAATCATCCAACTTAACCAAGTTTGTCCATTTTCGTCTTTCCTCGTTCCGACTAGCTCCAAAGATGACCGAACCCGAATCTCAAGCATAGGTTGATGTAATATGACACATTAAACCAATTGGATAAGTTTCGGATCAAGGAAGAGAGATTTGGACTAAGAATCATCCAACTTAACCAAGTTCATCAATTTTGGTCTTGCTTCGTTCCCACTAGCTCTAAAGATACCCAAACCCAAATGTCAAGCATAGATTGATGTAAGATGACACATTAAACCATTGGGAGAAGTTTGGGACGAAGGAAGTGAGATTTGGTCCAAGAATCATCTAACTTAACTAAGTTCATCGATTTTCGTCTGTCTTCGTTCCGACTAGCTCCAAAGATGACCGAACCCAAATGTCAAGCATAGATTGATGTAAGATGACACATTAAACCATTCGGAGAAGTTTGGGATGAAGGATGAGTGATTTGGTCCAAGAATCATCCAACTTAACCAAGTTCGTTCATGTTGATCTTTCTTCATTCCGACTAGCCCCAAAGATGACCGAACCCAAATGTCAAGGATAGATTGATGTAATATGACACATTAAACCATTGGGAGAAGTTTGGGATGACGGAAGAGAGATTTGGTCCAAGAATCATCCAACTTAACCAAGTTCGTCCATTTTGGTCTTTCTTCGTTCCGACTAGCTCCAAAGATGACCGAACCCAACTGTCAAGCATAGATTCATGTAAGATGAAAAATTAAACCATTCGGAGAAGTTTGGGATGAAGGATGAGAGATTTGGCCCAAGAATCATCCAACTTAACCAAGTTCGTTCATGTTGATCTTTCTTCGTTCCGACTAGCCCCAAAGATGACTGAACCCAAATGTCAGGGATAGATTGATGTACTTTGACACATTAAACCGTTGGGAGAAGTTTGGGATGACGGAACAGAGATTTGGTCCAAGAATCATCCAACTTAACCATGTTCGTCCATTTTGGTCTTTCTTCGTTCCTACTAGCTCCAAAGTTGAGCAAACTCGAATCCCAAGCATAGGTTGATGTAATATGACACATTAAACCATTGGGAGAAATTTGGGTTGAAAGAAGAGAGATTTGGTCTAAGAATCATCCAAATTAACAAAATTCGTCGATTTTTGTCTTTCTTCGGTCAGACTTGCTCCAAAGTTGACTAAACTCGAATCTCAAGCATAGGTTGATGTAATATGACACATTAAACCAATTGGATAAGTTTCGGATCAAGGAAAAGAGATTTGGTCCAAGAATCATCCAACTTTACCAAGTTCGTCCATTTTCGTCTTTCTTCGTTCCGACAAGCTCCAAAGATGACTGAACCTAAATGTCAAGCATAGATTGAAGTAATTTGACACGTTAAACCATTGGGAGAACTTTGGGTCGAAGGAAGAGAGATTTTGTCGAAGAATCATCCAACTTAACAAAGTTCGTCGATTTTGGTCTTTCTTCGTTCCGACATGCTCCAAAGTTGACCAAACTCGAATCTCAAGCATAGGTTGATGTAATATGACACATTAAACCAATTGGATAAGTTTCGGATCAAGGAAAAGAGATTTGGGCTAAGAATCATCCAACTTAACCAGGTTCATCAATTTTGGTCTTGCTTCGTTCCGACTAGCTCTAAAGATGACCAAACCCAAATGTTAAGCATAGATTGATGTAATATGACACATTAAACCATTGGGAGAAGTTTGGGACGAAGGAAGAGAGATTTGGCCCAAGAATCATCCAACTTAACCAAGTTCGTTCATGTTGATCTTTCTTCGTTCCGACTAGCCCCAAAGATGACTGAACCCAAATGTCAGGGATAGATTGATGTAATTTGACACATTAAACCGTTGGGAGAAGTTTGGGATGACGGAACAGAGATTTGGTCCAAGAATCATCCAACTTAACCATGTTCGTCCATTTTGGTCTTTCTTCGTTCCTACTAGCTCCAAAGCTGAGCAAACTCGAATCCCAAGCATAGGTTGATGTAATATGACAGATTAAACCATTGGGAGAAATTTGGGTTGAAGGAAGAGAGATTTGGTCCAAGAATCATCTAACTTAACTGAGTTCATCGATTTTGGTCTTTCTTCGTTCCGACTAGCTCCAAAGATGTCCGAACCCAAATGTCAACATAGATTGATGTAATATGACAAATTAAACCATTGGGAGAAGTTTGGGACGAAGGAAGAGAGATTTGGTCCAAGAATCATCCAACTTAAGCAAGTTCGTCCATTTTCGTCTTTCTTCGTTCCGACTAGCTCCAAAGATGACCGAACTCAAATGTCAAGCACAGATTGATGTAAGATGACACATTAAACCATTGGGAGAAGTTTGGGATGACGGAAGAGAGATTTGGTCCAAGAATCATCCAACTTAACCAAGTTTATCCATTTTCGTGTTTCTTCGTTCTGACTAGCTCTAAAGATGACCAAAACCAAATGTCAAGCATAGATTAATGTAATATGACACATTAATCCATTCGGAGAAGTTTGGGACAAAGGAAGAGAGATTTGGTCCAAGAATCATCCAACTTAAGCAAGTTCGTCCATTTTCGTCTTTCTTCGTTCCGACTAGCTCCAAAGATGACCGAACCCAAATGTCAAGCACAGATTGATGTAAGATGACACATTAAACCAATTGGATAAGTTTCGGATCAAGGAAAAGAGATTTGGTCCAAGAATCATCCAACTTAACCAAGTTCGTTCATTTTCGTCTTTCTTCGTTCCGACAAGCTCCAAAGATGACCGAACCCAAATGTCAAGCATAGTTTGAAGTAATATGACACATTAAACCATTGGGAGAAGTTTGGGTCGAAGGAAAAGAGATTTTGTCGAAGAATCATCCAACTTAACAAAGTTCGTCGATTTTGGTCTTTCTTCGTTCCGACTTGCTCCAAAGTTGACTAAACTCGAATCTCAAGCATAGGTTGATGTAATATGACACATTAAACCATTGGGAGATGTTTGGGTTGAAGGAAGACAGATTTGGTCAATAAAATTATCCAACTTAAGCAAGTTCGTCCATTTTCGTCTTTCTTCGTTCCGACTAGCTCCAAAGATGACCGAACCCAAATGTCAAGCATAGATTGATGTAAGATGACACATTAAACCATTGGGAGAAGTTTGGGATGACGGAAGAGAGATTTGGTCCAAGAATCATCCAACTTAACGAAGTTCGTCCATTTTTGACTTTGTTCGTTTCGACTAGCTCCAAAGATGACCAAACCCAAATGTCAAGCATAGATTCATGTAAGATGACACATTAAACCATTGGGAGAAGTTTGGGAAGACAGAAGAGAGATTTGGTCCAAGAATCATTCAACTTAACCAAGTTCGTCCATTTTTGTCTTTGTTTGTTTCGACTAGCTCCAAAGATGACCGAACCCAAATGTCAAGCATAGATTCAT
Source organism: Bauhinia variegata (assembly GCA_022379115.2). NCBI lineage: Eukaryota > Viridiplantae > Streptophyta > Magnoliopsida > Fabales > Fabaceae > Bauhinia > Bauhinia variegata. Next base: position 109,166 of record JAKRYI020000200.1, on the reverse strand, counting down.
GTAAGATGACACATTAAACCATTGGGAGAAGTTTCGGATGACGGAAGAGAGATTTGATCCAAGAATCATCCAACTTAACCCAGTTCGTACATTTTCGCCTTTCATCCTTCCGACTAGCCCCAAAGATGACCGAACTCAAATGTCGAGGATAAATTGATGTAATATGAAACATTTAACCATTGGGAGAACTTTGAAACGAACGAAGAGAGATTTGGTCTATGAATAATCCAACTTAACAAAGTTCTTCGATTTTTGTCTTTCATCGATCCAACTTGCTCCAAAGTTGACCAAACTCGAATCTCAAGCATAGGTGGATGTAATATGACACATTAAACCAATTGGATAAGTTTTGAATCAAGGAAGAGAGATTTGGACTAAGAATCATCCAACTTAACCAAGTTTGTCGATTTTGGTCTTTCTTCGTTCCGACTAGCTCAAAAGATGACCGAACCCAAATGTCAAGCATAGATTGCTGTAATATGACACATTAAACCATTGGGAGAAGTTTGGGACGAAGGAAGAGAGATTTGGTCCAAGAATCATCCAACTTAACTAAGTTCGTCTTTCTTCGTTCCGACTAGCTCCAAAGATGACCGAACCCAAATGTCAAGCATAGATTGATGTAAGATGACACATTAAACCATTCGGAGAAGTTTTGGATGAAAGATGAGAGATTTGGTCCAAGAATCATCCAACTTAACCAAGTTCGTCGATTTTTGTCTTTCTTTGTTCCGACTTGCTCCAGAGTTGACTAAACTCGAATCTCAAGCATAGGTTGATGTAATATGACACATTAAACCAATTGGATAAGTTTCAGATCAAGGAAAAGAGATTTGGACTTAGAATTATCCAACTTAACCAAGTTCATCAATTTTGGTCTTGGTTCGTTCCGACTAGCTCAAAAGATGACCAAACCCAAATGTCAAGCATAGATTGATGTAAGATGACACATTAAACCATTGGGAGAAGTTTGGGATGACGGAAGAGAGATTTGGTCCAAGAATCATCCAACTTAACCAAGTTCGTCGATTTTGGTCTTTCTTCGTTCCGACTAGCTCTAAAGATGACCGAACCCAAATGTCAAGCATAGATTGATGTAATATGACACGTTAAACCATTGGGAGAAGTTTGGGAGGAAGGAAGAGGGAATTGGTCCAAGAATCATCCAACTTAACTAACTTCGTTTATTTTGGTCTTTGTTCGTTCCGACTAGCCCCAAAGATGACCAAACCCAAATGTCAAGGATAGAATGATGTAATATGACACATTAAACTATTGGGAGAAGTTTGGGTCGAAGGAAGAGAGATTTGGTCCAAGAATCATCCTACTTAACAAAGTCGTCCATTTTGGTCTTTCTTCGTTCCGACTAGGTCCGAAGAGGACCGAACCCAAATGTCAAGGATAGATTGATGTAATATGACAGAAGAGAGATTTGGTCCAAGAATCATCCAACTTAACCAAGTTCGTCTATTTTGGTCTTTCTTCGTTCCTACTAGCTCCAGAGTTGACCAAACTCGAATCTCAAGCATAGGTTGATATACTATGACACATTAACCCATTGGGAGAAATTTGGGTTGAAGGAAGAGAGATTTGGTCCAAGAATCATCCAACTTAACTGAGTTCATCGATTTTGGTCTTTCTTCGTTCCGACTAGCTCCAAAGATGTCCGAACCCAAATGTCAACATAGATTGATGTAATATGACAAATTAAACCATTGGGAGAAGTTTGGGACGAAGGAAGAGAGATTTGGTCCAAGAATCATCCAACTTAACTATGTTCGTCTTTCTTCGTTCCGATGAGCCCCAAAGATGACTGAACCCAAATGTCAAGCATAGATTTATGTAAGATGACCCATTAAACCATTCGGAGAAGTTTGGGACGAAGGATGAGAGATTTGGTGCAAGAATCATCCAACTTAACCAAGTTCGTCCATCTTGGTCTTTCTTCGTTCCGACTAGCCCCAAAGATGACTGAACCCAAATGTCAAGCATAGATTGATGTAATATGACACGTTAAACCATTGGGAGAAGTTTGGGAGGAAGGAAGAGGGAATTGGTCCAAGAATCATCCAACTTAACTAACTTCGTTTATTTTGGTCTTTGTTCGTTCCGACTAGCCCCAAAGATGACCAAACCCAAATGTCAAGGATAGATTGATGTAATATGACACATTAAACCATTGGGAGATGTTTGGGTCGAAGGAAGAGAGATTTGGTCCAAGAATCATCCAACTTAACAAAGTCGTCCATTTTGGTCTTTCTTCATTCCAACTAGGTCCGAAGAGGATCGAACCCAAATGTCAAGGATAGATTGATGTAATATGACAGAAGAGAGATTTGGTCCAAGAATCATCCAACTTAACCAAGTTCGTCGATTTTGGTCTTTCTTCGTTCCGACTAGCTCCAAAGATTACCGAACCCAAATGTCAAGCATAGATTGATGTAAGATGACACATTAAACCATTCGGAGAAGTTTGGGATGAAAGATGAGAGATTTGGTCCAAGAATCATCCAACTTAACCAAGTTCGTCGATTTTTGTCTTTCTTCGTTCCGACTTGCTCCAAAGTTGACTAAACTCGAATCTCAAGCATAGGTTGATGTAATATGACACATTAAACCAATTGGATAAGTTTCGGATCAAGGAAAAGAGATTTGGACTAAGAATTATCCAACTTAACCAAGTTCATCAATTTTGGTCTTGCTTCGTTCCGACTAGCTCAAAAGATGACCAAACCCAACTGTCAAGCATAGATTCATGTAAGATGACAAATTAAACCATTCGGAGAAGTTTGGGATGAAGGATGAGAGATTTGGCCCAAGAATCATCCAACTTAACCAAGTTCGTTCATGTTGATCTTTCTTCGTTCCGACTAGCCCCAAAGATGACTGAACCCAAATGTCAGGGATAGATTGATGTAATTTGACACATTAAACCGTTGGGAGAAGTTTGGGATGACGGAACAGAGATTTGGTCCAAGAATCATCCAACTTAACCATGTTCGTCCATTTTGGTCTTTCTTCGTTCCTACTAGCTCCAAAGCTGAGCAAACTCGAATCCCAAGCATAGGTTGATGTAATATGACATATTAAACCATTGGGAGAAATTTGGGTTGAAGGAAGAGAGATTTGGTCCAAGAATCATCCAACTTAACTGAGTTCATCGATTTTGGTCTTTCTTCGTTCCGACTAGCTCCAAAGATGTCCGAACCCAAATGTCAACATAGATTGATGTAATATGACAAATTAAACCATTGGGAAAAGTTTGGGACGAAGAAAGAGAGATTTGGTCCAAGAATCATCCAACTTAACTATGTTCGTCTATTTTCGTCTTTCTTCGTTCCGACTAGCTCCAAAGATGACTGAACCCAAATGTCAAGCATAGATTTATGTAAGATGACCCATTAAACCATTCGGAGAAGTTTGGGACGAATGATGAGAGATTTGGTCCAAGAATCATCCAACTTAACCAAGTTCGTCCATCTTGGTCTTTCTTCGTTCCGACTAGCCCCAAAGATGACCAAACCCAAATGTCAAGGATAGAATGATGTAATATGACACATTAAACTATTGGGAGAAGTTTGGGTCGAAGGAAGAGAGATTTGGTCCAAGAATCATCCTACTTAACAAAGTCGTCCATTTTGGTCTTTCTTCGTTCCGACTAGCTCCGAAGAGGACCGAACCCAAATGTCAAGGATAGATTGATGTTATATGACAGAAGAGAGATTTGGTCCAAGAATCATCCAACTTAACTAAGTTCGTCGATTTTGGTCTTTCTTCGTTCCGACTAGCTCTAAAGATGACCGAACCCAAATGTCAAGCATAGATTGATGTAATATGACACGTTAAACCATTGGGAGAAGTTTGGGAGGAAGGAAGAGGGAATTGGTCCAAGAATCATCCAACTTAACTAACTTCGTTCATTTTGGTCTTTGTTCGTTCCGACTAGCCCCAAAGATGACCAAACCCAAATGTCAAGGATAGAATGATGTAATATGACACATTAAACTATTGGGAGAAGTTTGGGTCGAAGGAAGAGAGATTTGGTCCAAGAATCATCCTACTTAACAAAGTCGTCCATTTTGGTCTTTCTTCGTTCCGACTAGGTCCGAAGAGGACCGAACCCAAATGTCAAGGATAGATTAATGTAATATGACAGAAGAGAGATTGGGTCCAAGAATCATCCAACTTAACCAAGTTCGTCCATTTTGGACTTTCTTCGTTCCGACTAGCTCTAAAGATGACCGAACCCAAATGTCAAGCATAGATTACTGTAATATGACAAATTAAACCATAGGGAGCGGTTTGGGACGAAGGAAGAGAGCTTTGGTCCAAGAATCATCCAACTTCACCAAGTTCGTCCATTTTGGTCTTTCTTCGTTCCGACTAGCTCCAAAGATTACCGAACCCAAATGTCAAGGATAGATTGATGTAATATGACACATTAAACCATTGGGAGATGTTTGGGTCGAAGGAAGAGAGATTTGGTCCAAGAATCATCCAACTTAACAAAGTCGTCCATTTTGGTCTTTCTTCATTCCAACTAGGTCCGAAGAGGATCGAACCCAAATGTCAAGGATAGATTGATGTAATATGACAGAAGAGAGATTTGGTCCAAGAATCATCCAACTTAACCAAGTTCGTCGATTTTGGTCTTTCTTCGTTCCGACTAGCTCCAAAGATTACCGAACCCAAATGTCAAGCATAGATTGATGTAAGATGACACATTAAACCATTCGGAGAAGTTTGGGATGAAAGATGAGAGATTTGGTCCAAGAATCATCCAACTTAACCAAGTTCGTCGATTTTTGTCTTTCTTCGTTCCGACTTGTTCCAAAGTTGACTAAACTCGAATCTCAAGCATAGGTTGATGTAATATGACACATTAAACCAATTGGATAAGTTTCGGATCAAGGAAAAGAGATTTGGACTAAGAATTATCCAACTTAACCAAGTTCATCAATTTTGGTCTTGCTTCGTTCCGACTAGCTCAAAAGATGACCAAACCCAACTGTCAAGCATAGATTCATGTAAGATGACAAATTAAACCATTCGGAGAAGTTTGGGATGAAGGATGAGAGATTTGGCCCAAGAATCATCCAACTTAACCAAGTTCGTTCATGTTGATCTTTCTTCGTTCCGACTAGCCCCAAAGATGACTGAACCCAAATGTCAGGGATAGATTGATGTAATTTGACACATTAAACCGTTGGGAGAAGTTTGGGATGACGGAACAGAGATTTGGTCCAAGAATCATCCAACTTAACCATGTTCGTCCATTTTGGTCTTTCTTCGTTCCTACTAGCTCCAAAGCTGAGCAAACTCGAATCCCAAGCATAGGTTGATGTAATATGACATATTAAACCATTGGGAGAAATTTGGGTTGAAGGAAGAGAGATTTGGTTCAAGAATCATCCAACTTAACTGAGTTCATCGATTTTGGTCTTTCTTCGTTCCGACTAGCTCCAAAGATGTCCGAACCCAAATGTCAACATAGATTGATGTAATATGACAAATTAAACCATTGGGAAAAGTTTGGGACGAAGAAAGAGAGATTTGGTCCAAGAATCATCCAACTTAACTATGTTCGTCTATTTTCGTCTTTCTTCGTTCCGACTAGCTCCAAAGATGACTGAACCCAAATGTCAAGCATAGATTTATGTAAGATGACCCATTAAACCATTCGGAGAAGTTTGGGACGAATGATGAGAGATTTGGTCCAAGAATCATCCAACTTAACCAAGTTCGTCCATCTTGGTCTTTCTTCGTTCCGACTAGCCCCAAAGATGACCAAACCCAAATGTCAAGGATAGAATGATGTAATATGACACATTAAACTATTGGGAGAAGTTTGGGTCGAAGGAAGAGAGATTTGGTCCAAGAATCATCCTACTTAACAAAGTCGTCCATTTTGGTCTTTCTTCGTTCCGACTAGCTCCGAAGAGGACCGAACCCAAATGTCAAGGATAGATTGATGTTATATGACAGAAGAGAGATTTGGTCCAAGAATCATCCAACTTAACTAAGTTCGTCGATTTTGGTCTTTCTTCGTTCCGACTAGCTCTAAAGATGACCGAACCCAAATGTCAAGCATAGATTGATGTAATATGACACGTTAAACCATTGGGAGAAGTTTGGGAGGAAGGAAGAGGGAATTGGTCCAAGAATCATCCAACTTAACTAACTTCGTTCATTTTGGTCTTTGTTCGTTCCGACTAGCCCCAAAGATGACCAAACCCAAATGTCAAGGATAGAATGATGTAATATGACACATTAAACTATTGGGAGAAGTTTGGGTCGAAGGAAGAGAGATTTGGTCCAAGAATCATCCTACTTAACAAAGTCGTCCATTTTGGTCTTTCTTCGTTCCGACTAGGTCCGAAGAGGACCGAACCCAAATGTCAAGGATAGATTGATGTAATATGACAGAAGAGAGATTGGGTCCAAGAATCATCCAACTCAACCAAGTTCGTCCATTTTGGACTTTCTTCGTTCCGACTAGCTCTAAAGATGACCGAACCCAAATGTCAAGCATAGATTACTGTAATATGACAAATTAAACCATAGGGAGCGGTTTGGGACGAAGGAAGAGAGCTTTGGTCCAAGAATCATCCAACTTCACCAAGTTCGTCCATTTTGGTCTTTCTTCGTTCCGACTAGCTCCAAAGATTACCGAACCCAAATGTCAAGGATAGATTGATGTAATATGACACATTAAACCATTGGGAGATGTTTGGGTCGAAGGAAGAGAGATTTGGTCCAAGAATCATCCAACTTAACAAAGTCGTCCATTTTGGTCTTTCTTCCTTCCGACTAGGTCCGAAGAGGATCGAACCCAAATGTCAAGGATAGATTAATGTAATATGACAGAAGAGAGATTTGGTCCAAGAATCATCCAACTTAACCAAGTTCGTCGATTTTGGACTTTCTTCGTTCCGACTAGCTCTAAAGATGACCGAACCCAAATGTCAAGCATAGATTACTGTAATATGACAAATTAAACCATAGGGAGCGGTTTGGGACGAAGGAAGAGAGATTTGGTCCAAGAATCATCCAACTTCACCAAGTTCGTCCATTTTGGTCTTTCTTCGTTCCGACTAGCTCCAAAGATTACCGAACCCAAATGTCAAGGATAGATAGATGTAATATGACACATTAAACCATTGGGAGATGTTTGGGTCGAAGGAAGAGAGATTTGGTCCAAGAATCATCGAACTTAACCAAGTTCGTCGATTTTGGCCTTTCTTCGTTCTGACTAGCTCTAAAGATGACCGAACCCAAATGTCAAGCATAGATTACTGTAATATGACAAATTAAACCATAGGGAGAGGTTTGGGACGAAGGAAGAGAGATTTGGTCCAAGAATCATCCAACTTCACCAAGTTCGTCCATTTTGGTCTTTCTTCGTTCCGACTAGCTCCAAAGATGACCGAACCCAAATGTCAAGGATAGATTGATGTAATATGACACATTAAACCATTGGGAGAAGTTTGGGTCGAAGGAAGAGAGATTTGGTCCAAGAATCATCGAACTTAACCAAGTTCGTCGATTTTGGCCTTTCATCGTTCTGACTAGCTCTAAAGATGACCGAACCCAAATGTCAAGCATAGATTGATGTAATATGACACATTAAACCATTGGGAGATGTTTGGGACGAAGCAAGGGAGATTTGGTCCAAGAATCATCTAACTTGACCAAGTCGTACATTTTGGTCTTTCTTCGTTCCGACTAGCTCCAAAGATGACCGAAACCAAATGTCAAGCCTAGATTACTGTAATATGACACATTAAACCATTAGGAGAAGTTTGGGACCATGGAAGAGAGATTTGGTCCAAGAATCATCCAACTTAACCAAGTTCGTCCATTTTGGTGTTCTTCGTTCCGACTAGTTCCAAAGATGACCGAACCCAAATGTCAAGCATAGATCGATGTAATATGACACATTAAACCGTTGGGAGAAGTTTGGGACGAAAGAAGAGAGATTTGGTCCAATAATCATCTAACTTAACCAAGTTTGTCCATTTTGTTCTCTCTTCGTTCCGACTAACTCCAAAGATGACCGAACCCAAATGTCAAGCATAGATTGATGTAAGATGACGCATTAAACTATTGGGAGAAGTTTGGGAGGAAGCAAGAGGGAATTGGTCCAAGAATCATCCAACTTAACTAAGTTCGTTCATTTTGGTCTTTCTTCGTTCCGACTAGCTCCAAAGATGACAGAACCCAAGTGTCAAGCATAGATTGTTGTAAGATGACACATTAAACCGTTGGGAGAAGTTTGGGACGAAGGAAGAGAGATTTGGTCCAAGAATCATCCAACTTAACTGTGTTCGTCTATTTTCGTCTTTCTTCGTTCCGACTAGCTCCAAAGATGACTGAACCCAAATGTCAAGCATAGATTTATGTAAGATGACCCATTAAACCATTTGGAGAAGTTTGGGACGAAGGATGAGAGATTTGGTCCAAGAATCATCCAACTTAACCAAGTTCGTCCATCTTGGTCTTTCTTTATTCTGACTAGCCCCAAAGATGACCAAACCCAAATGTCAAGGATAGAATGATGTAATATGACACATTAAACTATTGGGAGAAGTTTGGATGGAAGGAAGAGAGATTTGGTCCAAGAATCATCCAACTTAACAAAGTCGTCCATTTTGGTCTTTCTTCGTTCCGACTAGGTCCGAAGAGGACCAAACCCAAATGTCAAGGATAGATTGATGTAATATGACACATTAAACCATTGGGAGAAATTTGGGTTGAAGGAAGAGAGATTTGGTCCAAGAATCATCCAACTTAACTGAGTTCATCGATTTTGGTCTTTCTTCGTTCCGACTAGCTCCAAAGATATGCGAACCCAAATGTCAACATAGATTGATGTAATATGACAAATTAAACCATTGGGAGAAGTTTGGGATGAATGAAGAGAGATTTGGTCCAAGAATCATCCAGCTTAACTATGTTCGTCTATTTTCGTCTTTCTTCGTTCCGACTAGCCCCAAAGATGACCAAACCCAAATGTCAAGGATAGATTGATGTAATATGACACATTAAACTATTGGGAGAAGTTTGGGTCGAAGGAAGAGAGATTTGGTCCAAGAATCATCCAACTTAACAAAGTCGTCCATTTTGATCTTTCTTCGTTCCCACTAGGTCCGAAGAGGACCGAACCCAAATGTCAAGGATAGATTGATGTAATATGACAGAAGAGAGATTTGGTCCAAGAATCATCCAACAAAACCAAGTTCGTCGATTTTGGTCTTTCTTCGTTCCGACAAGCTCTAAAGATAACCGAACCCAAATGTCAAGCATAGATTGATGTAATATGACACATTAAACCATTGGGAGAAGTTTGGGACGAAAGAAGAGAGATTTGGTCCAAGAATCATCCAACTTAACCAAGTTCGTCGATTTTGGACTTTCTTCGTTCCGACTAGTTCCAAAGATGACCGAACCCAAATGTCAAGCATAGATCGATGTAATATGACACATTAAACCGTTGGGAGAAGTTTGGGAAGAAAGAAGAGAGATTTGCTCCAAGAATCATCCAACTTAACCAAGTTCGTCGATTTTGGACTTTCTTCGTTCCGACTAGCTCTAAAGATGACCGAACCCAAATGTCAAGCATAGATTACTGTAATATGACAAATTAAACCATAGGGAGAGGTTTGGGACGAAGGAAGAGAGATTTGGTCCAAGAATCATCCAACTTCACCAAGTTCGTCCATTTTGGTCATTCTTCACTCCGACTAGCTCCAAAGATGACCGAACCCAAATGTCAAGGATAGATTGATGTAATATGACACATTAAACCATTGGGAGAAGTTTGGGTTGAAGGAAGAGAGATTTGGTCCAAGAATCATCGAACTTAACCAAGTTCGTCGATTTTGGCCTTTCATCGTTCTGACTTGCTCTAAAGTTGACCGAACCCAAATGTCAAGCATAGATTGATGTAATATGACACATTAAACCATTGGGAGATGTTTGGGACGAAGGAAGAGAGATTTGGTCCAAGAATCATCCAACTTAACCAAGTTCATCCATTTTGGTCTTTCTTCGTTCCGACTAGCTCCAAAGATGACCGAACCCAAAATTCAAGGATATATTGATGTAATATGACACATTAAACCATTGGGAGAAGTTTGGGTCGAACGAATAGAGATTTGGTCCAAAAATGATCGAATTTAACCAAGTTCGTCGATTTTGGTGTTCTTCGTTCCGACTAGTTCCAAAGATGACTGAACCCAAATGTCAAGCATAGATCAATGTAATATGACACATTACACCGTTGGGAGAAGTTTGGGACGAAAGAAGAGAGATTTGGTCCAAGAATCATCTAACTTAACCAAGTTCGTCCATTTTGTTCTCTCTCCGTTCCGACTAGCTCCAAAGATGACCGAACCCAAATGTCAAGCATAGATTCATGTAAGATGACGCATTAAACTATTGGGAGAAGTTTGGGATGACGGAAGAGAGATTCGGTCCAAGAATCATCCAACATAACCAAGTTCGTCCATTTTGGTCTTTCTTCGTTCCTACTAGCTCCAAAGTGGACCAAACTCGAATCCCAAGCATAGGTTGATGTAATATGACACATTAAACCGTTTGGAGAAGTTTGGGACGAAAGAAGAGAGATTTGGTCCAAGAATCATCTAACTTAACCAAGTTCGTCCATTTTGTTCTCTCTCCGTTCCGACTAGCTCCAAAGATGACCGAACCCAAATGTCAAGCATAGATTGATGTAAGATGACGCATTAAACTATTGGGAGAAGTTTCGGTCGAAGGAAGAGAGATTTGGTCCAAGAATCATCCAACTTAACCAAGTTCATCCATTTTTGTGTTTCTTCATTCCGACTAGCTCCAAAGATGACCGAACCCAAATGTCAAGCATAGATTACTGTAATATCACACATTAAACCGTTGGGAGAAGTTTGGGACCAAGGAAGAGAGATTTAATCCAAGAATCATCCAACTTAACTAATTTCGTCCATTTTCATCTTTTTTCGTTTCGACTAGCCCCAAAGATGACCGAACCCAAATGTCAAGGATAGATTGTTGCAATATGGCACATTAAACTATTGGGAGAAGTTTGGGTCGAAGGAAGAGAGATTTGGTCCAAGAATCATCCAACTTAACCAAGCTCAGTGATTTTGCTCTTTCTTTGTTCCGACTAGCTCTAAAGATGACTGAACCCAAATGTCAAGCATATATTGATGTAATATGACACCTTAAACCATTGGGAGAAGTTTGGAACGAAGGAAGAGAGATTTGGTCCAAGAATCATCCAACTTAACCAAGTTCGTCCATTTTGGTCATTCTTCGTTCCGACTAGCTCCAAAGATGACCGAACCCAAATGTCAAGCATAGATTGATGTAAGATGACGCATTAAACTATTGGGAGAAGTTTGGGATGACGGAAGAGAGATTTGGTCCAAGAATCACCCAACTTAACCAAGTTCGTCAATTTTGGTCTTTCTTCGTTCCTACTAGCTGCAAAGTTGACCAAACTCGAATCCCAAGCATAGGTTGATGTAATATGACACATTAAACCATTGGTAGATGTTTGGGACGACGGAAGAGAGATTTGGTCCAAGAATCATCCAACTTCACCAAGTTTGTCCATTTTGGTCTTTCTTCGTTCCGACTAGCTCCAAAGATGACCGAACCCAAAATTCAAGGATAGATTGATGTACTATGACACATTAAACCGTTGGGAGAAGTTTGGGACGAAAGAAGAGAGATTTGGTCCAAGAATCATCTAACTTAACCAAGTTCGTCCATTTTGTTCTCTCTCCGTTCCGACTAGCTCCAAAGATGACCAAACCCAAATGTCAAGCATAGATTGATGTAAGATGACGCATTAAACTATTGGGAGAAGTTTGGGATGACGGAACAGAGATTTGGTCCAAGAATCATCCAACTTAACCAAGTTCGTCAATTTTGGTCTTTCTTCGTTCCTACTAGCTGCAAAGTTGACCAAACTCGAATCCCAAGCATAGGTTGTTGTAATATGACACATTAAACCATTGGGTGATGTTTGGGACGAAGGAAGAGAGATTTGGTCCAAGAATCATCCAACTTAACCAAGTTCGTCCATTTTGGTCTTTCTTCGTTCTGACTAGCTCCAAAGATGACCGAACCCAAATGTCAAACATAGATTGATGCAAGATGACGCATTAAACCATTGGGAGAAGTTTGGGATGACGGAAGAGAGATTTGGTCCAAGAATCATCCAACTTAACCAAGTTCGTCCATTTTGGTCTTGCTTCGTTCCGACTAGCTCTAAAGATGACCAAACCCAAATGACAAGCATAGATTGATGTAATATCACAAATTAAACCATTGGCAGATGTTTAGGACGAAGGAAGAGAGATTTGGTCCAAGAATCGTCCAACTTGACTAGGTCATCCATTTTGGTCTTTCTTCGTTCCGACTAGCTCCAAAGAGGACCGAACCCAAATGTCAAGGATAGATTAATGTAATATGACACATTAAACCGTTGGGAGAAGTTTCGGTCGAAGGAAGAGAGATTTGGTCCAAGAATCATCCAACTTAACCAAGTTCGTCCATTTTTGTGTTTCTTCATTCCGACTAGCTCCAAAGATGACCGAACCCAAATGTCAAGCATAGATTACTGTAATATCACACATTAAACCGTTGGGAGAAGTTTGGGACCAAGGAAGAGAGATTTGGTCCAAGAATCATCCAACTTAACTATTTTCGTCTTTTTTCGTTTCGACTAGCCCCAAAGATGATCGAACCCAAATGTCAAGGATAGATTGTTGATATATGGCACATTAAACTATTGGGAGAAGTTTGGGTCGAAGGAAGAGAGATTTGGTCCAAGAATCATCCAACTTAACCAAGCTCATCGATTTTGCTCTTTCTTTGTTCCGACTAGCTCTAAAGATGACTGAACCTAAATGTCAAGCATATATTGATGTAATATGACACCTTAAGCCATTGGGAGAAGTTTGGAACGAAGGAAGAGAGATTTGGTCCAAGAATCATCCAATTTATTCAAGTTCGTCCATTTTGGTCTTTCTTCGTTCTGACTAGCTCCAAAGATGACCGAACCCAAATGTCAAACATAGATTGATGCAAGATGACGCATTAAACCATTGGGAGAAGTTTGGGATGACGGAAGAGAGATTTGGTCTTAGAATCATCCAACTTAACCAAGTTCGTCCATTTTGGTCTTTCTTCGTTCCAACTAGCTCTAAAGATGACCGAACCCAAATGTCAAGCATAGATTGATGTAATATGACAAATTAAACCATTGGCAGATGTTTGGGACGAAGGAAGAGAGATTTGGTCCAAGAATCATCCAACTTGACTAGGTCATCAATTTTGGTCTTTCTTCGTTCCGACAAGCCCAAAGAGGACCGAACCGAAATGTCAAGGATAGATTAATGTAATATGACACATTAAACCATTGGGAGAAGTTTCGGTCGAAGGAAGAGAGATTTGGTCCAAGAATCATCCAACTTAACCAAGTTCGTCCATTTTTGTGTTTCTTCATTCCGACTAGCTCCAAAGATGACCGAACCCAAATGTCAAGCATAGATTACTGTAATATCACACATTAAACCGTTGGGAGAAGTTTGGGACCAAGGAAGAGAGATTTGGTCCAAGAATCATCCAACTTAACTAATTTCGTCCATTTTCGTCTTTTTTCGTTTCGACTAGCCCCAAAGATGATCGAACCCAAATGTCAAGGATAGATTGTTGATATATGGCACATTAAACTATTGGGAGAAGTTTGGGTCGAAGGAAGAGAGATTTGGTCCAAGAATCATCCAACTTAACCAAGCTCATCGATTTTGCTCTTTCTTTGTTCCGACTAGCTCTAAAGATGACTGAACCTAAATGTCAAGCATATATTGATGTAATATGACACCTTAAGCCATTGGGAGAAGTTTGGAACGAAGGAAGAGAGATTTGGTCCAAGAATCATCCAATTTATTCAAGTTCGTCCATTTTGGTCTTTCTTCGTTCTGACTAGCTCCAAAGATGACCGAACCCAAATGTCAAACATAGATTGATGCAAGATGACGCATTAAACCATTGGGAGAAGTTTGGGATGACGGAAGAGAGATTTGGTCTAAGAATCATCCAACTTAACCAAGTTCGTCCATTTTGGTCTTTCTTCGTTCCGACTAGCTCTAAAGATGACCGAACCCAAATGTCAAGCATAGATTGATGTAATATGACAAATTAAACCATTGGCAGACGTTTGGGACGAAGGAAGAGAGATTTGGTCCAAGAATCATCCAACTTGACTAGGTCGTCAATTTTGGTCTTTCTTCGTTCCGACAAGCCCCAAAGAGGACCGAACCTAAATGTCAAGGATAGATTAATGTAATATGACACATTAAACCATTGGGAGAAGTTTCGGTCGAAGGAAGAGAGATTTGGTCCAAGAATCATCCAACTTAACCAAGTTCGTCCATTTTTGTGTTTCTTCATTCCGACTAGCTCCAAAGATGACCGAACCCAAATGTCAAGCATAGATTACTGTAATATGACACATTAAACGATTAGGAGAAGTTTGGGACGAAGGAAGAGAGATTTGGTCCAAGAATCATCTAACTTAACCAAGTTCGTCCATTTTGGTCTTCTTCGTTCCGACTAGTTCCAAAGATGACCGAACCCAAATGTCAAGCATTGATTTATGTAATATGACACATTAAACCGTTGGGAGAAGTTTGGGACGAAAGAAGAGAGATTTAGTCCAAGAATCATCTAACTTAACCAAGTTCGTCCATTTTGTTCTTTCTTCGTTCCGACTAGCTCCAAAGATGACCGAACCCAAATGTCAAGCATAGATTGATGTAAGATGACGCATTAAACTATTGGGAGAAGTTTGGGATGACGGAAGAGAGATTTGGTCCAAGAATCATCCAACATAACCAAGTTCGTCCATTTTGGTCTTTCTTCGTTCCTACTAGCTCTAAAGTTAACCAAACTCGAATCCCAAGCATAGGTTGATGTAATATGACAGATTAAACCATTGGGAGATGTTTGGGACGAAGGAGGAGACATTTGGTCCAAGAATTATCCAGCTTAACGAATTTCGTCCATGTTCGTCTTTTTTTGTTTCGACTAGCCCCAAAGATGACCGAACCCAAATGTCAAGGATAGATTGTTGAAATATGGCACATTAAACCATTGGGAGAAGTTTAGGACGAAGGAAGAGAGATTTGGTCCAAGAATCATCCAACTTAACCAAGCTCATCGATTTTGCTCTTTCTTTGTTCCGACTAGCTCTAAAGATGACTGAACCTAAATGTCAAGCATATATTGATGTAATATGACACCTTAAGCCATTGGGAGAAGTTTGGAACGAAGGAAGAGAGATTTGGTCCAAGAATCATCCAACTTAACCAAGTTCGTCCATTTTGGTCTTTCTTCGTTCTGACTAGCTCCAAAGATGACCGAACCCAAATGTCAAACATAAATTGATGCAAGATGATGCATTAAACCATCGGGAGAAGTTTGGGATGACGGAAGAGAGATTTGGTCCAAGAATCATCCAACTTAACAAAGTTCGTCTATTTTGGTCTTTCTTCGTTCCGACTAGCTCTAAAGATGACCGAACCCAAATGTCAAGCATAGATTGATGTAATATGACAAATTAAACCATTGGCAGATGTTTAGGACGAAGGAAGAGAGATTTGGTCCAAGAATCATCCAACTTGACTAGGTCGTCCATTTTGGTCTTTCTTCGTTCCGACTAGCTCCAAAGAGGACCGAACCCAAATGTCAAGGATAGATTAACGTAATATGACACATTAAACCATTGGGAGAAGTTTCGGTCGAAGGAAGAGAGATTTGGTCCAAGAATCATCCAACTTAACCAAGTTCGTCCATTTTTGTGTTTCTTCATTCCGACTAGCTCCAAAGATGACTGAACCCAAATGTCAAGCATAGATTACTGTAATATCACACATTAAACCGTTGGGAGAAGTTTGGGACCAAGGTAGAGAGATTTGGTCCAAGAATCATCCAACTTAACTAAGTTCGTCCATTTTGTTCTTTCTTCGTTCCGACTAGCTCAAAAGATGACCGAACCCAAATGTCAAGCATAGATTGATGTAAGATGACGCATTAAACTATTGGGAGAAGTTTGGGATGACGGAAGAGAGATTTGGTCCAAGAATCATCCAACATAACCAAGTTCGTCCATTTTGGTCTTTCTTCGTTCCTACTAGGTCCAAAGTTGACCAAACTCGAATCCCAAGCATAGGTTGATGTAATATGACACATTAAACCATTGGGAAATGTTTGGGACGAAGGAAGAGAGATTTGGTCCAAGAATTATCCAGCTTAACCAATTTCGTCCATTTTGTCTTTTTTCGTTTCGACTAGCCCCAAAGATGACCGAACCCAAATGTCAAGGATAGATTGTTGAAATATGGCACATTAAACCATTGGGAGAAGTTTAGGACGAAGGAAGAGAGATTTGGTCCAAGAATCATCCAACTTAACCAAGCTCATCGATTTTGCTCTTTCTTTGTTCCGACTAGCTCTAAAGATGACTGAACCTAAATGTCAAGCATATATTGATGTAATATGACACCTTAAGCCATTGGGAGAAGTTTGGAACGAAGGAAGAGAGATTTGGTCTAAGAATCATCCAACTTAACCAAGTTCGTCCATTTTGGTCTTTCTTCGTTCTGACTAGCTCCAAAGATGACCGAACCGAAATGTCAAACATAGATTGATGCAAGATGATGCATTAAACCATCGGGAGAAGTTTGGGATGACGGAAGAGAGATTTGGTCCAAGAATCATCCAACTTAACAAAGTTCGTCTATTTTGGTCTTTCTTCGTTCCGACTAGCTCTAAAGATGACCGAACCCAAATGTCAAGCATAGATTGATGTAATATGACAAATTAAACCATTGGCAGATGTTTAGGACGAAGGAAGAGAGATTTGGTCCAAGAATCGTCCAACTTGACTAGGTCGTCCATTTTGGTCTTTCTTCGTTCCGACTAGCTCCAAAGAGGACCGAACCCAAATGTCAAGGATAGATTAATGTAATATGACACATTAAACCATTGGGAGAAGTTTCGGTCGAAGGAAGAGAGATTTGGTCCAAGAATCATCCAACTTAACCAAGTTCGTCCATTTTTGTGTTTCTTCATTCCGACTAGCTCCAAAGATGACTGAACCCAAATGTCAAGCATAGATTACTGTAATATCACACATTAAACCGTTGGGAGAAGTTTGGGACCAAGGTAGAGAGATTTGGTCCAAGAATCATCCAACTTAACCAAGTTCGTCCATTTTGGTCTTTCTTTGTTCCGACTAGCTCCAAAGATGACCGAACCCAAATGTCAAGCATAGATTGATGTAAGATGCCGCATTAAACCATTGGGAGAAGTTTGGGATGACGGAAGAGAGATTTGGTCCAAGAATCATCCAACTTAACAAAGTTCGTCCATTTTGGTCTTCTTCGTTCCGACTAGTTCCAAAGATGATGGAACCCAAATGTCAAGCATAGATTGATGTAATATGGCACATTAAACCATTGGGATATGTTTGGGACGAAGGAAGACAGATTTGGTCCAAGTATCATCCAACTTAACCAAATTCGTCCATTTTGGTCTTTCTTCGTTCCGACTAGCTCTAAAGATGACCGAACCAAAATTTCAAGGATAGATTAATGTAATATGACACATTAAACCATTGGGAGAAGTTTCGGTCGAAGGAAGAGAGATTTGGTCCAAGAATCATCCAACTTAACCAAGTTCGTCCATTTTTGTGTTTCTTCATTCCGACTAGCTCCAAAGATGACTGAACCCAAATGTCAAGCATAGATTACTGTAATATCACACATTAAACCGTTGGGAGAAGTTTGGGACCAAGGTAGAGAGATTTGGTCCAAGAATCATCCAACTTAACCAAGTTCGTCCATTTTGGTCTTTCTTTGTTCCGACTAGCTTCAAAGATGACCGAACCCAAATGTCAAGCATAGATTGATGTAAGATGACGCATTAAACCATTGGGAGAAGTTTGGGATGACGGAAGAGAGATTTGGTCCAAGAATCATCCAACTTAACCAAGTTCGTCCATTTTGGTCTTCTTCGTTCCGACTAGCTCTAAAGATGACCGAACCAAAATGTCAAGCATAGATTACTGTAATATGACACATGAAACCATTAGGAGAAGGTTGGGACCAAGGAAGAGAGATTTGGTCCAAGAATCATCCAACTTAACCAAGTTCGTCAATTTTCGTCTTCTTCGTTCTGACTAGTTCCAAATATGACCGAACCCAAATGTCTAGCATAGATTGATGTAATATGACACATCAAACCGTTGGGAGAAGTTTGGGACGAAGGAAGAGAGATTTGGTCCAAGAATCATCCAAGTAAACCAAGTTCGTCCATTTTGGTCTTTCTTCGTTCCGACTAGCTCCAAAGTTGAGCAAACTCGAATCCCAAGCATAGGTTGATGTAATATGGCACATTAAAGATGAATGAACCCAAATGTCAAGCATAGATTACTGTAATATGACACATTAAACCATTAGGAGAAGTTTGGGACCAAGGAATAGATATTTGGTCCAAGAATCATCCAATTTAACCAAGTTCGTCCATTTTGGTCTTTCTTCGTTCTAACTAGCACCAAAGATGACCGAACCCAAATGTCAAACATAGATTGATGCAAGATGACGCATTAAACCATTGGGAGAAGTTTGGGATGACGGAAGAGAGATTTGTTCCAAGACTCATCCAACTTGACCAAGTCGTCCATTTTGGTCTTTCTTCGTTCCGACTAGATCCAAAGAGGACCGAACCCAAATGTCAAGGATAGATTAAAGTAATATGACACATTAAACCATTGGGAGAAGTTTCAGTCGAAGGAAGAGAGATTTGGTCCAAGAATCATCCAACTTAACCAAGTTCGTCCATTTTTGTGTTTCTTCATTTCGACTAGCTCCAAAGATGACCGAACCCAAATGTCAAGCATAGATTACTGTAATATGACACATTAAACCATTAGGAGAAGTTTGGGACCAAGGAATAGATATTTGGTCCAAGAATCATCCAACTTAACCAAGTTCGTCCATTTTGGTCTTTCTTCATTCCTACTAGCTCCAAAGTTGACCAAACTCAAATCCCAAACTTAGGTTGATTTAATATGACACATTAAACCATTGGGAGAAGTTTGGGACGAAAGAAGAGAGATTTGGATCAACAATCATCCAACTTAACCAATTTTGTCCATTTTGGTCTTTTTTCGTTTCGACTAGCCCCAAAGATGACCGAACCCAAATGTCAAGGATAGATTGATGTAATATGGCACATTAAACCATTGGGAGAAGTTTGGGTCGAAGGAAGAGAGATTTGGTCCAAGAATCATCCAACTTAACCAAGTTCGTCGATTTTGCTCTTTCTTCATTCCGACTAGCTCTAAAGATGACCGAACCCAAATGTCAAGCACATATTGATGTAATATGACACCTTAAGCCATTGGGAGAAGTTGGGGTCGAAGGAAGAGAGATTTCGTCCAAGTATCATCCAGCTAAACCAAGTTCATCCATTTTGGACTTTCTTCGTTCCGACAAGCTCCAAAGATGACCGAACCCAAATGTCAAGGATAGATTAATGTAATATGGCACATTAAAACTTTGGGAGAAGTTTGGGACGAAGGAAGAGAGATTTGGTCCGAGAATCATCCAATTTAACCAAGTTCGTCCATTTTGGTCTTTCTTCATTCGTACAAGCTCCAAAGTTAACCAAACTCGAATCCCAAGCATATATGATACATTAAACCATTGTGAGAAGTTTGGGACGAAGGAAGACAGATTTAGTCCAAGAATCATCCAACTTAACCAAGTTCGTCCATTTTGGTCTTTTTTCGTTCCGACTAGCTCCAAAGATGACCGAACCCAAATGTCAAGCATAGATTGATGTAAGATGACGCTTTAAACCATTGGGAGAAGTTTGGGATGACGGAAGAGAGATTTGGTCCAAGAATCATCCAACTTAACCAAGTTCGTCTATTTTGGTCTTTCTTCGTTCCTACTAGCTCTAAAGATGACTGAACCCAAATGTTAAGCATATATTGATGTAATATGACACCTTAAGCCATTGGAAGAAGTTTGGAACAAAGGAAGGGAGATTTGGTCCAAGAATCATCCAAGTAAACCAAGTTCGTCCATTTTGGTGTTTCTTCGTTCCGACAAGCTGCAAAGATGACCGAACCCAAATGTCAAACATAGATTGATGTAAGATGACGCATTAAACCATTGGGAGAAGTTTGGGATAAGGGAAGAGGGATTAGGTCCAAGAATCATCCAACTAAACCAAGTTCATCCATTTTGGTCTTTCTTCGTTCCTACTAGCTCCAAAGTTGATCAAACTCGAATCCCAAGCATAGGTTGATGTAATATGACACATTAAACTATTGGGATAAGTTTGGGACCAAGGAAGAGAGATTTGTTCCAAGAATCATCCACCTTAACCAAGTTCGTCCATTTTGGTCTTTCTTCGTTTCGACTAGCTCCAAAGATGACCGAACCCAAATGTCAAGCATAGATTGTTGTAATATGACACATTAAACCATTGTGAGACGTTTGGGATGAAGGAAGAGACATTTCGTCCAAAAATCATCCAACTTAACCAAGTTCGTCCATTTTGGTCTTCTTCGTTCCGTCTAGCTCCAAACTTGACCTCAAGCATAGATTGATGTAATATGACACTTTAAACCATTGCGAGAAGTTTGGGACGAAAGAAGAGAGATTTGGATCAACAATCATCTAACTTAACCAAGTTCATCCATTTTGGTCTTTCTTCGTTCCGACTAGCTCGAAAGATGACCGAACCCAAATGTCAAGGATAGATTGATGTAATATGGCACATTAAACCATTGGGAGAAGTTTGGGTCGAAGGAAGAGAGATTTGGTACAAGAATCATCTAACTTAACCAAGTTCGTCGATTTTGCTCTTTCTTCATTCCGACTAGCTCTAAAGATGACCGAACCCAAATGTCAAGCATATATTGATGTAATATGACACCTTAAGCCATTGGGAGAAGTTTGGGTCGAAGGAAGAGAGATTTCGTCCAAGTATCATCCAGCTAAACCAAGTTCATCCATTTTGGTCTTTCTTCGTTGTGACTAGCTCCAAAGATGACCGAACCCAAATGTCAAGCATAGATTGATGTAAGATGATACATTAAACCATTGGGAGAATTTTGGGATGACGGAAAAGGGATTTTGTCCAAGAATCATCCAACTTAACCAAGTTCGTCCATTTTGGTCTTTCTTCGTTCCTACATGCTCCAAAGTTATCCAAACTCGAATCCCAAGCTTAGGTTGATGTAACATGACACATTAAAACATTGGCAGAGGTTTGGGACGAAGGAAGAGAGATTTGGTCCAAGAATTATCCAACTTAACCAAGTTCGTCCATTTTGGTCTTTCTTCGTTCAGACTAGCTCCACAGATGGCCGAACCCAAATGTCAAGCATAGATTGTTGTAATATGACACATTAAACCATTGTGAGAAGTTTGGGACGAAGGAAGAGAGATTTCGTCTAAGAATCATCTAACTTAACCAAGTTCGTCAATTTTGGTCTTTCTTCGTTGTGACTAGCTCCAAAGATGACCGAACCCAAATGTCAAGCATAGATTGATGTAAGATGATACATTAAACCATTGGGAGAATTTTGGGATGACGGAAAAGGGATTTTGTCCAACAATCATCCAACTTAACCAAGTTCGTCCATTTTGGTCTTTCTTCGTTCCTACTAGCTCCAAAGTTATCCAAACTCGAATTCCAAGCTTAGGTTGATGTAACATGACACATTAAAACATTGGCAGAGGTTTGGGACGAAGGAAGAGAGATTTGGTCCAAGAATTATCCAACTTAACCAAGTTCGTCCATTTTGGTCTTTCTTCGTTTCGACTAGCTCCAAAGATGACCGAACCCAAATGTCAAGCATAAATTGTTGTAATATGACACATTAAACCATTGTGAGACGTTTGGGATGAAGGAAGAGACATTTCGTCCAAAAATCATCCAACTTAACCAAGTTCGTCCATTTTGGTCTTCTTCGTTCCGTCTAGCTCCAAACTTGACCTCAAGCATAGATTGATATAATATGACACATTACACCATTGCGAGAAGTTTGGGACGAAAGAAGAGAGATTTGGATCAACAATCATCTAACTTAACCAAGTTCATCCATTTTGGTCTTTCTTCATTCCGACAAGCTCCAATGTAATATGGCAAATTAAACCATTGGGAGAAGTTTGGGTCGAAGGAAGAGAGATTTGGTCCAAGAATCATCCAACTTAACCAAGTTCGTCCATTTTGGTCTTTCTTTGTTCCGACTAGCTCCAAAGATGACCGAACCCAAATGTCAAGCATAGATTGATGTAAGATGCCGCATTAAACCATTGGGAGAAGTTTGGGATGACGGAAGAGAGATTTGGTCCAAGAATCATCCAACTTAACAAAGTTCGTCCATTTTGGTCTTCTTCGTTCCGACTAGTTCCAAAGATGATGGAACCCAAATGTCAAGCATAGATTGATGTAATATGGCACATTAAACCATTGGGATATGTTTGGGACGAAGGAAGACAGATTTGGTCCAAGTATCATCCAACTTAACCAAATTCGTCCATTTTGGTCTTTCTTCGTTCCGACTAGCTCTAAAGATGACCGAACCAAAATGTCAAGGATAGATTAATGTAATATGACACATTAAACCATTGGGAGAAGTTTCGGTCGAAGGAAGAGAGATTTGGTCCAAGAATCATCCAACTTAACCAAGTTCGTCCATTTTTGTGTTTCTTCATTCCGACTAGCTCCAAAGATGACTGAACCCAAATGTCAAGCATAGATTACTGTAATATCACACATTAAACCGTTGGGAGAAGTTTGGGACCAAGGTAGAGAGATTTGGTCCAAGAATCATCCAACTTAACCAAGTTCGTCCATTTTGGTCTTTCTTTGTTCCGACTAGCTTCAAAGATGACCGAACCCAAATGTCAAGCATAGATTGATGTAAGATGACGCATTAAACCATTGGGAGAAGTTTGGGATGACGGAAGAGAGATTTGGTCCAAGAATCATCCAACTTAACCAAGTTCGTCCATTTTGGTCTTCTTCGTTCCGACTAGCTCTAAAGATGACCGAACCAAAATGTCAAGCATAGATTACTGTAATATGACACATGAAACCATTAGGAGAAGGTTGGGACCAAGGAAGAGAGATTTGGTCCAAGAATCATCCAACTTAACCAAGTTCGTCAATTTTCGTCTTCTTCGTTCTGACTAGTTCCAAATATGACCGAACCCAAATGTCTAGCATAGATTGATGTAATATGACACATCAAACCGTTGGGAGAAGTTTGGGACGAAGGAAGAGAGATTTGGTCCAAGAATCATCCAAGTAAACCAAGTTCGTCCATTTTGGTCTTTCTTCGTTCCGACTAGCTCCAAAGTTGAGCAAACTCGAATCCCAAGCATAGGTTGATGTAATATGGCACATTAAAGATGAATGAACCCAAATGTCAAGCATAGATTACTGTAATATGACACATTAAACCATTAGGAGAAGTTTGGGACCAAGGAATAGATATTTGGTCCAAGAATCATCCAATTTAACCAAGTTCGTCCATTTTGGTCTTTCTTTGTTCTAACTAGCACCAAAGATGACCGAACCCAAATGTCAAACATAGATTGATGCAAGATGACGCATTAAACCATTGGGAGAAGTTTGGGATGACGGAAGAGAGATTTGTTCCAAGACTCATCCAACTTGACCAAGTCGTCCATTTTGGTCTTTCTTCGTTCCGACTAGATCCAAAGAGGACCGAACCCAAATGTCAAGGATAGATTAAAGTAATATGACACATTAAACCATTGGGAGAAGTTTCAGTCGAAGGAAGAGAGATTTGGTCCAAGAATCATCCAACTTAACCAAGTTCGTCCATTTTTGTGTTTCTTCATTTCGACTAGCTCCAAAGATGACCGAACCCAAATGTCAAGCATAGATTACTGTAATATGACACATTAAACCATTAGGAGAAGTTTGGGACCAAGGAATAGATATTTGGTCCAAGAATCATCCAACTTAACCAAGTTCGTCCATTTTGGTCTTTCTTCATTCCTACTAGCTCCAAAGTTGACCAAACTCAAATCCCAAACTTAGGTTGATTTAATATGACACATTAAACCATTGGGAGAAGTTTGGGACGAAAGAAGAGAGATTTGGATCAACAATCATCCAACTTAACCAATTTTGTCCATTTTGGTCTTTTTTCATTTCGACTAGCCCCAAAGATGACCGAACCCAAATGTCAAGGATAGATTGATGTAATATGGCACATTAAACCATTGGGAGAAGTTTGGGTCGAAGGAAGAGAGATTTGGTCCAAGAATCATCCAACTTAACCAAGTTCGTCGATTTTGCTCTTTCTTCATTCCGACTAGCTCTAAAGATGACCGAACCCAAATGTCAAGCACATATTGATGTAATATGACACCTTAAGCCATTGGGAGAAGTTGGGGTCGAAGGAAGAGAGATTTCGTCCAAGTATCATCCAGCTAAACCAAGTTCATCCATTTTGGACTTTCTTCGTTCCGACAAGCTCCAAAGATGATCGAACCCAAATGTCAAGGATAGATTAATGTAATATGGCACATTAAAACTTTGGGAGAAGTTTGGGACGAAGGAAGAGAGATTTGGTCCGAGAATCATCCAATTTAACCAAGTTCGTCCATTTTGGTCTTTCTTCATTCGTACAAGCTCCAAAGTTAACCAAACTCGAATCCCAAGCATATATGATACATTAAACCATTGTGAGAAGTTTGGGACGAAGGAAGACAGATTTAGTCCAAGAATCATCCAACTTAACCAAGTTCGTCCATTTTGGTCTTTTTTCGTTCCGACTAGCTCCAAAGATGACCGAACCCAAATGTCAAGCATAGATTGATGTAAGATGACGCTTTAAACCATTGGGAGAAGTTTGGGATGACGGAAGAGAGATTTGGTCCAAGAATCATCCAACTTAACCAAGTTCGTCTATTTTGGTCTTTCTTCGTTCCTACTAGCTCTAAAGATGACTGAACCCAAATGTTAAGCATATATTGATGTAATATGACACCTTAAGCCATTGGAAGAAGTTTGGAACAAAGGAAGGGAGATTTGGTCCAAGAATCATCCAAGTAAACCAAGTTCGTCCATTTTGGTGTTTCTTCGTTCCGACAAGCTGCAAAGATGACCGAACCCAAATGTCAAACATAGATTGATGTAAGATGACGCATTAAACCATTGGGAGAAGTTTGGGATAAGGGAAGAGGGATTAGGTCCAAGAATCATCCAACTAAACCAAGTTCATCCATTTTGGTCTTTCTTCGTTCCTACTAGCTCCAAAGTTGATCAAACTCGAATCCCAAGCATAGGTTGATGTAATATGACACATTAAACTATTGGGATAAGTTTGGGACCAAGGAAGAGAGATTTGTTCCAAGAATCATCCACCTTAACCAAGTTCGTCCATTTTGGTCTTTCTTCGTTTCAACTAGCTCCAAAGATGACCGAACCCAAATGTCAAGCATAGATTGTTGTAATATGACACATTAAACCATTGTGAGACGTTTGGGATGAAGGAAGAGACATTTCGTCCAAAAATCATCCAACTTAACCAAGTTCGTCCATTTTGGTCTTCTTCGTTCCGTCTAGCTCCAAACTTGACCTCAAGCATAGATTGATGTAATATGACACTTTAAACCATTGCGAGAAGTTTGGGACGAAAGAAGAGAGATTTGGATCAACAATCATCTAACTTAACCAAGTTCATCCATTTTGGTCTTTCTTCGTTCCGACTAGCTCGAAAGATGACCGAACCCAAATGTCAAGGATAGATTGATGTAATATGGCACATTAAACCATTGGGAGAAGTTTGGGTCGAAGGAAGAGAGATTTGGTACAAGAATCATCTAACTTAACCAAGTTCGTCGATTTTGCTCTTTCTTCATTCCGACTAGCTCTAAAGATGACCGAACCCAAATGTCAAGCATATATTGATGTAATATGACACCTTAAGCCATTGGGAGAAGTTTGGGTCGAAGGAAGAGAGATTTCGTCCAAGTATCATCCAGCTAAACCAAGTTCATCCATTTTGGTCTTTCTTCGTTGTGACTAGCTCCAAAGATGACCGAACCCAAATGTCAAGCATAGATTGATGTAAGATGATACATTAAACCATTGGGAGAATTTTGGGATGACGGAAAAGGGATTTTGTCCAAGAATCATCCAACTTAACCAAGTTCGTCCATTTTGGTCTTTCTTCGTTCCTACATGCTCCAAAGTTATCCAAACTCGAATCCCAAGCTTAGGTTGATGTAACATGACACATTAAAACATTGGCAGAGGTTTGGGACGAAGGAAGAGAGATTTGGTCCAAGAATTATCCAACTTAACCAAGTTCGTCCATTTTGGTCTTTCTTCGTTCAGACTAGCTCCACAGATGGCCGAACCCAAATGTCAAGCATAGATTGTTGTAATATGACACATTAAACCATTGTGAGAAGTTTGGGACGAAGGAAGAGAGATTTCGTCTAAGAATCATCTAACTTAACCAAGTTCGTCAATTTTGGTCTTTCTTCGTTGTGACTAGCTCCAAAGATGACCGAACCCAAATGTCAAGCATAGATTGATGTAAGATGATACATTAAACCATTGGGAGAATTTTGGGATGACGGAAAAGGGATTTTGTCCAACAATCATCCAACTTAACCAAGTTCGTCCATTTTGGTCTTTCTTCGTTCCTACTAGCTCCAAAGTTATCCAAACTCGAATTCCAAGCTTAGGTTGATGTAACATGACACATTAAAACATTGGCAGAGGTTTGGGACGAAGGAAGAGAGATTTGGTCCAAGAATTATCCAACTTAACCAAGTTCGTCCATTTTGGTCTTTCTTCGTTTCGACTAGCTCCAAAGATGACCGAACCCAAATGTCAAGCATAAATTGTTGTAATATGACACATTAAACCATTGTGAGACGTTTGGGATGAAGGAAGAGACATTTCGTCCAAAAATCATCCAACTTAACCAAGTTCGTCCATTTTGGTCTTCTTCGTTCCGTCTAGCTCCAAACTTGACCTCAAGCATAGATTGATATAATATGACACATTACACCATTGCGAGAAGTTTGGGACGAAAGAAGAGAGATTTGGATCAACAATCATCTAACTTAACCAAGTTCATCCATTTTGGTCTTTCTTCATTCCGACAAGCTCCAATGTAATATGGCAAATTAAACCATTGGGAGAAGTTTGGGTCGAAGGAAGAGAGATTTGGTCCAAGAATCATCCAACTTAACCAAGTTCGTCCATTTTGGTCTTTCTTAGTTCCGACTAGCTCCAAAGATGACCGAACCCAAATGTCAAGCATAGATTGATGTAATATGACACATTAAACCATTGGGAGAAGTTTGGGATGTAGGAAGAGAGATTTGGTCCAACAATCATCTAACTTATCCAAGTTCGTCCATTTTGGTCTTTCTTCATTCCGACTAACTGCAACGATAACCGAACCCAAATGCCAAGCATAGATTGATGTGATATGACACATTAAACCATTGGGAGAAGTTTGACGAAGGAAGAGAGATTTGGTCCAAGAATCATCCAACTAAACCAAGTTCATCCATTTTGGTGTTTCTTCGTTCCGACTAGGTCCTAAGATGACCGAACCCAAATGTCAAGCATAGATTGATGTACGATGACACATTAAAACCATTGGGAGAAGTTTGGGATGACGGAAGAGGGATTTGGTCCAAGAATCATCCAACTTCATCAAGTTCGTCCATTTTGGTCTTTCTTCGTTCCTACTAGCTCCAAAGTTGACCAATCTAGAATCCCAAGCATAGGTTGATGTAATATGACACATTATACTTTTGGGATAAGTTTGGGACGAAGGAAGAGAGATTTGGTCCAAGAATCATCTAACTTAACCAAGTTCGTCCATTTTGCTCTTCTTCGTTCCGTCTAGCTCAAAACATGACTGAACCCAAATATCAAGCATAGATTGATGTAATATGACACATTAAACCATTGCGAGAAGTTTGCGACGAAAGAAGAGAGATTTGGATCAACAATCATCCAACTTAACCAAGTTCATCCATTTTGGTCTTTCTTCATTCCGACAAGCTCCAAAGATGACCGTACCCAAATGTCAAGCATAGATTGATGTACTATGGCAAATTAAACCATTGGGAGAAGTGTGGGTCGAAGGAAGAGAGATTTCGTCTAAGAATCATCCAACTTAACCAAGTTCGTCCATTTTGGTCTTTCTTCGTTCCGACTAGCTCCACAGATGGCCGAACCCAAATGTCAAGCATAGATTGTTGTAATATGACACATTAAACCATTGTGAGAAGTTTGGGACGAAGGAAGAGAGATTTCGTCCAAGAATCATCTAACTTAACCAAGTTCGTCCATTTTGGTCTTTCTTCGTTGTGACTAGCTCCAAAGATGACCGAACCCAAATGTCAAGCATAGATTGATGTAAGATGATACATTAAACCATTGGTAGAATTTTGGGATGCCGGAAAAGGGATTTGGTCCAAGAATCATCCAACTTAACATAGTTCGTCCATTTTGGTCTTTCTTCATTCCTACTAGCTCCAAAGTTGACAAATCTCGAATCCCAAGCATAGGTTTATGTAATTTGACACATTAAACTATTGGGCGAAGTTTGGGATGACGGAAGAGAGATTTGGTCCAAGATTTATCCAACTTAACCAAGTTCATCCATTTTCGTCTTTTTTCGTTCTGACTATCTCCAAAGATGACCGAACCCAAATGCCAAGCATAGATTGATGTAATTTGACACATTAAACTATTGGGAGAAGTTTTGGATGACGGAAGAGAGATTTGGTCCAAGAATAATCCAACTTAAGAAAGTTTGTCCATTTTGGTCTTTTTTCATTCCTACTAGCTCCAAAGTTGACCACAGTCGAATCCCAAGCTTAGGTTGATGTAATATGACACATTAAAACATTGGCAGAGGTTTGGGACAAAGGAAGAGAGATTTGGTCCAAGAATCATCCAACTTAACCAAGTTTGTCCATTCTACTCTTTCTTCGTTCCGACTAACACCAAAGATAATCGAACCCAAATGCCAAGCATAATTTGATGTAATATGACACATTAAAACATTGGGAGAAGTTTGGGACGAAGGAAGAGAGATTTGGTCTAAGAATAATCCAACTTAAGAAAGTTCATCCATTTTGGTCTTTTTTCATTCCTACTAGCTCCAAAGTTGACCACAGTCGAATCCCAAGCTTAGGTTGATGTAATATGACACATTAAACCATTGGGAGAAATTTGGGAAGAAGGAAGAGAGATTTGGTCCAAGAATTATCCAACATAACCATTTCGTCCATTTTGGACTTTGTTCGTTCCAACTAGGTCCAAAGATGACCGAACCCAAATGTCAAGCATAGATTGATGTAATATGACACATTAAACCATTGGGAGAAGTTTGGGATGACGAAAGAGAGATTTGGTCCAACAATCATCCAACATAAAGAAGTTCATCCATTTTGGTCTTTCTTCGTTCCGACTAACTCAAAAGATAACTGAACCCAAATGCGAAGCATAGATTGATGTGATATGACACATTAAACCATTGGGAGAAGTTTGGGACGAAGGAAGAGAGATTTGGTCCAAGAATCATCCAACTTAACCAAGTTTGTGAATTTTGGTTTTTGTTCGTTCCGACTAACTCCAAAGATAGCCGAACCCAAATGCCAAGCATAGATTGATGTAATATGACACATTAAAACATTGGGAGAAGTTTGGGACGAAGGAAGAGAGATTTGGTCTAAGAATCATCCAACTTAACCAAGTTCGTCCATTTTGGACTTTCTTTGTTCCGACTAGTTCCAAAGATGACCAAACCCAAATGTCAAGCATAGATTGATGTAATATGACGCACTAATCCATTGGGAGATGTTTGGACGAAGGAAGAGAGATTTGGTCCAAGAATCATCCAACTTAACCAAGTTTGTCCATTTTGGTCTTTCTTCATTCCGATTAAGTCCAAAGATAACCGAACCCAAATGCCAAGCATAGATTGATGTAATATGACACATTAAACAATTAGGAGAAGTTTGGGATGACGGAAGAGAGATTTGTTCCAACAATCTTCCAACTTAACCAAGTTCGTCCATTTTGGTCTTTCTTCGTTCCTACCAGCTCCAAAGTTTACCAAACTGGAATCCCAAGCATAGGTTGATGTAATATGACACATTAAACCAATTGGAGAAGTTTCAGATCATGGAAGAGAAATTTGGACCAAGAACCATCCAACTTAACCAAGTTCGTCGATTTTGGTCTTTCTTCGTTCCGACTAACTCCAAAGATAACCGAACCCAAATGCCAAGCATAGATTGATGTAATATGACACATTAAAACATTGGGAGAAGTTTGGGACGAAGGAAGAGAGATTTGGTCCAAGAATCATCCAACTTAACCAAGTTCGTTCATTTTGGACTTTCTTCGTTCCGACTAGGTCCAAAGATGACCGAACCCAAATGTCAAGCATAGGTTGATGTAATATGACGCACTAATCCATTGGGAGATGTTTGGGATGAAGGAAGAGAGATTTGGTCCAAGAATCATCTAACTTAACCAAGTTCGTCCATTTTGGTCTTTCTTCGTTCCGACTAAGTCTAATGATAACCGAACCCAAATGCCAAGCATAGATTGATGTAATATGACACATTAAAACATTGGGAGAAGTTTGGGACGAAGGAAGAGAGATTTGGTCTAAGAATCATCCAACTTAACCAAGTTCGTCCATTTTGGACTTTCTTCGTTCCGACTAGCTCCAAAGTTGTCCAAACTCGAATCCCAAGCTTTGGTTGATGTAACATGACACATTAAAACATTGGCAGAAGTTTGGGACGAAGGAAGAGAGATTTGGTCCAAGAATCATCCAACTTAAACAAGTTCGTTCATTTTGGACTTTCTTCGTTCCGACTAGGTCCAAAGATGACCGAACCCAAATGTCAAGCATAGGTTGATGTAATATGACGCACTAATCCATTGGGAGATGTTTGGGATGAAGGAAGAGAGATTTGGTCAAAGAATCATCTAACTTAACCAAGTTCATCCATTTTGGTCTTTCTTCGTTCCGACTAAGTCCAATGATAACCGAACCCAAATGCCAAGCATAGATTGATGTAATATGACACATTAAAACATTGGGAGAAGTTTGGGACGAAGGAAGAGAGATTTGGTCTAAGAATCATCCAACTTAACCAAGTTCGTCCATTTTGGACTTTCTTCGTTCCGACTAGTTCCAAAGATGACCGAACCCAAATGTCAAGCATAGATTGATGTAATATGACGCACTAATCCATTGGGAGATGTTTGGACGAACGAAGAGAGATTTCGTCCAAGAATCATCCAACTTAACTAAGTTCGTCCATATTGGTCTTTCTTCGTTACGACAAGCTCCAAAGATGACCGTACCGAAATGTGAAGCATAGATTGATGTAATATGGCAAATTAAACCATTGGGAGAAGTTTGGGTCGAAGGAAGAGAGATTTGGTCCAAGAATCATCCAACTTAACCAAGTTCGTCCATTTTGGTCTTTCTTCGTTCCTACCAGCTCCAAAGTTTACCAAACTGGATCCCAAGCATAGGTTGATGTAATATGACACATTAAACCAATTGGAGAAGTTTCAGATCAAGGAAGAGAAATTTGGACCAAGAACCATCCAACTTAGCCAAGTTCGTCGATTTTCGACTTACTTCGTTCCGACAAGCTCCAAAGACGACCGAACCCAAATGTCAAGCATAGATTGATATAATATGACACATTATACAATTGGGAGAAGTTTGGGACCAAGGAAGAGAGATTTGGTCCAAGAATTATCCAACATAACCATTTCGTCCATTTTGGACTTTGTTCGTTCCAACTAGGTCCAAAGATGACCGAACCCAAATGTCAAGCATAGATTGATATAATATGACACATTATATAATTGGGAGAAGTTTGGGACCAAGGAAGAGAGATTTGGTCCAAGAATCATCTAACTTAACCAAGTTCGTCCATTTTTGTCTTTCTTCGTTCCGACTAGCTCCAAAGTTAACCAAACTCGAATCCAAAGCTTAGGTTGATGTAACATGACACATTAAAACATTGGCAGAGGTTTGGGACGAAGGAAGAGAGATTTGGTCCAAGAATCATCCAACTTAACCAAGTTTGTCCATTTTGGTCTTTCTTCGTTCCGACTAACTCCAAAGATAACCGAACCCAAATGCCAAGCATAGATTGATGTAATATGACACATTAAAACATTGGGAGAGGTTTGGGACGAAGGAAGAGAGATTTGGTCCAAGAATCATCCAACTTAACCAAGTTCGTTCATTTTGGACTTTCTTCGTTCCGACTAGGTGCAAAGATGACCGAACCCAAATGTCAAGCATAGATTGATGTAATATGACGCACTAATCCATTGGGAGATGTTTGGGACGAAGGAAGAGAGATTTGGTCCAAGAATCATCTAACTTAACCAAGTTCGTCCATTTTGGTCTTTCTTCGTTCCGACTAAGTCCAATGATAACCGAACCCAAATGCCAAGCATAGATTGATGTAAGATGACACATTAAACCATTGGGAGAATTTGGGGATGACGGAAGAGAGATTTCGTCCAAGAATCATCCAACTTAACCAAGTTCGTCCATATTGGTCTTTCTTCGTTACGACAAGCTCCAAAGATGACCGTACCCAAATGTCAAGCATAGATTGATGTAATATGGCAAATTAAACCATTGGGAGAAGTTTGGGTCGAAGGAAGAGAGATTTGGTCCAAGAATCATCCAACTTAACCAAGTTCGTCCATTTTGGTCTTTCTTCGTTCCTACCAACTCCAAAGTTGACCAAACTCGAATCCCAAGCATAGGTTGATTTAATATGACACATTAAACCAGTTGGAGAAGTTTCAGATCAAGGAAGAGAAATTTGGACCAAGAATCATCCAACTTAACCAAGTTCGTCGATTTTGGTCTTACTTTGTTCCGACTAGCTCCAAAGACGACCGAACCCAAATGTCAAGCATAGATTGATGTAATATGACACATTATAACATTGGGAGAAGTTTGGGACGAAAGAAGAGAGATTTGGATCAACAATCATCCAACTTAACCAAGTTCGTCCATTTTCGTCTTTTTTCGTTCCGACTAGCTCCCAAGATGACCGAACCTAAATGTCAAGCATAGATTCATGTAATTTGACACATTAAACTATTGGAAGAAGATTGGGACGAAGGAAGAGAGATTTCGTCCAAGAATCATCCAACTTAACCAAGTTCGTCCATTTTGGACTATCTTTGTTCCGACTATGTCCAAAGATGACCGAACCCAAATGTCAAGCATAGATTGTTGTAATATGACACATTAAACCATTGGGAGAAGTTTGGGACGAAGGAAGAGAGATTTGGTCCAAGAATCATCTAACTTAACCAAGTTCATCCATTTTGGTCTTTCGTCGTTCCGACTAGCTCCAAAGTTGACCAAACTCGAATCCCAAGATTTGGTTAATGTAACATGACACATTAAAACATTGGCAGAAGTTAGGGACGAAGGAAGAGAGATTTGGTCCAAGAATCATCCAACTTAACCAAGTTTGTCCATTTTGGTCTTTCTTCGTTCTGACTAACTCCAAAGATAACCGAACCCAAATGCCAAGCATAGATTGATGTAATATGACACATTAAACAATTGGGAGAAGTTTGGGATGACGGAAGAGGGATTTGGTCCAAGAATCATCCAACTTAACCAAGTTTGCCCATTTTGGTCTTTCTTCGTTCCTACTAGCTCCAATGTTGACCAATCTCGAATCCCAAGCATAGGTGTATGTAATATGACACATTAAACTATTGGGAGAAGTTTGGGATGAAGGAACAAAGATTTGGTCCAAGAATATCCAACTTAACCAAGTTTGTCCATTTTGGACTTTCTTCGTTCCCACTAGGTCCAAAGATGATCGAACCCAAATGTCAAGAAGAGATTGATGTATTATGACACATTTAATCATTGGGAGAAGTTTGGGATGACAGAAGAGAGATTTCGTCCAAGAATCATCCAACTTAACCAAGTTCATCCATTTTTGTCTTTCTACATTCCTACCCAGCTCCAATGTTGGCCAAACTCGAATCCCAAGCATAGGTTGATGTAATATGACACATTAAACGATTGGGAGAAGTTTAGGACGAAGGAAGAGAAATTTGGTCCAAGAATCATCCAACTTAACCAAGCTCATCCATTTTGGACTTTCTTCGTTCCGAGAAGCTCGAAAGATCACCGAACCCAAATGTCAAGAAGAGATTGATGTAATATGACACATTAAATCATTCGGAGAAGTTTGGGACGAAGGAAGAGAGATTTCGTCTAAGAATCATCTAACTTAACCAAGTTCGTCCATTTTGGTCTTTCTTCGTTCCGACTTGCTCCAAAGTTGACCAAACTCGAATCTCAAGCATAGGCTGAAGTAATATGACATATTAAACCAATTGGAGAAGTTTTGGATTAAGGAAGAGAGATTTGGACCAAGAATCATCCAACATAACCAAGTTCATCCATTTTGGTCTTTCTTCGTTCCGACTAGCTAAAAAGACGATCGAACCCAAATGTCAAGCGTAGATTAATGTAATATAACACATTAAACCATCGGGAGAAGTTTGGGATGACGGAAGAGAGATTTGGTCCAAGAATCATCCAACTTAACCAAGTTCGTCCATTTTGGTCTTTCTTCTTCAAAATAGCTCCAAAGTTGACCGAACTCGAATCCCAAGCTTAGGTTGATGTAACATGACACATTAAACCATTGGGAGAAGTTTGGGACGAAGGAAGAGAGATTTGGTCCAAGAATCATCCAACTTAACCAAGTTTGTCCATTTTGGACTTTCTTCATTCCGACTAGCTCCAAAGATGACTTAACCCAAATGTCAAGCATAGATTGATGTAATATGACACATTAAATCATTGGGAGAAGTTTGGGATGACGAAAGAGAGATTTGGTCAAAGAATTATCCAACTTAACCAAGTTTGTCCATTTTCGACTTTCTTAGTTCCGACTAGCTCCAAATAAGACCGAACCCAAATGTCAAGCATAGATTGATGTAATATGACACATTAAACAATTGGGAGAAGTTTGGGATGACGGAAGAGGGATTTGGTCCAAGAATCATCCAACTTAACCAAGTTCGCCCATTTTGGTCTTTCTTCGTTCCTACTAGCTCCAATGTTGACCAATCTCGAATCCCAAGCATAGGTGTATGTAATATGACACATTAAACTATTGGGATAAGTTTGGGACCAAGGAAGAGAGATTTGGTCCAAGAATCATCCAACTTAACCAAGTTCGTGCATTTTGGACTTTCATCGTTCAGACTAGCTCCAAAGTTGACCGAACTCGAATCTCAAGCATAGGTTGATGTGATATGACACATTAAATCATTGGGACAAGTTTGGGATGACGAAAGAGAGATTTGGTCAAAGAATTATCCAACTTAACCAAGTTTGTCCATTTTGGACTTTCTTCGTTCCGACTAGCTCCAAATAAGACCGAACCCAAATGTCGAGCATAGATTGATGTAATATGACACACTAAATCATTGCGAGAAGTTTGGGATGACGACAGAGAGATTTGGACCAAGAATCATCCAACTTAACCAAGCTTGACCATTTTGGTCTTTCGTCGTTCCGACTAACTCCAAAGATAACCGAACCCAAATGCCAAGCATAGATTGATGTAATATGACACATTAAACCATTGGGAAAAGTTTGGGATGACGGAAGAGAGATTTGGTCCAAGAATCATCCAACTTAACTAAGTTCGTCCATTTTGGACTTTTTTCGTTCCGACTAGCTCCAAAGATCACCGAACCCAAATGTCAAGAAGAGATTGATGTAATATGACACATTAAACAATTGCGAGAAGTTTCGGACGAAAGAAGATAGATTTGGTCCAAAATCATCCAACTTAACCAAGTTCGTCCATTTTGGTCTTTCTTCTTCTGACTAGCTGCAAAGTTAACCGAACTTGAATCCCAAGCTTAGGTTGATGTAAGATGACACATTAAACCATTGGGAGAAGTGTAGGACGAAGGAAGAGAAATTTGGTCCAAAATCATCCAACTTAACCAAGTTCGTCCATTTTGGAATTTCTTCGTTCCGACTAGCTCCAAAGATCACCGATCCCAAATGTCAAGAAGAGATTGATGTAATATGACACATTAAACCATTGGGAGAAGTTTGGGTTGAAGGAAGAGTGATTTGGTCTAAGAATCATCCATCTTAACCAAGTTCGTCCATTTTGGACTTTCTTCATTCCGACTAGGTCCAAAGATGACCGAACCCAAATGTCAAGCATAGATTAATGTAATATGACACATTAAACCATTGGGAGAAGTTTGGGATGACGGAAGAGAGATTTGGTCGAAGAATCATCCAACTTAACCATGTTCATCCATTTTGGTCTTTCTTCGTTCCTACCAGCTCGAATGTTAGCCAAACTCGAATCCTAAGCATAGGTTGATGTAATATCACACATTAAACGATTGCGAAAAGTTTAGGACGAAGGAAGAGAAATTTGGTCAAAGAATCATCCAACTTAACCAAGTCGTCCATTTTGGACTTTCTGTGTTCCGACTAGCTCCAAAGATCACCAAACTCAAATGTCAAGAAGAGATTGATGTAATATGACACATTAAATCATTGGGAGAAGTTTGGGATGAAGGAAGAGAGATTTGGTCTAAGAATCATCTAACTTAACCAAGTTCGTCCATTTCGGTCTTCTTCATTCCGACTAGCTACAAAGACGACCGAACCCAAATGTCAAGCATAGATTGATGTAATATGACACATTAAAGCATTGGGAGAAGTTTGCGATGACGGAAGAGAGATTTGGTCCAACAATCATCCAACTTAACCATGTTCATCCATTTTGGTCTTTTTTCGTTCCGACTAGCTCCAAAGATGACCGAACCCAAATGTCAAGCATAGATTGATGTAATATGACACATTAAACCATTGGGAGAAGTTTGGGATGACGGAAGAGAGATTTGGTCCAACAATCATCCAACTTAACCAAGTTCATCCATTTTGGTCTTTCTACGTTCCTACCAGCTCCAAAGTTGGCAAAACTCGAATCCCAAGCTTAGGTTGATGTAATATGACACATTAAATGATTGGGAGAAGTTTAGGACGAAGGAAGAGAGATTTGGTCCAAGAATCATCCAACTTAAGCAAGTTCGTCGATTTTGGTCTTTCTTCGTTCCGAATACCTCCAAAGATGACCGAACCCAAATGTCAAGAAGACATTGATGTAATATGACACATTAAAAGATTGGGAGAAGTTTAGGACGAAGGAAGAGAGATTTGGTCCAAGAATCATCCAACTTAACCAAGTTCGTCCATTTTGGACTTTCTTCTTTCCGACTAGCTCCAAAGATGACTGAACCCAAATGTCAAGAAGACATTGATGCAATATGACACATTAAACCATTGGTAGAAGTTTGGAACAAAAGAAGAGAGATTTGGTCCAAGAATCATCCAACTTAACCAGGTTCGTCCATTTTGGTCTTTCTTCTTCCGACTAGCGCCAAACTTGGCCTAACTCAATTCTCAAGTATAGGTTGGTGTAATATGAGACATTAAACCAATTGGAAAAGTTTCGGATCAAGGAAGAGAGATTTGGACTAAGAATCATCCAACTTAACCAAGTTCATCGATTTTGGTCTTTCTTCGTTCCGACTAGCTCCAAAGTTGACCTAACTCGAATCCCTAGCATAGGTTGATGTAATATAACACATTAAACCTTTGGGAGAAGTTTGCGACCAAGGAAGGGAGATTTGGTCCAAGAATCATCTAACTTAACCAAGTTCGTCCATTTCGGTCTTTCTTCGTTCCGACTAGCTACAAAGATGACCGAACCCAAATGTCAAGCATAGATTGATGTAATATGACACATTAAAGCATTGGGAGAAGTTTGGGATGACGGAAGAGAGATTTGGTCCAAGAATCATCCAACTTAACCAAGTTCGTCCATTTTGGTCTTTCTTCGTTCCGACTACCTCCAAAGATGACCGAACTCGAATCCCAAGCTTAGGTTGATGTAATATGACACAATAAACCATTGGGAGAAGTTTAGGACGAAGGAAGAGAGATTTGGTCCAAGAATCATCTAACTTAACCAAGTTCGTCCATTTTGGACTTTCTTCTTTCCGACTAGCTCCAAAGATGACTGAACCCAAATGTCAGGAAGACATTGATGTAATATGACACATTAAACCATTGGTAGAAGTTTGGGACAAAAGAAGAGAGATTTGGTCCAAGAATCATCCAACTTAACCAAGTTCGTCCATTTTGGTCTTTCTTCTTCCGACTAGCGCCAAAGTTGACCTAACTCGAATCCCTAGCATAGGCTGATGTAATATAACACATTAAAGCTTTGGGAGAAGTTTGGGACGAAGGAAGAGAGATTTGGTCTAAGAATTATCCAACTGAACCAAGTTCGTCCATTTTTCTCTTTCTTCGTTCCAACTAGCTCCAAAGTTGACCAAACTGGAATCCCAAGCATAGATTGATGTAATATGACACATTAAACAATTGGGAGAAGTTTGCGACCAAGGAAGAGAGATTTGGTCCAAGAATCATCCAACTTAACCAAGTTCATCCTCTTTGGTGTTTCTTCATTCCGACTAGCTTAAAAGATGACCGAACCCAAATGTCAAGCATAGATTAATGTAATATGACATATTAAACCATTGGGAGAAGTTTGCGACCAAGGAAGAGAGATTTAGTCCAAGAATTATCCAACTTAACTAAGTTCGTCCTTTTTAGTGTTTCTTCGTTCCGGCTAGCTCCAAAGTTGACCGAACCCGAATCCCAAGCTTAGGTTAATGTAACATGACACATTAAACCATTGGGAGACGTTTGGGATGAAGGAAGAGAGATTTGGTCCAACAATCATCCAACTTAACCTAGTTCGTCCATTTTGGTGTTTCTTCTTCCGACTAGCTCCAAAGGTGACCGAACTCAAATCCCAAGCTTAGGTTGATGTAATATGACACATTAAAGCTTTGGGAGAAGTTTGGGACGAAGGAAGAGAGATTTGGTCTAAGAATTATCCAACTGAACCAAGTTCGTCCATTTTGGTGTTTCTTCATTACGACTAGCTCCCAAGATGACCGAACCCAAATCTCAAGCATAGATTAATGTAATAAGACACATTAAACCATTGGGAGAAGTTTGGGACCAAGGAAGAGATATTTGGTCCAAGAATCCTCTAACTTATCCAATTTCGTCCATTTTGGTCTTTCTTCATTCCGAGTAGCTCCAAAGTTGACCGAACTCGAGTCCCAACCTTAGGTTGATGTCATATGACACATTAAACCAATTGGAGAAGTTTCGGATCAAGGAAGAGAGATTTGGACTAAGAATCATCCAACTTAACCAAGTTAGTCGATTTTGGTCTTTCTTCGTTCCGACTAGCTCCAAAGTTGACCAAACTCAAATCCCAAGCTTAGGTTGATGTAATATGACACATTAAACCATTGGGAGAAGTTTGGGACGAAGGAAAAGATATTTGGTCCAAGATTCATCGAACTTAACTAAGTTCGTCGATTTTAGTCTTTCTTCATTCCGAGTAGCTCCAAAGTTGACCAAACTCGAATCCCAAGCTTAGGTTGATGTAATATGACACATTAAACCATTGGGAGATGTTTGGGATGAAAGAAGAGTGATTTGGTGCAAGAATCATCCAACTTAACCAAGTTCGTCGATTTTGGTCTTTTTTCGTTCCAACTTGCTCCAAAGATGACCAAGCTCGAATCCCAAGCTTAGGTTAATGTAATATTACACATTAAACCATTGGGAGAGGCTAAGGATGAAAGAAGAGTGATTTGGTGCAAGAATCATCCAACTTCACCAAGTTCGTCGATTTTGGTCTTTCTTCGTTCCAACTAGCTCCAAAGTTGACCAAACTCGAATCCCAAGCTTAGGTTGATGTAATATGACACATTAAACCATTGGGAGATGTTTGGGATGAAAGAAGAGTGATTTGGTGCAAGAATCATCCAACTTAACCAAGTTCATCGATTTTGGTCTTTCTTCGTTCCAACTAGCTCCAAAGTTGACCAAACTCGAATCCCAAGCTTAGGTTGATGTAATATGACACATTAAACCATTGGGAGAAGTTTGGGACGAAGGAAGAGAGATTTGGTCCAAGAATCATCTAACTTAACCAAGTTCGTCCATTTTGGTCTTTTTGCGTTCCGACTAGCTCCAAAGTTAACCAAACTCGAATCCCAAGCATAGATTGATGTAATATGACACATTAAACCATTAGGAGATGTTTGGGATGAAAGAAGAGTGATTTGGTGCAAGAATCATCCAACTTAACAGTGTTCGTTGATTTTGGTCTTTCTTCGTTCCAACTAGCTCCAAAGTTGACCAAACTCGAATCCCAAGCTTAGGTTGATTTAATATGACACATTAAACCATTGGGAGAAGTTTAGGACGAAAGAAGAGAGATTTGGTCCAACAATCATCTAACTTAACCACTTCGTCCATTTTATCATTATTTGTTCTGACTAGCTCCAAAGATGAACGAATCCAAATGTCAAGCATAGATTGATGTAATATTACACATTAAACCATTCGGAGATGTTTGGGACGAAGGAAGAGAGATTTTACCGAAGGATCATCCAACTTAACCAAGTTCGTCAATTTAGGCTTTCTTCGTTCCGACTAGCTCCAAATATGACCGAACCCAAATGTCAAGCATAGAATGATGTAATATGACACATTAAACCATTGGGAGAAGTTTGGGATGACGGAAGAGAGATTTGGTCCAAGAATCATCTAACTTAACCAAGTCGTCCATTTTGGTCTTTCTTCGTTCCGACTAGCTCCAAGGATGACCGAACCCAAATCTCAAGCATAGATTGATGTAATATTACACATTAAACCATTCGGAGAAGTTTGGGACGAAGGAAGAGAGATTTTGCCGAAGGATCATCCAACTTAACCAAGTTCGTCCATTTTGGTGTTTCTTCGTTCCGAGTAGCTCCAAAGATCACCGAGCCCGAATGTCAAGCATAGATTGATGTAATATGACACATTAAACCATTGGGAGAAGTTTGGGACGAAGGAAGAGAGATTTGGTCCAAGAATCATCCAACTTAACCAAGTCGTCCATTTTGGTCTTTCTTCGTTCCGACTAGCTCCAAAGATGACCGAACCCAAATGTCAAGCATAGAATGATGTAATATGACACATTAAACCATTGGGAGAAGTATGGGAGCAAGGAAGAGAGATTTGGTCCAAGAATCATCCAACTTAACCAAGTTCGTCCATTTTGGTGTTTCTTCGTTCCGACTTGCTCCAAGGGTGACCGAACCCAAATGTCGACCATATATTAACGTAATATGACACATTAAACCATTGGGAGAACTTTGGGACGAAGGAAGCGAGATTTGGCCGAAGAATCATCCAACTTAACCAAGTTCGTCCATTTTGGTGTTTCTTCGTTCTGTCTTGCTCCAAAGATGACCGAACCCGAATGTCAAGCATAGATTGATCTAATTTGACACATTAAACCATTGGGAGAAGTTTGGGATGAAAGATGAGAGATTTGGTCCAGGAATCATCCAACTTAACTAAATTCGTCCATTTTTGGCTTTCTTCGTTCCGACTAGCTACAAGTTGACCGAACTCGAATCCCAAGCTTAGGTTGATGTAATATGACACATTAAACCAGTGGGAGAAGTTTTGGACGAAGAAAGAGAGATTTAGTCCAAGAATCATCCAACTTAACCAAGTTGTCCATTTTGGTCTTTCTTTGTTCAAACTAGCTCCAAAGATGACCGAACCCAAATGTCCAGCATAGATTGATGTAATATGACATATTAAACCATTGGGAGAAGTTTGGGACGAAGGAAGAGAGATTTGGTTCAAGAAACATCCAACTTAACCAAGTTCGTCCATTTTGGTCTTTCTTCGTTCCGACAAACTCCAAAGATACCGAACCCAAATGTCAAGCATAGATTGATGTAATATGACACATTAAACCATTGGGAGAAGTTGGGGATGACGGAACAGAGATTTGGTCTAACAATCATCCAACTTAACCAAGTTCGTCCATTTTGGTCTTTCTTCGTTCGTACCAGCTCCAAAGTTGACGAAACTCGAATCCCAAGCTGAGGTTGATGTAATATGACACATTAAACGATTGAGAAAAGTTTGGGACGAAGGAAGAGAGA
The DNA here is from genome assembly GCA_022379115.2 of Bauhinia variegata. Lineage (NCBI taxonomy): Eukaryota > Viridiplantae > Streptophyta > Magnoliopsida > Fabales > Fabaceae > Bauhinia > Bauhinia variegata. The sequence continues at coordinate 66,863 of JAKRYI020000200.1, read as the reverse complement.
TTTGGTCCAAGAATCATCCAACTTAACCAAGTTCGTCCATTTTGGTCTTTCTTCGTTCCGACTAGCTCCATAGTTGGCCAAACTCGAATCTCATGCACAGGTTGATGTAATATGACACATTAAACCATTGGGAGAAGTATGGGAGCTAGGAAGAGAGATTTGGTCCAAGAATCATCCAACTTAACCCAGTTCGTCCATTTTGGTGTTTCTTCGTTCCGACTTGCTCCAAGGGTGACCGAACCCAAATGTCACGCATATATTAACGTAATATGACACATTAAACCATTGGGAGAAGTTTGGGACGAAGGAAGCGAGATTTGGCCGAAGAATCATCCAACTTAACCAAGTTCGTCCATTTTGGTGTTTCGTCGTTCCGACTTGCTCCAAAGATGACCGAACCCGAATGTCAAGCATAGATTGATGTAATATGACACATTAAACCATTGGGAGAAGTTTGGGATGAAAGATGAGAGATTTGGTCCAGGAATCATCCAACTTAACTAAATTCGTCCATTTTGGTCTTTCTTCGTTCCGACTAGCTCCAAATATGACCGAACCCAAATGTAAAGCATAGAATGATGTAATATGACACATTAAACCATTGGGAGAAGTTTGGGACGAAGGAAGAGAGATTTGGTCCAAGAATCATCCAACTTAACCAAGTTGTCCATTTTGGTCTTTCTTTGTTCAAACTAGCTCCAAAGATGACCGAACCCAAATGTCCAGCATAGATTGATGTAATATGACATATTAAACCATTGGGAGAAGTTTGGGACGAAGGAAGAGAGATTTGGTTCAAGAAACATCCAACTTAACCAAGTTCGTCCATTTTGGTCTTTCTTCGTTCCGACTAACTCCAAAGATACCGAACCCAAATGTCAAGCATAGATTGATGTAATATTACACATTAAACCATTCGGAGAAGTTTGCGACGAAGGAAGAGAGATTTTGCCGAAGGATCATCCAACTTAACCAAGTTCGTCCATTTTGGTGTTTCTTCATTCCGACTTGCTCCAAGGGTGACCGAACCCAAATGTCAAGCATATATTAATGTAATATGGCTCATTAAACCATTGGGAGAAGTTTGGGACGAAGGAAGCGAGATTTGGCCGAAGAATCATCCAACTTAACCAAGTTCGTCCAGTTTGGTGTTTCTTCGTTCCGTCTTGCTCCAAAGATGACCGAACCCGAATGTCAAGCATAGATTGATCTAATATGACACATTAAACCATTGGGAGAAGTTTGGGATGAAAGATGAGAGATTTGGTCTAGGAATCATCCAACTTAACTAAATTCGTCCATTTTGGGCTTTCTTCATTCCGACTAGCTACAAAGTTGACCGAACTCGAATCCCAAGCTTAGGTTGATGTAATATGACACATTAAACCATTAGGAGAAGTTTGGGACGAAGGAAGAGAGATTTAGTCTAAGAATCATCCAACTTAACCAAGTTGTCCATTTTGGTCTTTCTTTGTTCAAACTAGCTCCAAAGATGACCGAACCCAAATGTCCAGCATAGATTGATGTAATATGACATATTAAACCATTGGGAGAAGTTTGGGACGAAGGAAGAGAGATTTGGTTCAAGAAACATCCAACTTAACCAAGTTCGTCCATTTTGGTCTTTCTTCGTTCCGACTAACTCCAAAGATACCGAACCCAAATGTCAAGCATAGATTGATGTAATATAACACATTAAACCATTGGGAGAAGTTTGGGATGACGGAAGAGAGATTTGGTCTAACAATCATCCAACTTAACCAAGTTCGTCCATTTTGGTCTTTCTTCGTTCCGACTTGCACCAATGTTGACCAAACTCAAATCTCAAGCATCGGTTGATGTAATATGACACATTAAACCAATTGGAGAAGTTTCGGATCGAGGAAGAGAAATTTGGACCAAGAATCATCCAACTTAACCAAGTTCGTCGATTTTGGTCTTTCTTCGTTCCGACTAGGTCCAATGTTGACCAAACTCGAATCTCATGCATTGGTTGATGTAATATGACACATTAAACCAATTAGAGAAGTTTCAGCTCAAGGAAGAGAGATTTGGACCAAGAATCATCTAACTTAACCAAGTTCGTCGATTTTGGTGTTTCTTTGTTCCGACTTGATCCAATGTTGACCAAACTCGAATCTCAAGCATAGGTTGATGTAATATGACACATTAAACCAATTGGAGAAGTTTCGGATCAAGGAAGAGTAATTTGGACCAAGAATCATCCAACTTAACCAACTTCGTCGATTTTGGTCTTTCTTCGTTCCGACTAGCTGCAAAGTTGACCCAACTCGAATCCCAAGCATAGGTTGATGTAATATGACAGATTAAACGATTACGTGAAGTTTGGGACCAAGGAAGAGAGATTTGGTCCAAGTATCATCCAACTTAACCAATATTGTCCATTTTGGTCTTTCTTCGTTCCGACTAGCTCCAAAGTTGACCGAACCCAAATGTCAAGCATATATTAATGTAATATCACACATTAAACCATTGGGAGAAGTTTGGGATGAAAGAAGTGAGATTTGGTCCAAGAATCATCCAACTTAACCAAGTTCGTCCATTTTGGTCTTTCTTCGTTCCGACTAACTCCAAAGTTAACCAAACTCGAATCCCATGCATAGGTTGATGAAATAAGACACATTAAACATTTGGGAGAAGTTTGGGACGAAGGAACAGAGATTTGGTCCAAGAATCATCTAACTTCACCAGGTTCGTCTATTTTGGTCTTTGTTCGTTCCGAGTAGCTCCAAAGATGACCGAACCCAAATGTCAAGCATAGATTGATGTAATATGAGACATTAAACCATTGGGAGAAGTTTGGTTCGAAGGAAGAGAGATTTGGTTCAAGAATCATCCAATTTAAATAAGTTCGTCCATTTTGGTCTTTCTTTGTTCCGACTAGCTCCAAAGATGACCGAACCCGAATGTCCAGCATAGATTGATGTAATATGACACATTAAACAATTGGGAGAAGTTTGGGACGAAGGAACAGAGATTTGGTCCAAGAATCATCCAACTTAAGTAAGTTTGTCCATTTTGGTCTTTCTTTGTTTTGACTAGCTCCAAAGATGATCGAACCCGAATGTCCAGCATAAATTGATGTAATAAGACACATTACACCATTAGGAGAAGTTTGGGACCAAGGAAGAGAGATTTGGTCCAAGAATCGTCCAACTTAACCAAGTTCATCCATTTTGGACTTTGTTCGTTCCGACTAGCTCCAAAGATGACCGAACCCAAATGTCAAGTATAGATTGATGTAATATGACATATTAAACCATTAGGAGAAGTTTGGGATGACGGAAGAGAGATTTTGTCCAAGAATAATCCAACTTAACCAAGTTCATCCATTTTGGACTTTGTTCGTTCCGACTAGCTCCAAAGATGACCGAACCCAAATGTCAAGCATAGATTGATGTAATATGACATATTAAACCATTAGGAGAAGTTTGGGATGACGGAAGAGAGATTTTGTCCAAGAATAATCCAACTTAACCAAGTTCATCCATTTTGGTCTTTCTTCGTTCCGACTTTCTCCAATGTTGACCAAACTCAAATCTCAAGCATCGGTTGATGTAATATGACACATTAAACCAATTGGAGAAGTTTTGGATCAAGGAAGAGAAATTTGGACCAAGAATCGTCCAACTTAAACAAGTTCATCGATTTTGGTCTTTCTTCGTTCCGACTAGCTCCAAAATTGACCCAACTCGAATCCCATGCATAGGTTAATGTAATATGACACATTAAACCAATTAGAGAAGTTTCGGCTCAAGGAAGAGAGATTTGGACCAAGAATCATCTAACTTAACCAAGTTCATCGATTTTGGTCTTTCTTTGTTCCGACTTGCTCCAATGTTGACCAAACTCGAATCTCAAGCACAGGTTGATGTAATATGACACATTAAACCAATTGGAGAAGTTTCGGATCAAGGAAGAGTAATTTGGACCAAAAATCATCCAACTTAACCAAGTTCGTCGATTTTGGTCTTTCTTCGTTCCGACTAGCTCCAAAGTTGACCAAACTCGAATCTCATGCATAGGTTGATGTAATATGACTCATTAAACCAATTAGGGAAGTTTCGGCTCAAGGAAGAGAGATTTGGACCAAAAATCATCTAACTTAACCAACTTCGTCGATTTTTGTCTTTCTTCGTTCCGACTAGCATAGATTGATGTAATATGACACATTAAACCATTGGGAGAAGTTTAGGACCAAGGAAGAGAGATTTGATCCAAGAATCATCTAACTTAACTAAGTTCGTTTATTTTGTTCTTTTTTCATTCCGACTAGCTCCAAATATGACCGAACCCAAATGTCAAGCATAGATTGATGTAATATGAGACATTAAACCATTGGGAGAAGTTTGGTTCGAAGGAAGAGAGATTTGGTCGAAGAATTATCCAACTTAACCAAGTTCGTCCATTTTGGTCTTTCTTTGTGCCGATTTGCTCCAAAGTTGACCCAACTCGAATCTCAAGCATAGGTTAATGTAATATGAGACATTAAACCATTGGGAGAAGTTTGGTTCGAAGGAAGAGAGATTTGGTCCAAGAATTATCCAACTTAACCAAGTTCGTCCATTTTGGTCTTTCTTTGTTCCGATTTGTTCCAAAGTTGACCCAACTCGAATCTCAAGCATAGGTTAATGTAATGTGACACATCAAACCACTTGGATAAGTTTCGGATCAAGGAAAAGTGATTTGGACCAAGAATCATCCAACTTCACCAAATTCGTCGATTTTGGTCTTTCTTCGTTCCGACTAGCTCCAAAGTTGACCCAACTCGAATCCCAAGCATAGGTTGATGTAATATGACACATTAAACCATTACGAGACGTTTGGGACCAAGGAAGAGAGATTTGGTCCAGGTATCATCCAACTTAACCAATATTGTCCATTTTGGTCTTTCTTCGTTCCGACTAGCTCCAAAGAAGACCGAACCCAAATGTCAAGCATCGATTGATGTAATATGAAACATTAAACCATTGGGAGAAGTTTGGGGACAAGGAAGAGAGATTTGTTCAAAGAATTATCCAACTTAACTAAGTTCGTCCATTTTGGTCTTTCTTCGTTCCGACTAGCTCCACAGTTAACCGAACCCAAATGTCAAGCATATATTGATGTAATATCACACATTAAACCATTGGGAGAAGTTTGGGATGAAAGAAGAGAGATTTGGTCCAAGAATCATCCAACTTAACCAAGTTCGTCCATTTTGGTCTTTCTTCGTTCCGACTAGCTCCAAAGTTAACCAAACTCGAATCCCATGCATAGGTTGATGCAATAAGACACATTAAACCATTAGGAGAAGTTTGGGACCAAGGAAGAGAGATTTGTTCAAAGAATCATCCAACTTAACCAAGTTCGTCCTTTTTGGCGTTTCTTCATTACGACTAGCTCCAAAGATGACCGAACCCAAATGTCAAGCATAGATTAATGTAATAAGACACATTAAACCATTGGGAGAAGTTTGGGACCAAGGAAGAGATATTTGGTCTAAGAAACCTCTAACTTATCCAATTTCGTCCATTTTGGTCTTTCTTCGTTCCAACTAGCTCCAAAGATGACCGAGCTCGAATCCCAAGCTTAGGTTAATGTAATATGACACATTAAACCATTGGGAGATGCTAGGGATGAAAGAAGAGTGATTTGGTGCAAGAATCATCCAACTTCACCAAGTTCGTCGATTTTGGTCTTTCTTCGTTCCAACTAGCTCCAAAGTTGACCAAACTCGAATCCCAAGCTTAGGTTGATGTAATATGACACATTAAACCATTGGGAGATGTTTGGGATGAAAGAAGAGTGATTTGGTGCAAGAATCATCCAACTTAACCAAGTTCGTCGATTTTGGTCTTTCTTCGTTCCAACTAGCTCCAAAGTTGACCAAACTCGAATCCCAAGCTTAGGTTGATGTAATATGACACATTAAACCATTGGGAGAAGTTTGGGACGAAGGAAGAGGGATTTGGTCCAAGAATCATCTAACTTAACCAAGTTCGTCCATTTTGGTCTTTCTTCGTTCCAACTAGCTCCAAAGTTGACCAAACTCGAATCCCAAGCTTAGGTTGATTTAATATGACACATTAAACCATTGGGAGAAGTTTAGGACGAAAGAAGAGAGATTTGGTCCAACAATCATCTAACTTAACCAAGTTCGTCCATTTTATCATTATTTGTTCCGACTAGCTCCACAGTTAACCGAACCCAAATGTCAAGCATATATTGATGTAATATCACACATTAAACCATTGGGAGAAGTTTGGGATGAAAGAAGAGAGATTTGGTCCAAGAATCATCCAACTTAACCAAGTTCGTCCATTTTGGTCTTTCTTCGTTCTGACTAGCTCCAAAGTTAACCAAACTCGAATCCCATGCATAGGTTGATGCAATAAGACACATTAAACCATTAGGAGAAGTTTGGGACCAAGGAAGAGAGATTTGTTCAAAGAATCATCCAACTTAACCAAGTTCATCCATTTTGGACTTTGTTCGTTCCGACTAGTTCGAAAGATGACCGAACCCAAATGTCAAGCATAGATTGATGTAATATGACACATAAAACCATTGGGCGAAGTTTGGGACGAAGGAAGAGGGATTTGGTCCAAGAATCATCCAACTTAAACAAGTTCGTCGATTTTGGTCTTTCTTCGTTCCGACTAGCTCCAAAATTGACCCAACTCGAATCCCACGCATAGGTTGATGTAATATGACAAATTAAATCATTACGAGAAGTTTCGGATCAAGGAATATAGATTTGCACCCAGAATTATCCAACTTAACCAAGTTCGGCCATTTTGGTCTTTCTTTGTTCCGACTAGCTAAAAGTTGACTAAACTCGAATCCTAAGCTTAGGTTGATGTAATACGACAGATTAAACCAATTGGAGAAGTTTCGGATCAACGAAGAGAGATTTGGACCAAGAATCATCCAACTTCACCAAGTTCGTCCATATTGGTATTTCTTCTTTCCGACTAGCTCCAAAGTTGACCAAACTCGAATCCTAAGCTTAGGTTGATGTAATATGACATATTAAACCATTGGGAGAAGTTTGGGACGAAGGAAGAGAGATTTGTTCAAAGAATCATCCAACTTAACCAAGTTCATCCATTTTGGACTTTGTTCGTTCCGACTAGTTCGAAAGATGACCGAACCCAAATGTCAAGCATAGATTGATGTAATATGACACATAAAACCATTGGGCGAAGTTTGGGACGAAGGAAGAGGGATTTGGTCCAAGAATCATCCAACTTAAACAAGTTCGTCGATTTTGGTCTTTCTTCGTTCCGACTAGCTCCAAAATTGACCCAACTCGAATCCCACGCATAGGTTGATGTAATATGACAAATTAAATCATTACGAGAAGTTTCGGATCAAGGAATATAGATTTGGACCCAGAATTATCCAACTTAACCAAGTTCGGCCATTTTGGTCTTTCTTCGTTCCGACTAGCTAAAAGTTGACTAAACTCGAATCCTCAGCTTAGGTTGATGTAATACGACAGATTAAACCAATTGGAGAAGTTTCGGATCAACGAAGAGAGATTTGGACCAAGAATCATCCAACTTCACCAAGTTCGTCCATATTGGTATTTCTTCTTTCCGACTAGCTCCAAAGTTGACCAAACTCGAATCCTAAGCTTAGGTTGATGTAATATGACATATTAAACCATTGGGAGAAGTTTGGGACGAAGGAAGAGAGATTTGGTCCAACAATTATCCAACTTAACCAAGGTCGTCCATTTTAGTCTTTCTTCGTTCCGACTAGCTCCAAAGTTGACCAAACTGGAATCTCAAGCATAGGTTGATGTAATACGACACATTAAACCAATTGGAGAAGTTTCGGATCAGGGAAAAGAGATTTGGACCAAGACTCTTCCAACTTTACCAAGTTCGTCCATTTTGGTCTTTCTTCGCTTCGACTAGCTCCAAAGTTGACCGAACTCGAATCTCAAGCATAGGTTGATGTAATACGACACATTAAACCAATTGGAGAAGTTTCGGATCAAGGAAGAGAGATTTGGACCAAGAATCATCCAACTTCACCAAGTTCGGCCATTTTGGTCTTTCGTCGTTCCGACTACCTCCAAAGTTGACCAAACTCAAATCCCAAGCATATGTTGATGTAATATGACACATTAAACCAATTGGAGAAGTTTCGGATCAAGGAAGAGAGATTTTGACCAAGAATCATCCAACTTAACCAAGTTCGTGCATTTTGGTCTTTCTTCGCTTCGACTAGCTCCAAAGTTGATCGAACTCGAATCTCAAGCATAGGTTGAAGTAATACGACACATTAAACCAGTTGGAGAAGTTTCGGATCAAGGAAGAGAGATTTGGACCAAGAATCATCCAACTTCACCAAGTTCAGCCATTTTGGTCTTTCTTCGTTCCGACTACCTCCAAAGTTGACCAAACTCGAATCTCGAGCATAGGTTGATGTAATACGACACATTAAACCAATTGGAGAATTTTCGGATCAAGGAAGAGAGATTTGGTCCAAGAATCATTCAACTTAACCAAGTTCGGCCATTTTGGTCTTTGTTCGTTCCAACTAGCTCCAAAGATGACCGAACCCAAATGTCAAGCATAGATTAATATAATATGACACATTAAACCATTGGGAGAAGTTTGGGACCAAGGAAGAGAGATTTGGTCCAAGAATCATCCAACTTAACCAAGTTCGGCCATTTTGGTCTTTATTCGTTCCGACTAGCTCCAAAGTTGACCAAACTCGAATCCCAAGCTTAGGTTGATGTAATATGACATATTAAACCATTGGGAGAACTTTGGGACGAAGAAAGAGAGATTTGGTCCAATAATCATCAACTTAACCAAGGTCGTCCATTTTGGTCTTTCTTCGTTCCCACTAGCTCCAAAGTTGACTAAACTTGAATCTCAAGCATATGTTGATGTAATATGACACATTAAACCAATTGGAGAAATTTCGGATCAAGGAAGAGAGATTTGGACCAAGAATCATCCAACTTAACCAAGTTCATCCATTTTGGTCTTTCTTCGCTTCGACTAGCTCCAAAGTTGATCGAACTCGAATCTCAAGCATAGGTTGATGTAATACGACACATTAAACCAATTGGAGAAGTTTCGGATCAACGAAGAGAGATTTGGACCAAGAATCATCCAACTTCACCAAGTTCGTCCATATTGGTATTTCTTCTTTCCGACTAGCTCCAAAGTTGACCAAACTCGAATCGTAAGCTTAGGTTGATGTAATATGACATATTAAACCATTGGGAGAAGTTTGGGACGAAGAAAGAGAGATTTGGTCCAACAATTATCCAACTTAACCAAGGTCATCCATTTTGGTCTTTCTTCGTTCCGACTAGCTCCAAAGTTGACCAAACTGGAATATCAAGCATAGGTTGATGTAATACGACACATTAAACAAATTGGAGAAGTTTCGGATCAGGGAAAAGAGATTTGGACCAAGAATCTCCAACTTTACCAAGTTCGTCCATTTTGGTCTTTCTTCGTTTCGACTAGCTCCAAAGTTGACCGAACTCGAATCTCAAGCATAGGTTGATGTAATACGACACATTAAACCAATTGGAGAAGTTTCGGATCAAGGAAGAGAGATTTGGACCAAGAATCATCCAACTTCACCAAGTTCGGCCATTTTGGTCTTTCTTCGTTCCGACTAGCTCCAAAGTTGACCAAACTCAAATCCCAAGCATATGTTGATGTAATATGACACATTAAACCAATTGGAGAAGTTTCGGATCAAGGAAGAGAGATTTTGACCAAGAATCATCCAACTTAACCAAGTTCGTCCATTTTGGTCTTTCTTCGCTTCGACTAGCTCCAAAGTTGACCAAACTCGAATCCCAAGCTTAGGTTGATGTAATATGACATATTAAACCATTGGGAGAAGTTTGGGATGAAGGAAGAGAGATTTGGTCCAAGATTCATCCAACTTAACCAAGGTCGTCCATTTTGGTCTTTCTTCGTTCCGACTAGCTCCAAAGTTGACTAAACTTGAATCTCAAGCATATGTTGATGTAATATGACACATTAAACCAATTGGAGAAGTTTCGGATCAAGGAAGAGAGATTTGGACCAAGAATCATCCAACTTAACCAAGTTCATCCATTTTGGTCTTTCTTCGCTTCGACTAGCTCCAAAGTTGACCGAACTCGAATCTCAAGCATAGGTTGATGTAATACGACACATTAAACCAATTGGAGAAGTTTCGGATCAAGGAAGAGAGATTTGGACCAAGAATCATCCAACTTCACCAAGTTCGTCCATTTTGGTCTTTCTTCGTTCCGACTAGCTCCAAAGTTGACCAAACTCGAATCCCAAGCTTAGGTTGATGTAATATGACACATTAAACCATTGGGAGAAGTTTGGGACGAAGGAAGAGAGATTTGGTCCAAGAATTATCCAAATTAACCAAGGTCGTCCATTTTGGTCTTTCTTCGTTCCGACTAGCTCCAAAGTTGACGGAACATGAATCTCAAGCATAGGTTGATGTAATACGACACATTAAACCAATTGGAGAAGTTTCGGATCAAGGAGGAGAGATTTGGACCAAGAATCATCCAACTTCACCAAGTTCGGCCATTTTGGTCTTTCGTCATTCCGACTACCTCCAAAGTTGACCAAACTCAAATCCTAAGCATATATTGAAGTAATATGACACATTAAACCAATGGAGAAGTTTCGGATCAAGGAAGAGAGATTTTCACCAAGAATCATCCAACTTAACCAAGTTCGTCCATTTTGGTCTTTCTTCGCTTCGACTAGCTCCAAAGTTGACCGAACTCGAATCTCAAGCATAGGTTGATGTAATACGACACATTAAACCAATTGGAGAAGTTTCTGATCAAGGAAGAGAGATTTGGACCAAGAATCATCCAACTTCACCAAGTTCGGCCATTTTGGTCTTTCGTCGTTCCGACTAGCTCCAAAGTTGAGCAAACTGAAATCCCAAGCATATGTTGATGTAATATGACACATTAAACCAATGGAGAAGTTTCGGATCAAGGAAGAGAGATTTCGACCAAGAATCATCCAACTTAACCAAGTTCGTCCATTTTGGTCTTTCTTCGCTACGATTAGCTCCAAAGTTGAATGTACTCGAATCTCAAGCATAGGTTGATGTAATACGACACATTAAACCATTGGAGAAGTTTCGGATCAAGGAAGAGAGATTTTGACCAAGAATCATCCAACTTAACCAAGTTCGTCCATTTTGGTCTTTCTTCGCTTCGACTAGCTCCAAAGTTGACCTAACTCGAATCTCAAGCATAGGTTGATGTAATACGACACATTAAACCAATTGGAGAAGTTTCGAATCAAGGAAGAGAGATTTGGACCAAGAATCATCCAACTTCACCAAGTTCGGCCATTTTGGTCTTTCTTCGTTCTGACTAGCTCCAAAGTTGACTAAACTCGAATCCCAAGCATAGGTTGATGTAATATGACACATTAAACCAATTGGAGAAGTTTGGGACGAAGGAAGAGAGATTTGGTCTAAGAAACATCCAACTTAACCAAGTTCGTCCATTTTGGTCTTTCTTCGTTCCGACTAGCTCCAAAGTTGACGGAACTTGAATCTCAAGCATAGGTTGATGTAATACGACACATTAAAACAATTGGAGAAGTTTCGGATCAAGGAAGAGAGATTTGGCCAAGAATCATCCAACTTAACCAAGTTCGTCCATTTTGGTCTTTCGTCATTCTGACTAGCTCCAAAGTTGACCAAACTCGAATCCCAAGCATAGGTTGATGTAATATGACACATTAAACCAATTGGAGAAGTTTGGGATGAAGGAAGAGAGATTTGGACCAAGAATCATCAAACTTCACCAAGTTCGTCCATTTTGGTCTTTCTTCGTTCCGACTAGCTCCAAAGTTGACCAAACTCAAATCCCAAGCATAGGTTGATGTAATATGACACATTAAACCAATTGGAGAAGTTTGGGACGAAGGAAGAGAGATTTGGTCTAAAAAACATCCAACTTAACCAAGTTCGTCCATTTTGGTCTTTCTTCGTTTCGACTAGCTCCAAAGTTGAATAAACTTGAATCTCAAGCATATGTTGATGTAATATGACACATTAAATAAATTGGAGAAGTTTCGGATCAAGGAAGAGAGATTTGGACCAAGAATCATCCAACTTTACCAAGTTCGTCCATTTTGGTCTTTCTTCGCTTCGACTAGCTCCAAAGTTGACCGAACTCCAATCTCAAGCATAGGTTGATGTAATACGACACATTAAACCAATTGGAGAAGTTTCGGATCAAGGAAGAGAGATTTGGACCAAGAATCATCCAACTTCACCAAGTTCGGCCATTTTGGTCTTTCTTCATTCCGACTAGCTCCAAAGTTGACTAAACTTGAATCTGAAGCATATGTTGATGTAATATGACACATTAAACCAATTGGAGAAGTTTCGGATCAAGGAAGAGAGATTTGGACCAAGAATCATCCAACTTCACCAAGTTCGGCCATTTTGGTCTTTCTTCATTCCGACTAGCTCCAAAGTTGACTAAACTTGAATCTGAAGCATATGTTGATGTAATACGACACATTAAACCAATTGGAGAAGTTTCGGATCAAGGAAGAGAGATTTGGACCAAGAATCATCCAACTTCACCAAGTTCGGCCATTTTGGTCTTTCTTCATTCCGACTAGCTCCAAAGTTGACTAAACTTGAATCTCAAGCATATGTTGATGTAATATGACACATTAAACCAATTGGAGAAGTTTCGGATCAAGGAAGAGAGATTTGGACCAAGAATCATCCAACTTAACCAAGTTCATCCATTTTGGTCTTTCTTCGCTTCGACTAGCTCCAAAGTTGACCAAACTCGAATCTCAAGCATAGGTTGATGTAATACGACACATTAAACCAATTGGAGAAGTTTCGGATCAAGGAAGAGAGATTTGGACTAAGAATTATCCAACTTCACCAAGTTCGTCCATTTTGGTCTTTCTTCGTTCCGACTAGCTCCAAAGTTGACCAAACTCGAATCCCAAGCATAGGTTGATGTAATATGACACATTAAACCAATTGGAGAAGTTTCGGATCAAGGAAGAGAGATTTGGACCAAGAATCATCCAACTTAACCAAGTTCGCCCATTTTGGTCTTTCTTCGTTCCGACTAGCTCCAAAGTTGACCAAACTGGAATCGCAAGCATAGGTTGATGTAATATGACACATTAAACCAATTGGAGAAGTTTCGGATCAGGGAAAAGAGATTTGGACCAAGAATCATCCAACTTTACCAAGTTCGTCCATTTTGGTCTTTCTTCGCTTCGACTAGCTCCAAAGTTGACCGAACTCCAATCTCAAGCATAGGTTGATGTAATACGACACATTAAACCAATTGGAGAAGTTTCGGATCAAGGAAGAGAGATTTGGACCAAGAATCATCCAACTTCACCAAGTTCGGCCATTTTGGTCTTTCTTCATTCCGACTAGCTCCAAAGTTGACTAAACTTGAATCTGAAGCATATGTTGATGTAATACGACACATTAAACCAATTGGAGAAGTTTCGGATCAAGGAAGAGAGATTTGGACCAAGAATCATCCAACTTCACCAAGTTCGGCCATTTTGGTCTTTCTTCATTCCGACTAGCTCCAAAGTTGACTAAACTTGAATCTGAAGCATATGTTGATGTAATATGACACATTAAACCAATTGGAGAAGTTTCGGATCAAGGAAGAGAGATTTGGACCAAGAATCATCCAACTTAACCAAGTTCATCCATTTTGGTCTTTCTTCGCTTCGACTAGCTCCAAAGTTGACCAAACTCGAATCTCAAGCTTAGGTTGATGTAATACGACACATTAAACCAATTGGAGAAGTTTCGGATCAAGGAAGAGAGATTTGGACCAAGAATCATCCAACTTCACCAAGTTCGGCCATTTTGGTCTTTCTTCATTCCGACTAGCTCCAAAGTTGACTAAACTTGAATCTGAAGCATATGTTGATGTAATATGACACATTAAACCAATTGGAGAAGTTTTGGATCAAGGAAGAGAGATTTGGTCTAAGAATCATTCAACTTAACCAAGTTCATCCATTTTGGTCTTTCTTCGCTTCGACTAGCTCCAAAGTTGACCGAACTCCAATCTCAAGCATAGGTTGATGTAATACGACACATTAAACCAATTGGAGAAGTTTCGGATCAAGGAAGAGAGATTTGGACCAAGAATCATCCAACTTCACCAAGTTCGGCCATTTTGGTCTTTCTTCATTCCGACTAGCTCCAAAGTTGACTAAACTTGAATCTGAAGCATATGTTGATGTAATACGACACATTAAACCAATTGGAGAAGTTTCGGATCAAGGAAGAGAGATTTGGACCAAGAATCATCCAACTTCACCAAGTTCGGCCATTTTGGTCTTTCTTCATTCCAACTAGCTCCAAAGTTGACTAAACTTGAATCTGAAGCATATGTTGATGTAATATGACACATTAAACCAATTGGAGAAGTTTCGGATCAAGGAAGAGAGATTTGGACCAAGAATCATCCAACTTAACCAAGTTCATCCATTTTGGTCTTTCTTCGCTTCGACTAGCTCCAAGGTTGACCAAACTCGAATCTCAAGCATAGGTTGATGTAATACGACACAATAAACCAATTGGAGAAGTTTCCGATCAAGGAAGAGAGATTTGGACTAAGAATTATCCAACTTCACCAAGTTCGTCCATATTGGTCTTTCTTCGTTCCGACTAGCTCCAAAGTTGACCAAACTCGAATCCCAAGCTTAGGTTGATGTAATATGACATATTAAACCATTGGGAGAAGTTTGGGACGAAGGAAGAGAGATTTGGTCCAACAATTATCCAACTTAACCAAGGTCGTCCATTTTGGTCTTTCTTCGTTCCGACTAGCTCCAAAGTTGACCAAACTGGAATCGCAAGCATAGGTTGATGTAATATGACACATTAAACCAATTGGAGAAGTTTCGGATCAGGAAAAGAGATTTGGACCAAGACTCTTCCAACTTTACCAAGTTCGTCCATTTTGGTCTTTCTTCATTCCGACTAGCTCCAAAGTTGACCGAACTCCAATCTCAAGCATAGGTTGATGTAATACGACACATTAAACCAATTGGAGAAGTTTCGGATCAAGGAAGAGAGATTTGGACCAAGAATCATCCAACTTCACCAAGTTCGGCCATTTTGGTCTTTCTTCATTCCGACTAGCTCCAAAGTTGACTAAACTTGAATCTGAAGCATATGTTGATGTAATACGACACATTAAACCAATTGGAGAAGTTTCAGATCAAGGAAGAGAGATTTGGACCAAGAATCATCCAACTTCACCAAGTTCGGCCATTTTGGTCTTTCTTCATTCCGACTAGCTCCAAAGTTGACTAAACTTGAATCTGAAGCATATGTTGATGTAATATGACACATTAAACCAATTGGAGAAGTTTCGGATCAAGGAAGAGAGATTTGGACCAAGAATCATCCAACTTAACTAAGTTCATCCATTTTGGTCTTTCTTCGCTTCGACTAGCTCCAAAGTTGACCAAACTCGAATCTCAAGCATAGGTTGATGTAATACGACACATTAAACCAATTGGAGAAGTTTCGGATCAAGGAAGAGAGATTTGGACCAAGAATCATCCAACTTCACCAAGTTCGGCCATTTTGGTCTTTCTTCATTCCGACTAGCTCCAAAGTTGACTAAACTTGAATCTGAAGCATATGTTGATGTAATATGACACATTAAACCAATTGGAGAAGTTTCGGATCAAGGAAGAGAGATTTGGTCTAAGAAACATTCAACTTAACCAAGTTCATCTATTTTGGTCTTTCTTCGCTTCGACTAGCTCCAAAGTTGACCGAACTCGAATCTCAAGCATAGGTTGATGTAATACGACACATTAAACCAATTGGAGAAGTTTCGGATCAAGGAAGAGAGATTTGGACCAAGAATCATCCAACTTCACCAAGTTCGGCCATTTTGGTCTTTCTTCATTCCGACTAGCTCCAAAGTTGACTAAACTTGAATCTGAAGCATATGTTGATGTAATATGACACATTAAACCAATTGGAGAAGTTTCGGATCAAGGAAGAGAGATTTGGTCTAAGAAACATCCAACTTAACCAAGTTCATCCATTTTGGTCTTTCTTCGCTTCGACTAGCTCCAAAGTTGACCGAACTCGAATCTCAAGCATAGGTTGATGTAATACGACACATTAAACCAATTGGAGAAGTTTCGGATCAAGGAAGAGAGATTTGGACCAAGAATCATCCAACTTCACCAAGTTCGGCCATTTTGGTCTTTCTTCATTCCGACTAGCTCCAAAGTTGACTAAACTTGAATCTGAAGCATGTGTTGATGTAATATGACACATTAAACCAATTGGAGAAGTTTCGGATCAAGGAAGAGAGATTTGGACCAAGAATCATCCAACTTAACCAAGTTCATCCATTTTGGTCTTTCTTCGCTTCGACTAGCTCCAAAGTTGACCAAACTTGAATCTGAAGCATATGTTGATGTAATATGACACATTAAACCAATTGGAGAAGTTTCGGATCAAGGAAGAGAGATTTGGTCCAAGAATCATCCAACTTAACCAAGTTCATCCATTTTGGTCTTTCTTCGTTCCGACTAGCTCCAAAGTTGACGGAACATGAATCTCAAGCATAGGTTGATGTAATACGACACATTAAACCAATTGGAGAAGTTTCGGATCAAGGAAGAGAGATTTGGTCCAAGAATCATCCAACTTAACCAAGTTCGTCCATTTTGGTCTTTCGTCATTCCGACTACCTCCAAAGTTGAGCAAACTGAAATCCCAAGCATATGTTGATGTAATATGACACATTAAACCAATTGGAGAAGTTTCGGATCAAGGAAGAGAGATTTTGACCAAGAATCATCCAACTTAACCAAGTCCGTCCATTTTGGTCTTTCGTCGTTCCGACTAGCTCCAAAGTTGACCAAACTCGAATCCCAAGCATAGGTTGATGTAATACGACACATTAAACCAATTGGAGAAGTTTCGGATCAAGGAAGAGAGATTTGGACCAAGAATCATCCAACTTCACCAAGTTCGGCCATTTTGGTCTTTCTTCATTCCGACTAGCTCCAAAGTTGACTAAACTTGAATCTCAAGCATATGTTGATGTAATATGACACATTAAACCAATTGGAGAAGTTTTGGATCAAGGAAGAGAGATTTGGTCCAAGAATCATCCAACTTAACCAAGTTCATCCATTTTGGTCTTTCTTCGCTTCGACTAGCTCCAAAGTTGACCGAACTCCAATCTCAAGCATAGGTTGATGTAATACGACACATTAAACCAATTGGAGAAGTTTCGGATCAAGGAAGAGAGATTTGGACCAAGAATCATCCAACTTCACCAAGTTCGGCCATTTTGGTCTTTCTTCATTCCGACTAGCTCCAAAGTTGACTAAACTTGAATCTCAAGCATATGTTGATGTAATACGACACATTAAACCAATTGGAGAAGTTTCGGATCAAGGAAGAGAGATTTGGACCAAGAATCATCCAACTTCACCAAGTTCGGCCATTTTGGTCTTTCTTCATTCCGACTAGCTCCAAAGTTGACTAAACTTGAATCTCAAGCATATGTTGATGTAATATGACACATTAAACCAATTGGAGAAGTTTCGGATCAAGGAAGAGAGATTTGGACCAAGAATCATCCAACTTAACCAAGTTCATCCATTTTGGTCTTTCTTCGCTTCGACTAGCTCCAAAGTTGACCAAACTCGAATCTCAAGCATAGGTTGATGTAATACGACACATTAAACCAATTGGAGAAGTTTCGGATCAAGGAAGAGAGATTTGGACTAAGAATCATCCAACTTCACCAAGTTCGTCCATTTTGGTCTTTCTTCGTTCCGACTAGCTCCAAAGTTGACCAAACTCGAATCCCAAGCATAGGTTGATGTAATATGACACATTAAACCATTGGGAGAAGTTTGGGACGAAGGAAGAGAGATTTGGTCCAAGAATTATCCAACTTAACCAAGTTCGTCCATTTTGGTCTTTCTTCGTTCCGACTAGCTCCAAAGTTGACCAAACTGGAATCGCAAGCATAGGTTGATGTAATATGACACATTAAACCAATTGGAGAAGTTTCGGATCAAGGAAAAGAGATTTGGACCAAGAATCATCCAACTTTACCAAGTTCGTCCATTTTGGTCTTTCTTCACTTCGACTAGCTCCAAAGTTGACCGAACTCCAATCTCAAGCATAGGTTGATGTAATACGACACATTAAACCAATTGGAGAAGTTTCGGATCAAGGAAGAGAGATTTGGACCAAGAATCATCCAACTTCACCAAGTTCGGCCATTTTGGTCTTTCTTCATTCCGACTAGCTCCAAAGTTGACTAAACTTGAATCTGAAGCATATGTTGATGTAATACGACACATTAAACCAATTGGAGAAGTTTCGGATCAAGGAAGAGAGATTTGGACCAAGAATCATCCAACTTCACCAAGTTCGGCCATTTTGGTCTTTCTTCATTCCGACTAGCTCCAAAGTTGACTAAACTTGAATCTCAAGCATATGTTGATGTAATATGACACATTAAACCAATTGGAGAAGTTTCGGATCAAGGAAGAGAGATTTGGACCAAGAATCATCCAACTTAACCAAGTTCATCCATTTTGGTCTTTCTTCGCTTCGACTAGCTCCAAAGTTGACCAAACTCGAATCTCAAGCATAGGTTGATGTAATACGACACATTAAACCAATTGGAGAAGTTTCGGATCAAGGAAGAGAGATTTGGACCAAGAATCATCCAACTTCACCAAGTTCGGCCATTTTGGTCTTTCTTCATTCCGACTAGCTCCAAAGTTGACTAAACTTGAATCTGAAGCATATGTTGATGTAATATGACACATTAAACCAATTGGAGAAGTTTCGGATCAAGGAAGAGAGATTTGGTCCAAGAATCATTCAACTTAACCAAGTTCATCCATTTTGGTCTTTCTTCGCTTCGACTAGCTCCAAAGTTGACCGAACTCCAATCTCAAGCATAGGTTGATGTAATACGACACATTAAACCAATTGGAGAAGTTTCGGATCAAGGAAGAGAGATTTGGACCAAGAATCATCCAACTTCACCAAGTTCGGCCATTTTGGTCTTTCTTCATTCCGACTAGCTCCAAAGTTGACTAAACTTGAATCTGAAGCATATGTTGATGTAATACGACACATTAAACCAATTGGAGAAGTTTCGGATCAAGGAAGAGAGATTTGGACCAAGAATCATCCAACTTCACCAAGTTCGGCCATTTTGGTCTTTCTTCATTCCGACTAGCTCCAAAGTTGACTAAACTTGAATCTGAAGCATATGTTGATGTAATATGACACATTAAACCAATTGGAGAAGTTTCGGATCAAGGAAGAGAGATTTGGACCAAGAATCATCCAACTTAACCAAGTTCATCCATTTTGGTCTTTCTTCGCTTCGACTAGCTCCAAAGTTGACCAAACTCGAATCTCAAGCATAGGTTGATGTAATACGACACATTAAACCAATTGGAGAAGTTTCGGATCAAGGAAGAGAGATTTGGACCAAGAATCATCCAACTTCACCAAGTTCGGCCATTTTGGTCTTTCTTCATTCCGACTAGCTCCAAAGTTGACTAAACTTGAATCTGAAGCATATGTTGATGTAATATGACACATTAAACCAATTGGAGAAGTTTCGTATCAAGGAAGAGAGATTTGGACCAAGAATCATCCAACTTAACCAAGTTCATCCATTTTGGTCTTTCTTCGCTTCGACTAGCTCCAAGTTGACCAAACTCGAATCTCAAGCATAGGTTGATGTAATACGACAGAATAAACCAATTGGAGAAGTTTCCGATCAAGGAAGAGAGATTTGGACTAAGAATTATCCAACTTCACCAAGTTCGTCCATATTGGTATTTCTTCGTTCCGACTAGCTCCAAAGTTGACCAAACTCGAATCCCAAGCTTAGGTTGATGTAATATGACATATTAAACCATTGGGAGAAGTTTGGGACGAAGGAAGAGAGATTTGGTCCAACAATTATCCAACTTAACCAAGGTCGTCCATTTTGGTCTTTCTTCGTTCCGACTAGCTCCAAAGTTGACCAAACTGGAATCGCAAGCACAGGTTGATGTAATATGACACATTAAACCAATTGGAGAAGTTTCGGATCAGGAAAAGAGATTTGGACCAAGACTCTTCCCACTTTACCAAGTTCGTCCATTTTGGTCTTTCTTCACTTCGACTAGCTCCAAAGTTGACCGAACTCCAATCTCAAGCATAGGTTGATGTAATACGACACATTAAACCAATTGGAGAAGTTTCGGATCAAGGAAGAGAGATTTGGACCAAGAATCATCCAACTTCACCAAGTTCGGCCATTTTGGTCTTTCTTCATTCCGACTAGCTCCAAAGTTGACTAAACTTGAATCTGAAGCATATGTTGATGTAATACGACACATTAAACCAATTGGAGAAGTTTCGGATCAAGGAAGAGAGATTTGGACCAAGAATCATCCAACTTCACCAAGTTCGGCCATTTTGGTCTTTCTTCATTCCGACTAGCTCCAAAGTTGACTAAACTTGAATCTGAAGCATATGTTGATGTAATATGACACATTAAACCAATTGGAGAAGTTTCGGATCAAGGAAGAGAGATTTGGACCAAGAATCATCCAACTTAACTAAGTTCATCCATTTTGGTCTTTCTTCGCTTCGACTAGCTCCAAAGTTGACCAAACTCGAATCTCAAGCATAGGTTGATGTAATACGACACATTAAACCAATTGGAGAAGTTTCGGATCAAGGAAGAGAGATTTGGACCAAGAATCATCCAACTTCACCAAGTTCGGCCATTTTGGTCTTTCTTCATTCCGACTAGCTCCAAAGTTGACTAAACTTGAATCTGAAGCATATGTTGATGTAATATGACACATTAAACCAATTGGAGAAGTTTCGGATCAAGGAAGAGAGATTTGGTCTAAGAAACATTCAACTTAACCAAGTTCATCTATTTTGGTCTTTCTTCGCTTCGACTAGCTCCAAAGTTGACCGAACTCCAATCTCAAGCATAGGTTGATGTAATACGACACATTAAACCAATTGGAGAAGTTTCGGATCAAGGAAGAGAGATTTGGACCAAGAATCATCCAACTTCACCAAGTTCGGCCATTTTGGTCTTTCTTCATTCCGACTAGCTCCAAAGTTGACTAAACTTGAATCTGAAGCATATGTTGATGTAATATGACACATTAAACCAATTGGAGAAGTTTCGGATCAAGGAAGAGAGATTTGGACCAAGAATCATCCAACTTAACCAAGTTCATCCATTTTGGTCTTTCTTCGCTTCGACTAGCTCCAAAGTTGACCAAACTCGAATCTCAAGCATAGGTTGATGTAATACGACACATTAAACCAATTGGAGAAGTTTCGGATCAAGGAAGAGAGATTTGGACCAAGAATCATCCAACTTCACCAAGTTCGGCCATTTTGGTCTTTCTTCATTCCGACTAGCTCCAAAGTTGACTAAACTTGAATCTGAAGCATATGTTGATGTAATACGACACATTAAACCAATTGGAGAAGTTTCGGATCAAGGAAGAGAGATTTGGACAAAGAATCATCCAACTTCACCAAGTTCGGCCATTTTGGTCTTTCTTCATTCCGACTAGCTCCAAAGTTGACTAAACTTGAATCTGAAGCATATGTTGATGTAATATGACACATTAAACCAATTGGAGAAGTTTCGGATCAAGGAAGAGAGATTTGGTCTAAGAATCATTCAACTTAACCAAGTTCATCCATTTTGGTCTTTCTTCGTTCCGACTAGCTCCAAAGTTGACGGAACATGAATCTCAAGCATAGGTTGATGTAATACGACACATTAAACCAATTGGAGAAGTTTCGGATCAAGGAAGAGAGATTTGGTCCAAGAATCATCCAACTTAACCAAGTCCGTCCATTTTGGTCTTTCGTCATTCCGACTAGCTCCAAAGTTGAGCAAACTGAAATCCCAAGCATATGTTGATGTAATATGACACATTAAACCAATTGGAGAAGTTTCGGATCAAGGAAGAGAGATTTTGACCAAGAATCATCCAACTTAACCAAGTCCGTCCATTTTGGTCTTTCTTCGTTCCGACTAGCTCCAAAGTTGACCAAACTCGAATCCCAAGCATAGGTTGATGTAATATGACACATTAAACCAATTGGAGAAGTTTTGGATGAAGGAAGAGAGATTTGGACCAAGAATCATCCAACTTAACCAAGTTCATCCATTTTGGTCTTTCTTCGTTCCGACTAGCTCCAAAGTTGACGGAACATGAATCTCAAGCATAGGTTGATGTAATACGACACATTAAACCAATTGGAGAAGTTTCGGATCAAGGAAGAGAGATTTGGTCCAAGAATCATCCAACTTAACCAAGTTCGTCCATTTTGGTCTTTCGTCATTCCGACTAGCTCCAAAGTTGAGCAAACTGAAATCCCAAGCATATGTTGATGTAATATGACACATTAAACCAATTGGAGAAGTTTCGGATCAAGGAAGAGAGATTTTGACCAAGAATCATCCAACTTAACCAAGTTCGTCCATTTTGGTCTTTCGTCGTTCCGACTACCTCCAAAGTTGACCAAACTCAAATCCCAAGCATAGGTTGATGTAATATGACACATTAAACCAATTGGAGAAGTTTGGGACGAAGGAAGAGAGATTTGGTCCAAAAAACATCCAACTTAACCAAGTTCGTCCATTTTGGTCTTTCTTCGTTTCGACTAGCTCCAAAGTTGAATAAACTTGAATCTCAAGCATATGTTGATGTAATATGACACATTAAACCAATTGGAGAAGTTTCGGATCAAGGAAGAGAGATTTGGACCAAGAATCATCCAACTTAACCAAGTTCGTCCATTTTGGTCTTTCTTCGCTACGACTAGCTCCAAAGTTGACCGAACTCGAATCTCAAGCATAGGTTGATGTAATACGACACATTAAACCAATTGGAGAAGTTTCGGATCAAGGAAGAGAGATTTGGACTAAGAATCATCCAACTTTACCAAGTTCGTCCATTTTGGTCTTTCTTCGCTTCGACTAGCTCCAAAGTTGACCGAACTCGAATCTCAAGCATAGGTTGATGTAATACGACACATTAAACCAATTGGAGAAGTTTCGGATCAAGGAAGAGAGATTTGGACCAAGAATCATCCAACTTCACCAAGTTCGGCCATTTTGGTCTTTCTTCATTCCGACTAGCTCCAAAGTTGACTAAACTTGAATCTGAAGCATATGTTGATGTAATATGACACATTAAACCAATTGGAGAAGTTTCGGATCAAGGAAGAGAGATTTGGACCAAGAATCATCCAACTTAACCAAGTTCATCCATTTTGGTCTTTCTTCGCTTCGACTAGCTCCAAAGTTGACCAAACTCGAATCTCAAGCATAGGTTGATGTAATACGACACATTAAACCAATTGGAGAAGTTTCGGATCAAGGAAGAGAGATTTGGACTAAGAATTATCCAACTTCACCAAGTTCGTCCATTTTGGTATTTCTTCGTTCCGACTAGCTCCAAAGTTGACCAAACTCGAATCCCAAGCTTAGGTTGATGTAATATGACATATTAAACCATTGGGAGAAGTTTGGGACGAAGGAAGAGAGATTTGGTCCAACAATTATCCAACTTAACCAAGGTCGTCCATTTTGGTCTTTTTTCGTTCCGACTAGCTCCAAAGTTGACCAAACTAGAATCTCAAGCACATGTTGATGTAATATGACACATTAAACCAATTGGAGAAGTTTCGGATCAAGGAAAAGAGATTTGGACCAAGAATCTTCCAACTTTACCAAGTTCGTCCATTTTGGTCTTTCTTCGCTTCGACTAGCTCCAAAGTTGACCGAACTCCAATCTCAAGCATAGGTTGATGTAATACGACACATTAAACCAATTGGAGAAGTTTCGGATCAAGGAAGAGAGATTTGGACCAAGAATCATCCAACTTCACCAAGTTCTGCCATTTTGGTCTTTCTTCATTCCGACTAGCTCCAAAGTTGACTAAACTTGAATCTGAAGCATATGTTGATGTAATATGACACATTAAACCAATTGGAGAAGTTTCGGATCAAGGAAGAGAGATTTGGACCAAGAATCATCCAACTTAACCAAGTTCATCCATTTTGGTCTTTCTTCGCTTCGACTAGCTCCAAAGTTGACCAAACTCGAATCTCAAGCATAGATTGATGTAATACGACACATTAAACCAATTGGAGAAGTTTCGGATCAAGGAAGAGAGATTTGGTCCAAGAATCATCCAACTTAACCAAGTCGTCCATTTTGGTCTTTCTTCATTCCGACTAGCTCCAAAGTTGAGCAAACTGAAATCCCAAGCATATGTTGATGTAATATGACACATTAAACCAATTGGAGAAGTTTCGGATCAAGGAAGAGAGATTTTGACCAAGAATCATCCAACTTAACCAAGTTCGTCCATTTTGGTCTTTCTTCGTTCCGACTAGCTCCAAAGTTGACCAAACTCGAATCCCAAGCATAGGTTGATGTAATATGACACATTAAACCAATTGGAGAAGTTTTGGATGAAGGAAGAGAGATTTGGACCAAGAATCATCCAACTTAACCAAGTTCATCCATTTTGGTCTTTCTTCGTTCCGACTAGCTCCAAAGTTGACGGAACATGAATCTCAAGCATAGGTTGATGTAATACGACACATTAAACCAATTGGAGAAGTTTCGGATCAAGGAAGAGAGATTTGGTCCAAGAATCATCCAACTTAACCAAGTTCGTCCATTTTGGTCTTTCGTCATTCCGACTAGCTCCAAAGTTGAGCAAACTGAAATCCCAAGCATATGTTGATGTAATATGACACATTAAACCAATTGGAGAAGTTTCGGATCAAGGAAGAGAGATTTTGACCAAGAATCATCCAACTTAACCAAGTTCGTCCATTTTGGTCTTTCGTCGTTCCGACTAGCTCCAAAGTTGACCAAACTCAAATCCCAAGCATAGGTTGATGTAATATGACACATTAAACCAATTGGAGAAGTTTGGGACGAAGGAAGAGAGATTTGGTCTAAAAAACATCCAACTTAACCAAGTTCGTCCATTTTGGTCTTTCTTCGTTTCGACTAGCTCCAAAGTTGAATAAACTTGAATCTCAAGCATATGTTGATGTAATATGACACATTAAATAAATTGGAGAAGTTTCGGATCAAGGAAGAGAGATTTGGACCAAGAATCATCCAACTTAACCAAGTTCGTCCATTTTGGTCTTTCTTCGCTACGACTAGCTCCAAAGTTGACCGAACTCGAATCTCAAGCATAGGTTGATGTAATACGACACATTAAACCAATTGGAGAAGTTTCGGATCAAGGAAGAGAGATTTGGACCAAGACTCTCCCACTTTACCAAGTTCGTCCATTTTGGTCTTTCTTCGCTTCGACTAGCTCCAAAGTTGACCGAACTCGAATCTCAAGCATAGGTTGATGTAATACGACACATTAAACCAATTGGAGAAGTTTCGGATCAAGGAAGAGAGATTTGGACCAAGAATCATCCAACTTCACCAAGTTCGGCCATTTTGGTCTTTCTTCATTCCGACTAGCTCCAAAGTTGACTAAACTTGAATCTGAAGCATATGTTGATGTAATATGACACATTAAACCAATTGGAGAAGTTTCGGATCAAGGAAGAGAGATTTGGACCAAGAATCATCCAACTTAACCAAGTTCATCCATTTTGGTCTTTCTTCGCTTCGACTAGCTCCAAAGTTGACCAAACTCGAATCTCAAGCATAGATTGATGTAATACGACACATTAAACCAATTGGAGAAGTTTCGGATCAAGGAAGAGAGATTTGGTCCAAGAATCATCCAACTTAACCAAGTTCGTCCATTTTGGTCTTTCGACATTCCGACTAGCTCCAAAGTTGAGCAAACTGAAATCCCAAGCATATGTTGATGTAATATGACACATTAAACCAATTGGAGAAGTTTCGGATCAAGGAAGAGAGATTTTGACCAAGAATCATCCAACTTAACCAAGTTCGTCCATTTTGGTCTTTCTTCGTTCCGACTAGCTCCAAAGTTGACCAAACTCGAATCCCAAGCATAGGTTGATGTAATATGACACATTAAACCAATTGGAGAAGTTTTGGATGAAGGAAGAGAGATTTGGACCAAGAATCATCCAACTTAACCAAGTTCATCTATTTTGGTCTTTCTTCGTTCCGACTAGCTCCAAAGTTGACGGAACATGAATCTCAAGCATAGGTTGATGTAATACGACACATTAAACCAATTGGAGAAGTTTCGGATCAAGGAAGAGAGATTTGGTCCAAGAATCATCCAACTTAACCAAGTCCGTCCATTTTGGTCTTTCGTCATTCCGACTACCCAAAGTTGAGCAAACTGAAATCCCAAGCATATGTTGATGTAATATGACACATTAAACCAATTGGAGAAGTTTCGGATCAAGGAAGAGAGATTTTGACCAAGAATCATCCAACTTAACCAAGTTCGTCCATTTTGGTCTTTCTTCGTTCCGACTAGCTCCAAAGTTGACCAAACTCAAATCCCAAGCATAGGTTGATGTAATATGACACATTAAACCAATTGGAGAAGTTTGGGACGAAGGAAGAGAGATTTGGTCTAAAAATCATCCAACTTAACCAAGTTCGTCCATTTTGGTCTTTCTTCGTTTCGACTAGCTCCAAAGTTGAATAAACTTGAATCTCAAGCATATGTTGATGTAATATGACACATTAAACCAATTGGAGAAGTTTCGGATCAAGGAAGAGAGATTTGGACCAAGAATCATCCAACTTAACCAAGTTCGTCCATTTTGGTCTTTCTTCGCTACGACTAGCTCCAAAGTTGACCGAACTCGAATCTCAAGCATAGGTTGATGTAATACGACACATTAAACCAATTGGAGAAGTTTCGGATCAAGGAAGAGAGATTTGGACCAAGAATCTTCCAACTTTACCAAGTTCGTCCATTTTGGTCTTTCTTCGCTTCGACTAGCTCCAAAGTTGACCGAACTCGAATCTCAAGCATAGGTTGATGTAATACGACACATTAAACCAATTGGAGAAGTTTCGGATCAAGGAAGAGAGATTTGGACCAAGAATCATCCAACTTCACCAAGTTCGGCCATTTTGGTCTTTCTTCATTCCGACTAGCTCCAAAGTTGACTAAACTTGAATCTGAAGCATATGTTGATGTAATATGACACATTAAACCAATTGGAGAAGTTTCGGATCAAGGAAGAGAGATTTGGACCAAGAATCATCCAACTTAACCAAGTTCATCCATTTTGGTCTTTCTTCGCTTCGACTAGCTCCAAAGTTGACCAAACTCGAATCTCAAGCATAGGTTGATGTAATACGACACATTAAACCAATTGGAGAAGTTTCGGATCAAGGAAGAGAGATTTGGACCAAGAATCATCCAACTTCACCAAGTTCGGCCATTTTGGTCTTTCTTCATTCCGACTAGCTCCAAAGTTGACTAAACTTGAATCTCAAGCATATGTTGATGTAATATGACACATTAAACCAATTGGAGAAGTTTCGGATCAAGGAAGAGAGATTTGGACCAAGAATCATCCAACTTAACCAAGTTCATCCATTTTGGTCTTTCTTCGCTTCGACTAGCTCCAAAGTTGACCAAACTCGAATCTCAAGCATAGGTTGATGTAATACGACACATTAAACCAATTGGAGAAGTTTCGGATCAAGGAAGAGAGATTTGGACTAAGAATCATCCAACTTCACCAAGTTCGTCCATTTTGGTCTTTCTTCGTTCCGACTAGCTCCAAAGTTGACCAAACTCGAATCCCAAGCATAGGTTGATGTAATATGACACATTAAACCATTGGAGAAGTTTGGGACGAAGGAAGAGAGATTTGGTCCAAGAATTATCCAACTTAACCAAGGTCGTCCATTTTGGTCTTTCTTCGTTCCGACTAGCTCCAAAGTTGACCAAACTAGAATCTCAAGCATAGGTTGATGTAATATGACACATTAAACCAATTGGAGAAGTTTCGGATCAAGGAAAGAGATTTGGACCAAGAATCATCCAACTTTACCAAGTTCGTCCATTTTGGTCTTTCTTCGCTTCGACTAGCTCCAAAGTTGACCGAACTCCAATCTCAAGCATAGGTTGATGTAATACGACACATTAAACCAATTGGAGAAGTTTCGGATCAAGGAAGAGAGATTTGGACCAAGAATCATCCAACTTCACCAAGTTCGGCCATTTTGGTCTTTCTTCATTCCGACTAGCTCCAAAGTTGACTAAACTTGAATCTGAAGCATATGTTGATGTAATAGGACACATTAAACCAATTGGAGAAGTTTCGGATCAAGGAAGAGAGATTTGGACCAAGAATCATCCAACTTAACCAAGTTCATCCATTTTGGTCTTTCTTCGCTTCGACTAGCTCCAAAGTTGACCAAACTCGAATCTCAAGCATAGATTGATGTAATACGACACATTAAACCAATTGGAGAAGTTTCGGATCAAGGAAGAGAGATTTGGACCAAGAATCATCCAACTTCACCAAGTTCGGCCATTTTGGTCTTTCTTCATTCCGACTAGCTCCAAAGTTGACTAAACTTGAATCTGAAGCATATGTTGATGTAATATGACACATTAAACCAATTGGAGAAGTTTCGGATCAAGGAAGAGAGATTTGGACCAAGAATCATCCAACTTAACCAAGTTCATCCATTTTGGTCTTTCTTCGCTTCGACTAGCTCCAAGTTGACCAAACTCGAATCTCAAGCATAGGTTGATGTAATACGACACAATAAACCAATTGGAGAAGTTTCCGATCAAGGAAGAGAGATTTGGACTAAGAATTATCCAACTTCACCAAGTTCGTCCATATTGGTCTTTCTTCGTTCCGACTAGCTCCAAAGTTGACCAAACTCGAATCCCAAGCTTAGGTTGATGTAATATGACATATTAAACCATTGGGAGAAGTTTGGGACGAAGGAAGAGAGATTTGGTCCAACAATTATCCAACTTAACCAAGGTCGTCCATTTTGGTCTTTCTTCGTTCCGACTAGCTCCAAAGTTGACCAAACTGGAATCGCAAGCATAGGTTGATGTAATATGACACATTAAACCAATTGGAGAAGTTTCGGATCAGGGAAAAGAGATTTGGACCAAGAATCTTCCCACTTTACCAAGTTCGTCCATTTTGGTCTTTCTTCGCTTCGACTAGCTCCAAAGTTGACCGAACTCCAATCTCAAGCATAGGTTGATGTAATACGACACATTAAACCAATTGGAGAAGTTTCGGATCAAGGAAGAGAGATTTGGACCAAGAATCATCCAACTTCACCAAGTTCGGCCATTTTGGTCTTTCTTCATTCCGACTAGCTCCAAAGTTGACTAAACTTGAATCTGAAGCATATGTTGATGTAATACGACACATTAAACCAATTGGAGAAGTTTCGGATCAAGGAAGAGAGATTTGGACCAAGAATCATCCAACTTCACCAAGTTCGGCCATTTTGGTCTTTCTTCATTCCGACTAGCTCCAAAGTTGACTAAACTTGAATCTGAAGCATATGTTGATGTAATATGACACATTAAACCAATTGGAGAAGTTTCGGATCAAGGAAGAGAGATTTGGACCAAGAATCATCCAACTTAACTAAGTTCATCCATTTTGGTCTTTCTTCGCTTCGACTAGCTCCAAAGTTGACCAAACTCGAATCTCAAGCATAGGTTGATGTAATACGACACATTAAACCAATTGGAGAAGTTTCGGATCAAGGAAGAGAGATTTGGACCAAGAATCATCCAACTTCACCAAGTTCGGCCATTTTGGTCTTTCTTCATTCCGACTAGCTCCAAAGTTGACTAAACTTGAATCTGAAGCATATGTTGATGTAATATGACACATTAAACCAATTGGAGAAGTTTCGGATCAAGGAAGAGAGATTTGGTCTAAGAAACATTCAACTTAACCAAGTTCATCCATTTTGGTCTTTCTTCGCTTCGACTAGCTCCAAAGTTGACCGAACTCCAATCTCAAGCATAGGTTGATGTAATACTACACATTAAACCAATTGGAGAAGTTTCGGATCAAGGAAGAGAGATTTGGACCAAGAATCATCCAACTTCACCAAGTTCGGCCATTTTGGTCTTTCTTCATTCCGACTAGCTCCAAAGTTGACTAAACTTGAATCTGAAGCATATGTTGATGTAATATGACACATTAAACCAATTGGAGAAGTTTCGGATCAAGGAAGAGAGATTTGGACCAAGAATCATCCAACTTAACCAAGTTCATCCATTTTGGTCTTTCTTCGCTTCGACTAGCTCCAAAGTTGACCAAACTCGAATCTCAAGCATAGGTTGATGTAATACGACACATTAAACCAATTGGAGAAGTTTCGGATCAAGGAAGAGAGATTTGGACCAAGAATCATCCAACTTCACCAAGTTTGGCCATTTTGGTCTTTCTTCATTCCGACTAGCTCCAAAGTTGACTAAACTTGAATCTGAAGCATATGTTGATGTAATACGACACATTAAACCAATTGGAGAAGTTTCGGATCAAGGAAGAGAGATTTGGACCAAGAATCATCCAACTTCACCAAGTTCGGCCATTTTGGTCTTTCTTCATTCCGACTAGCTCCAAAGTTGACTAAACTTGAATCTGAAGCATATGTTGATGTAATACGACACATTAAACCAATTGGAGAAGTTTCGGATCAAGGAAGAGAGATTTGGACCAAGAATCATCCAACTTCACCAAGTTCGGCCATTTTGGTCTTTCTTCATTCCGACTAGCTCCAAAGTTGACTAAACTTGAATCTCAAGCATATGTTGATGTAATATGACACATTAAACCAATTGGAGAAGTTTCGGATCAAGGAAGAGAGATTTGGTCTAAGAATCATCCAACTTAACCAAGTTCATCCATTTTGGTCTTTCTTCGTTCCGACTAGCTCCAAAGTTGACGGAACATGAATCTCAAGCATAGGTTGATGTAATACGACACATTAAACCAATTGGAGAAGTTTCGGATCAAGGAAGAGAGATTTGGTCCAAGAATCATCCAACTTAACCAAGTCCGTCCATTTTGGTCTTTCGTCATTCCGACTAGC
Organism: Bauhinia variegata; assembly: GCA_022379115.2. Taxonomy (NCBI): domain Eukaryota; kingdom Viridiplantae; phylum Streptophyta; class Magnoliopsida; order Fabales; family Fabaceae; genus Bauhinia; species Bauhinia variegata. Next base: position 35,724 of record JAKRYI020000200.1, on the reverse strand, counting down.
TCCAAAGTTGAGCAAACTGAAATCCCAAGCATATGTTGATGTAATATGACACATTAAACCAATTGGAGAAGTTTCGGATCAAGGAAGAGAGATTTTGACCAAGAATCATCCAACTTAACCAAGTTCGTCCATTTTGGTCTTTCGTCGTTCCGACTAGCTCCAAAGTTGACCAAACTCGAATCCCAAGCATAGGTTGATGTAATATGACACATTAAACCAATTGGAGAAGTTTGGGATGAAGGAAGAGAGATTTGGACCAAGAATCATCCAACTTAACCAAGTTCATCTATTTTGGTCTTTCTTCGTTCCGACTAGCTCCAAAGTTGACGGAACATGAATCTCAAGCATAGGTTGATGTAATACGACACATTAAACCAATTGGAGAAGTTTCGGATCAAGGAAGAGAGATTTGGTCCAAGAATCATCCAACTTAACCAAGTTCGTCCATTTTGGTCTTTCGTCATTCCGACTACCTCCAAAGTTGACCAAACTGAAATCCCAAGCATATGTTGATGTAATATGACACATTAAACCAATTGGAGAAGTTTCGGATCAAGGAAGAGAGATTTTGACCAAGAATCATCCAACTTAACCAAGTTCGTCCATTTTGGTCTTTCTTCGCTTCGACTAGCTCCAAAGTTGACCAAACTCGAATCTCAAGCATAGGTTGATGTAATACGACACATTAAACCAATTGGAGAAGTTTCGGATCAAGGAAGAGAGATTTGGTCCAAGAATCATCCAACTTAACCAAGTTCGTCCATTTTGGTCTTTCTTCATTCCGACTAGCTCCAAAGTTGACGGAACATGAATCTCAAGCATAGGTTGATGTAATACGACACATTAAACCAATTGGAGAAGTTTCGGATCAAGGAAGAGAGATTTGGTCCAAGAATCATCCAACTTCACCAAGTTCGGCCATTTTGGTCTTTCTTCATTCCGACTAGCTCCAAAGTTGACTAAACTTGAATCTGAAGCATATGTTGATGTAATATGACACATTAAACCAATTGGAGAAGTTTCGGATCAAGGAAGAGAGATTTGGTCTAAGAATCATCCAACTTAACCAAGTTCATCCATTTTGGTCTTTCTTCGTTCCGACTAGCTCCAAAGTTGACGGAACATCTCAAGCATAGGTTGATGTAATACGACACATTAAACCAATTGGAGAAGTTTCGGATCAAGGAAGAGAGATTTGGACCAAGAATCATCCAACTTAACCAAGTTCATCCATTTTGGTCTTTCTTCGCTTCGACTAGCTCCAAAGTTGACCAAACTCGAATCTCAAGCATAGGTTGATGTAATACGACACATTAAACCAATTGGAGAAGTTTCGGATCAAGGAAGAGAGATTTGGACTAAGAATCATCCAACTTCACCAAGTTCGTCCATTTTGGTCTTTCTTCGTTCTGACTAGCTCCAAAGTTGACCAAACTCGAATTCGAAGCTTAGGTTGATGTAATATGACACATTAAACCATTGGGAGAAGTTTGGGACGAAGGAAGAGAGATTTGGTCCAACAAAATTATCCAACTTAACCAAGGTCGTCCATTTTGGTCTTTCTTCGTTCCGACTAGCTCCAAAGTTGACCTAACTAGAATCTCAAGCATAGGTTGATGTAATATGACACATTAAACCAATGGAGAAGTTTCGGATCAAGGAAGAGAGATTTGGACCAAGAATCATCCAACTTCACCAAGTTCGTCCATTTTGGTCTTTCTTCGCTTCGACTAGCTCCAAAGTTGACCGAACTCGAATCTCAAGCATAGGTTGATGTAATACGACACATTAAACCAATTGGAGAAGTTTCGGATCAAGGAAGAGAGATTTGGACCAAGAATCATCCAACTTCACCAAGTTCGGCCATTTTGGTCTTTCTTCGTTCCGACTAGCTCCAAAGTTGACCAAACTGAAATCCCAAGCATATGTTGATGTAATATGACACATTAAACCAATTGGAGAAGTTTCGGATCAAGGAAGAGAGATTTTGACCAAGAATCATCCAACTTCACCAAGTTCGGCCATTTTGGTCTTTCGTCATTCCGACTAGCTCCAAAGTTGACCAAACTCAAATCCCAAGCATAGGTTGATGTAATATGACACATTAAACCATTGGAGAAGTTTGGGACGAAGGAAGAGAGATTTGGTCTAAGAATCATCCAACTTAACCAAGGTCGTCCATTTTGGTCTTTCTTCGTTCCGACTAGCTCCAAAGTTGACCAAACTAGAATCTCAAGCATAGGTTGATGTAATATGACACATTAAACCAATTGGAGAAGTTTCGGATCAAGGAAAAGAGATTTGGACCAAGAATCATCCAACTTTACCAAGTTCGTCCATTTTGGTCTTTCTTCGCTTCGACTAGCTCCAAAGTTGACCGAACTCGAATCTCAAGCATAGGTTGATGTAATACGACACATTAAACCAATTGGAGAAGTTTCGGATCAAGGAAGAGAGATTTGGACCAAGAATCATCCAACTTCACCAAGTTCGGCCATTTTGGTCTTTCGTCATTCCGACTAGCTCCAAAGTTGACCAAACTCAAATCCCAAGCTTAGGTTGATGTAATATGACACATTAAACCAATGGGAGAAGTTTGGGACGAAGGAAGAGAGATTTGGTCCAAGAATCATCCAACTTAACCAAGTTCGTCCATTTTGGTCTTTCGTCGTTCCGACTAGCTCCAAAGTTGACCAAACTTAAATCCCAAGCATATGTTGATGTAATATGACACATTAAACCAATGGAGAAGTTTCGGATCAAGGAAGAGAGATTTGGACCAAGAATCATCCAACTTAACCAAGTTCGTCCATTTTGGTCTTTCTTCGCTTCGACTAGCTCCAAAGTTGACCGAACTCGAATCTCAAGCATAGGTTGATGTAATACGACACATTAAACCAATTGGAGAAGTTTCGGATCAAAGAAGAGAGATTTGGACTAAGAATTATCCAACTTCACCAAGTTCGTCCATTTTGGTCTTTCTTCGTTCCGACTAGCTCCAAAGTTGACCAAACTCGAATCCCAAGCTTAGGTTGATGTAATATGACATATTAAACCATTGGGAGAAGTTTGGGACGAAGGAAGAGAGATTTGGTCCAAGAATTATCCAACTTAACCAAGGTCGTCCATTTTGGTCTTTCTTCGTTCCGACTAGCTCCAAAGTTGACCAAACTAGAATCTCAAGCATAGGTTGATGTAATATGACACATTAAACCAATTGGAGAAGTTTCGGATCAAGGAAAAGAGATTTGGACCAAGACTCTTCCAACTTTACCAAGTTCATCCATTTTGGTCTTTCTTCGCTTCGACTAGCTCCAAAGTTGACCGAACTCGAATCTCAAGCATAGGTTGATGTAATACGACACATTAAACCAATTGGAGAAGTTTAGGATCAAGGAAGAGAGATTTGGACCAAGAATCATCCAACTTCACCAAGTTCGGCCATTTTGGTCTTTCTTCGTTCCGACTAGCTCCAAAGTTGACCAAACTTAAATCCCAAGCATATGTTGATGTAATATGACACATTAAACCATTGGAGAAGTTTGGGACGAAGGAAGAGAGATTTGGTCCAAGAATCATCCAACTTAACCAAGTTCATCCATTTTGGTCTTTCTTCGTTCCGACTAGCTCCAAAGTTGACCAAACTCGAATCCCAAGCATAGGTTGATGTAATATGACACATTAAACCAATTGGAGAAGTTTGGGATGAAGGAAGAGAGATTTGGACCAAGAATCATCCAACTTCACCAAGTTCGGCCATTTTGGTCTTTCTTCATTCCGACTAGCTCCAAAGTTGACTAAACTTGAATCTGAAGCATATGTTGATGTAATATGACACATTAAACCAATTGGAGAAGTTTCGGATCAAGGAAGAGAGATTTGGACCAAGAATCATCCAACTTAACCAAGTTCATCCATTTTGGTCTTTCTTCGCTTCGACTAGCTCCAAAGTTGACCAAACTCGAATCTCAAGCATAGGTTGATGTAATACGACACATTAAACCAATTGGAGAAGTTTCGGATCAAAGAAGAGAGATTTGGACTAAGAATTATCCAACTTCACCAAGTTCGTCCATTTTGGTCTTTCTTCGTTCCGACTAGCTCCAAAGTTGACCAAACTCGAATCCCAAGCTTAGGTTGATGTAATATGACACATTAAACCATTGGGAGAAGTTTGGGACGAAGGAAGAGAGATTTGGTCCAAGAATCATCCAACTTAACCAAGGTCGTCCATTTTGGTCTTTCTTCATTCCGACTAGCTCCAAAGTTGACCAAACTAGAATCTCAAGCATAGGTTGATGTAATATGACACATTAAACCAATTGGAGAAGTTTCGGATCAAGGAAAAGAGATTTGGACCAAGAATCATCCAACTTTACCAAGTTCGTCCATTTTGGTCTTTCTTCGCTTCGACTAGCTCCAAAGTTGACCGAACTCGAATCTCAAGCATAGGTTGATGTAATACAACACATTAAACCAATTGGAGAAGTTTCGGATCAAGGAAGAGAGATTTGGACCAAGAATCATCCAACTTCACCAAGTTCGGCCATTTTGGTCTTTCGTCGTTCCGACTAGCTCCAAAGTTGACCAAACTTAAATCCCAAGCATATGTTGATGTAATATGACACATTAAACCAATGGAGAAGTTTCGGATCAAGGAAGAGAGATTTGGACCAAGAATCATCCAACTTAACCAAGTTCGTCCATTTTGGTCTTTCTTCGCTTCGACTAGCTCCAAAGTTGACCGAACTCGAATCTCAAGCATAGGTTGATGTAATACGACACATTAAACCAATTGGAGAAGTTTCGGATCAAGGAAGAGAGATTTGGACCAAGAATCATCCAACTTCACCAAGTTCGGCCATTTTGGTCTTTCTTCGTTCCGACTACCTCCAAAGTTGACCAAACTCAAATCCCAAGCATAGGTTGATGTAATATGACACATTAAACCATTGGAGAAGTTTGGGACGAAGGAAGAGAGATTTGGACCAAGAATCATCCAACTTTACCAAGTTCGTCCATTTTGGTCTTTCTTCGCTTCTACTAGCTCCAAAGTTGACCGAACTCGAATCTCAAGCATAGGTTGATGTAATACGACACATTAAACCAATTGGAGAAGTTTCGGATCAAGGAAGAGAGATTTGGACCAAGAATCATCCAACTTCACCAAGTTCGGCCATTTTGGTCTTTCGTCGTTCCGACTAGCTCCAAAGTTGACCAAACTCAAATCCCAAGCATATGTTGATGTAATATGACACATTAAACCAATTGGAGAAGTTTCGGATCAAGGAAGAGAGATTTTGACCAAGAATCATCCAACTTAACCAAGTTCGTCCATTTTGGTCTTTCTTCGCTTCGACTAGCTCCAAAGTTGACCGAACTCGAATCTCAAGCATAGGTTGATGTAATACGACACATTAAACCAATTGGAGAAGTTTCGGATCAAGGAAGAGAGATTTGGACCAAGAATCATCCAACTTCACCAAGTTCGGCCTTTTGGTCTTTCTTCGTTCCGACTAGCTCCAAAGTTGACCAAACTCAAATCCCAAGCATATGTTGATGTAATATGACACATTAAACCAATGGAGAAGTTTCGGATCAAGGAGAGAGATTTGGACCAAGAATCATCCAACTTAACCAAGTTCGTCCATTTTGGTCTTTCTTCGCTTCGACTAGCTCCAAAGTTGACTGAACTCGAATCTCAAGCATAGGTTGATGTAATACGACACATTAAACCAATTGAAGAAGTTTCGGATCAAAGAAGAGAGATTTGGACCAAGAATCATCCAACTTCACCAAGTTCGGCCATTTTGGTCTTTCTTCGTTCCGACTAGCTCCAAAGTTGACCAAACTCAAATCCCAAGCATATGTTGATGTAATATGACACATTAAACCAATTGGAGAAGTTTCGGATCAAGGAAGAGAGATTTTGACCAAGAATCATCCAACTTAACCAAGTTCGTCCATTTTGGTCTTTCTTCGCTTCGACTAGCTCCAAAGTTGACCGAACTCGAATCTCAAGCATAGGTTGATGTAATACGACACATTAAACCAATTGGAGAAGTTTCGGATCAAGGAAGAGAGATTTGGACCAAGAATCATCCAACTTCACCAAGTTCGGCCATTTTGGTCTTTCTTCACTTCGACTAGCTCCAAAGTTGACCGAACTCGAATCTCAAGCATAGGTTGATGTAATACGACACATTAAACCAATTGGAGAAGTTTCGGATCAAGGAAGAGAGATTTGGACCAAGAATCATCCAACTTAACCAAGTTCGTCCATTTTGGTCTTTCTTCGCTTCGACTAGCTCCAAAGTTGACCGAACTCGAATCTCAAGCATAGGTTGATGTAATACGACACATTAAACCAATTGGAGAAGTTTCGGATCAAGGAAGAGAGATTTGGACCAAGAATCATCCAACTTCACCAAGTTCGGCCATTTTGGTCTTTCGTCGTTCCGACTAGCTCCAAAGTTGACCAAACTCAAATCCCAAGCATATGTTGATGTAATATGACACATTAAACCAATTGGAGAAGTTTCGGATCAAGGAAGAGAGATTTTGACCAAGAATCATCCAACTTAACCAAGTTCGTCCATTTTGGTCTTTCTTCGCTTCGACTAGCTCCAAAGTTGACCGAACTCGAATCTCAAGCATAGGTTGATGTAATACGACACATTAAACCAGTTGGAGAAGTTTCGGATCAAGGAAGAGAGATTTGGACCAAGAATCATCCAACTTCACCAAGTTCGGCCATTTTGGTCTTTCTTCGTTCCGACTAGCTCCAAAGTTGACCAAACTCGAATCTCAAGCATAGGTTGATGTAATACGACACATTAAACCAATTGGAGAATTTTCGGATCAAGGAAGAGAGATTTGGTCCAAGAATCATCCAACTTAACCAAGTTCGGCCATTTTGGTCTTTCGTCGTTCCGACTACCTCCAAAGTTGACCAAACTCAAATCCCAAGCATAGGTTGATGTAATATGACACATTAAACCAATTGGAGAAGTTTGGGACGAAGGAAGAGAGATTTGGTCTAAGAATCATCCAACTTAACCAAGTTCGGCCATTTTGGTCTTTCTTCGCTTCGACTAGCTCCAAAGTTGACCAAACTCAAATCCCAAGCATATGTTGATGTAATATGACACATTAAACCAATGGAGAAGTTTCAGATCAAGGAAGAGAGATTTTGACCAAGAATCATCCAACTTAACCAAGTTCGTCCATTTTGGTCTTTCTTCGCTTCGACTAGCTCCAAAGTTGACTGAACTCGAATCTCAAGCATAGGTTGATGTAATATGACATATTAAACCATTGAGAGAAGTTTGGGATGAAGGAAGAGAGATTTGGTCCAAGAATCATCCAACTTAACCAAGGTCATGCATTTTGGTCTTTCTTCATTCCGACTAGCTCCAAAGTTGACTACACTTGAATCTCAAGCATATGTTGATGTAATACGACACATTAAACCAGTTGGAGAAGTTTCGGATCAAGGAAGAGAGATTTGGACCAAGAATCATCCAACTTCACCAAGTTCGGGCATTTTGGTCTTTCTTCGTTCTGACTAGCTCCAAAGTTGACCAAACTCTTATCCCAAGCATAGGTTGATGTAATATGACACATTAAACCAATTGGAGAAGTTTGGGACGAAGGAAGAGAGATTTGGTCTAAGAAACATCCAACTTAACCAAGTTCGTTTATTTTGGTCTTTCTTCGTTCCGACTAGCTCCAAAGTTGACGGAACTTGAATCTCAAGCATAGGTTGATGTAATACGACACATTAAACCAATTGGAGAAGTTTCGGATCAAGGAAGAGAGATTTGGACCAAGAATCATCCAACTTCACCAAGTTCGTCCATTTTGGTCTTTCTTCGCTTCGACTAGCTCCAAAGTTGACCGAACTCGAATCTCAAGCATAGGTTGATGTAATACGACACATTAAACCAATTGGAGAAGTTTCGGATCAAGGAAGAGAGATTTTGACCAAGAATCATCCAACTTAACCAAGTTCGTCCATTTTGGTCTTTCTTCGCTTCGACTAGCTCCAAAGTTGACCGAACTCGAATCTCAAGCATAGGTTGATGTAATATGACACATTAAACCATTGGGAGAAGTTTTGGACGAAGGAAGAGAGATTTGGACCAAGAATCATCCAACTTAACCAAGTTCATCCATTTTGGTCTTTCTTCGCTTCGACTAGCTCCAAAGTTGACCGAACTCGAATCTCAAGCATAGGTTGATGTAATACGACACATTAAACCAATTGGAGAAGTTTCGGATCAAGGAAGAGAGATTTGGACCAAGAATCATCCAACTTCACCAAGTTCGGTCATTTTGGTCTTTCTTCGTTCTGACTAGCTCCAAAGTTGACCAAACTCGAATCCCAAGCATAGGTTGATGTAATATGACACATTAAACCAATTGGAGAAGTTTGGGACGAAGGAAGAGAGATTTGGTCTAAGAATCATCCAACTTAACCAAGTTCGTCCATTTTGGTCTTTCTTCGTTCCGACTAGCTCCAAAGTTGACGGAACTTGAATCTCAAGCATAGGTTGATGTAATACGACACATTAAACCAATTGGAGAAGTTTCGGATCAAGGAAGAGAGATTTGGACCAAGAATCATCCAACTTCACCAAGTTCGTCCATTTTGGTCTTTCTTCGCTTCGACTAGCTCCAAAGTTGACCGAACTCGAATCTCAAGCATAGGTTGATGTAATACGACACATTAAACCAATTGGAGAAGTTTCGGATCAAGGAAGAGAGATTTGGACCAAGAATCATCCAACTTCACCAAGTTCAGCCATTTTGGTCTTTTTTCATTCCGACTAGCTCCAAAGTTGACCAAACTCGAATCCCAAGCATAGGTTGATGTAATATGACACATTAAACCAATTGGAGAAGTTTGGGACGAAGGAAGAGAGATTTGGTGTAAGAAACATCCAACTTAACCAAGTTCGTCCATTTTGGTCTTTCGTCGTTCCGACTAGCTCCAAAGTTGACCAAACTCAAATCCCAAGCATAGGTTGATGTAATATGACACATTAAACCCATTGGAGAAGTTTCGGATCAAGGAAAAGAGATTTGGACCAAGAATCATCCAACTTAACCAAGTTTGTCCATTTTGGTCTTTCGTCGTTCCGACTAGCTCCAAAGTTGACCAAACTTGAATCCCAACATAGGTTGATGTAATATGACACATTAAACCAATTGGGAAGTTTGGGACGAATGAAGAGAGATTTGGTATAAGAAACATCCAACTTAACCAAGTTCGTCCATTTTGGTCTTTCTTCACTTTGACTAGCTCAAAAGTTGACCGAACTGAATCTCAAGCATAGGTTGATGTAATACGACACATTAAACCATTGGAGAAGTTTCGGATCAAGGAAGAGAGATTTGGACCAAGAATCATCCAACTTCACCAAGTTCGGCCATTTTGGTCTTTCTTCGTTCTAACTAGCTCCAAAGTTGACCGAACTTGAATCTCAAGCATAGGTTGATGTAATACGACACATTAAACACATTGGAGAAGTTTCGGATCAAGGAAAAGAGATTTGGACCAAGAATCATCCAACTTAACCAAGTTCGTACATTTTGGTCTTTCTTCGTTCCGACTAGCTCCAAAGTTGACCCAACTCGAATCCCAAGCATAGGTTGATGTAATATGACACATTAAACCAATTGGAGAAGTTTGGGACGAAGGAAGAGAGATTTGGTCTAAGAAACATCCAACTTAACCAAGTTTGTCCATTTTGGTCTTTCTTCGTTCCGACTAGCTCCAAAGTTGACCAAACTTGAATCTCAAGCATAGGTTGATGTAATACGACACATTAAACCAATTGGAGAAGTTTCGGATGAAGGAAGAGAGATTTGGACCAAGAATCATCCAACTTAGCCAAGTTGTCCATTTTGGTCTTTCTTCATTCCGACTAGCTCCAAAGTTGACCAAACTCGAATCCCAAGCATAACTTGATTTAATATGACACATTAAATCATTGGGAGAAGTTTGGGACCAAGGAAGAGAGATTCGGTGGAGGAATCATCCAACTTAACTTGGTTCATCCATTTTGGTCTTTCTTCGTACTGACTAGCTCCAAAGATGACCGAACCCAAATGTCAAGCATAGACTGATGTAATATGACATATTAAATGATTGGGAGAAGTTTAGGACCAAGAAAGAGAGATTTGGTCCAAGAATCATCCAACTTAACCAAGTTTCTCCATTTTTGACTTTCTTCGTTCTGACTAGCTGCAAAGATGACCGAACCCAAATGTTAAGCATAGATTGATGTAATATCACACATTAAACCATTGGGAGAAGGTTGGGATGAAGGAAGAGAGATTTGGTGTAAGAATCATCCAACTTAACCAAGTTCATCAATTTTGGTTTTTCGTGGTTCCGACTAGCTCCAAAGGTAATCGAACCCAAATCCCAAGCATAGGTTGATGTAATACGACACATTAAACTAATTGGAGAAGTTTCGGATCAAGGAAGAGAGATTTTGACCAAGAATCATCCAACTTAACCAAGTTCGTCCATTTTGGTCTTTCTTCGCTTCGACTAGCTCCAAAGTTGACCGAACTCGAATCTCAAGCATAGGTTGATGTAATATGACACATTAAACCATTGGGAGAAGTTTGGGACGAAGGAAGAGAGATTTGGTCCAAGAATCATCCAACTTAACCAAGGTCATCCATTTTGGTCTTTCTTCGTTCCCACTAGCTCCAAAGTTGACTACACTTGAATCTCAAGCATATGTTGATGTAATATGACACATTAAAACAATTGGAGAAGTTTCGGATCAAGGAAGAGAGATTTGGTCCAAGAATCATCCAACTTAACCAAGTTCCTCCATTTTGGTCTTTCGTCGTTCCGACTAGCTCCAAAGTTGACCAAACTCGAATCCCAAGCATAGGTTGATGTAATATGACACATTAAACCAATTGGAGAAGTTTGGGATGAAGGAAGAGAGATTTGGTCTAAGAAACATCCAACTTAACCAAGGTCGTCCATTTTGGTCTTTCTTCGCTTCGACTAGCTCCAAAGTTGACTAAACTTGAATCTCAAGCATATGTTGATGTAATATGACACATTAAACCAATTGGAGAAGTTTCGGATCAAGGAAGAGAGATTTGGACCAAGAATCATCCAACTTAACCAAGTTCATCCATTTTGGTCTTTCTTCGTTCCGACTAGCTCCAAAATTGACCAAACTCGAATCCCAAGCTTAGGTTGATGTAATATGACACATTAAACCATTGGGAGAACTTTGGGACGAAGGAAGAGAGATTTGGTCCAAGAATCATCCAACTTAACCAAGGTCGTCCATTTTGGTCTTTCTTCGTTCCGACTAGCTCCAAAGTTGACCAAACTGGAATCTCAAGCATAGGTTGATGTAATACGACACATTAAACAAATTGGAGAAGTTTCGGATCAAGGAAAAGAGATTTGGACCAAGAATCTTTCAACTTTACCAAGTTCGTCCATTTTGGTCTTTCTTCGCTTCGACTAGCTCCAAAGTTGACCGAACTCGAATCTCAAGCATAGGTTGATGTAATACGACACATTAAACCAGTTGGAGAAGTTTCGGATCAAGGAAGAGAGATTTGGACCAAGAATCATCCAACTTCACCAAGTTCGGCCATTTTGGTCTTTCTTCATTCCGACTAGCTCCAAAGTTGACCAAACTCGAATCCCAAGCATAGGTTGATGTAATATGACAAATTAAACCAATTGGAGAAGTTTGGGACGAAGGAAGAGAGATTTGGTGTAAGAAACATCCAACTTAACCAAGTTCGTCCATTTTGGTCTTTCTTCGTTCCGACTAGCTCCAAAGTTGACCAAACTCGAATCCCAAGCTTAGGTTGATGTAATATGACACATTAAACCAATTGGAGAAGTTTGGGACGAAAGAAGAGAGATTTGGTCTAAGAAACATCCAACTTAACCAAGGTCGTCCATTTTGGTCTTTTTTCTTTCCAACTACCTCCATAGTTGACCAAACTTGAATCTCAAGCATAAGTTGATGTAATACGACACATTAAACCAATTGGAGAAGTTTGGGACGAAGGAAGAGAGATTTGGTCCAAGAATCATCCAACTTAATCAAGTTCGTCCATTTTGGTCTTTCTTCGTTCTGACTAGCTCCAAAGTTGACAAAACTTGAATCTCAAGCATAGGTTGATGTAATACGACACATTAAACCAATTGGAGAAGTTTCGTATCAAGGAAGAGAGATTTGGACCAAGAATCATCCAACTTAACCAAGTTGTCCATTTTGGTCTTACTTCATTCCGACTAGCTCCAAAGTTGACCAAACTCGAATTCCAAGCATAGGTTGATGTAATATGACACATTAAACCATTGGGAGAAGTTTGGGACAAAGGAAGAGAGATTTGGTCCAAGAATCATCCAACTTAACCAAGTTCGTCCATTTTGGTCTTTCTTCATTCTAACTAGTTGCAAAAATGACCGAACCCAAATGTTAAGCATAGATTGACGTAATATGACACATTAAACCATTGGGAGAAGATTGGGAGGAAGGAAGAGAGATTTGGTCCAAGAATCATCCATTTTGGTCTTTCTTCGTTCCGACTAGCTCCAAAGTTGACCGAACTTGAATCTGAAGCATAAGTTGATGTAATACGACACATTAAACCCATTGGAGAAGTTTCGGATCAAGGAAAAGAGATTTGGACCAAGAATCTTCCAACTTAACCAAGTTTGTCCATTTTGGTCTTTCGTCGTTCCGACTAGCTCCAAAGTTGACCAAACTTGAATCCCCAGCACAGGTTGATGTAATATGACACATTAAACCAATTGGAGAAGTTTGGGACGAAGGAAGAGAGATTTGGTCTAAGAAACATCCAACTTAACCAAGTTTGTCCATTTTGGTCTTTCTTCATTCCGACTAGCTCCAAAGTTGACCGAACTTGAATCTCAAGCATAGGTTGATGTAATACGACACATTAAACCAATTGGAGAAGTTTCGGATGAAGGAAAAGAGATTTGGACCAAGAATCTTCCAACTTAACCAAGTTCGTCCATTTTCGAGTTTCTTCGTTGTGACTAGCTGCAAAGATGACTGAACCCAAATGTTAAGCATACATTGATGTAATATAACACATTAAACCATTGGGAGATTGTTGGGATGAAGGAAGAGAGATTTGGTCCAAGAATCATCCAACTTAACCAAGTTTGTCCATTTTGGTCTTTCTTCGTTCCGACTAGCTCCAAAGTTGACCGAAATTGAATCTCAAGCATAGGTTGATGTAATACGACACATTAAACCAATTGGAGAAGTTTCGGATCAAGGAAGAGAGATTTGGACCAAGAATCATCCAACTTCACCAAGTTCGGCCATTTTGGTCTTTCTTCGTTCCGACTAGCTTCAAAGTTGACCAAACTCGAATCCCAAGCTTAGGTTGATGTAATATGACACATTAAACCATTGGGAGAAGTTTGGGATGAAGGAAGAGAGATTTGGTCCAAGAATCATCCAACTTAACCAAGTTCGTTCATTTTGGTCTTTCTTCGTTCCGACTAGCTCCAAAGTTGACCCAATTTGAATCTCAAGCATAGGTTGATGTAATACGACACATTAAACCAATTGGAGAAGTTTCGGATCAAGAAAGAGAGATTTGGACCAAGAATCTTCCAATTTAACCAAGTTCGTCCATTTTGGTCTTTCGTCGTTTTGACTAGCTCCAAAGTTGACCAAACTCGAATCCCAAGCATAGGTTGATGTAATATGACACATTAAACCATTGGGAGAAGTTTCGGACAAAGGAAGAGAGATTTGGTCAAAGAATCATCAAACTTAACCAAGGTTGTCCATTCTAGTGTTTCTTCGTTCCGACTAGCTCCAAAGATGACCGAACCCAAATGTCAAGCATAGATTGATGTAATATGACACATTAAACCATTGGGAGAAGTTTGGCACGAAGGAAGAGAGATTTGGTCCAAGAATCATCCAACTTAACCAAGTTCGTCCATTTTGGTCTTTCTTCGTTCCGACTAGCTCCAAAGTTAACCAAACTTGAATCTCAAGCATAGGTTGATGTAATACGACACATTAAACCAATTGGAGAAGTTTTAGATCAAGGAAGAGAGATTTGGACCAAGAATCATCCAACTTAACCAAGTTCGTCAATTTTGGTCTTTCGTCGTTCCGGCTAGCTCCAAAGGTGACCGAACCCAAATGTCAACTATAGATTGATGTAATACGACACATTAAACCAATTGGAGAAGTTTCGGATCAAGGAAGAGAGATTTAGACCAAGAATCATCCAACTTCACCAAGTTCGGCCATTTTGGTCTTTCTTCGTTCCGACTATCCCCAAAGTTGACCAAATTAGAATCCTAAGCATAGGTTGATGTAATATGACACATTAAACCATTAGGAGAAGTTTGACATGAAGGAAGAGAGATTTGGTCCAAGAATCATCCAACTAAACCAAGTTCGTCCATTTTGGTCTTTCTTCGTTCCGACTAGCTCCAAAGATGACCGAACCCAAATCCCAAGCATAGGTTGATGTAATACGACACATTAAACCAATTGGAGAAGTTTCGGATCAAGGAAGAGAGATTTCAACCACAAATCATCCAACTTCACCAAGTTCGGCCATTTTGGTCTTTCTTCATTCCGACTAGCTCCAAAGTTGACCAAACTTGAATCTCAAGCATAGGTTGATGTAATACGACACATTAAACTATGGGGAGAAGTTTGGTATGAAGGAAGAGAGATTTGGTCCAAGAATCATCCAACTTAACCAAGTTCGTCTATTTTGGTCTTTCTTCGTTCCGACTAGCTCCAAAGTTGACCAAACTTGAATCTCAAGCATAGGTTGATGTAATACGACACATTAAACTATGGGAGAAGTTTGGTATGAAGGAAGAGAGATTTGGTCCAAGAATCATCCAACTTAACCAAGTTCGTCTATTTTGGTCTTTCTTCTTTCCGACTAGCTCCAAAGTTGACCAAACTCGAATCCCAAGCATAGGTTAATGTAATATGAACCATTCGGAGAAGTTTGGGACGATGGAAGAGAGATTTGGTCCAAGAATCATCCAACTTAACCAAGTTCGTGCATTTTGGTCTTTCTTCGTTCCGACTAGCTGCAAAGATGACCGAACCCAAATGTTAAGCATACATTGATGTAATATAACACATTAAACCATTGGGAGAAGGTTGGGATGAAGGAAGAGAGATTTGGTCCAAGAATCATCCAACTTAACCAAGTTCGTCCATTTTGGTCTTTCTTCTTTCCGACTAGCTCCAAAGTTGATCAAACATGAATCTCAAGCGTAGGTTGATGTAATATGACACATTAAACCGTTTGGAGAAGTTTGGGATGAAGGAAGAGAGATTTGGTCCAAGAATCATCCAACTTAACAAAGTTCGTCCATTTTGGTCTTTCTTCGTTTCTCCAGCTTCAAAGTTAACCGAACTGGAATCTCAAGCATAGGTTGATGTAATATGACACATTAAACCAATTGGAGAAGTTTCGGATCAAGGAAGAGAGATTTGGAGCAAGAATCATCCAACTTAACCAAGTTGCCCATTTTGGTCTTTCTTCATTCTGACTTGCTCCAAAGTTGACCAAACTCGAATCCCAAGCATAGGTTGATGTAATATGACACATTAAACCAATTGGAGAAGTTTTGGATTAAGGAAGAGAGATTTGGTCCAAGAATCATCCAACTTAACCAAGTTCGTCCATTTTGGTCTTTTTTCGTTCCGACTAGCCCCAAAGTTGACCATACTTGAATCTCAAGCATAGGTTGATGTAATACGACACATTAAACGATTGGGAGAAGTTTAGGGCCAAGGAAGAGAGATTTGGTCCAAGAATCATCCAACTTAACCAAGTTCGTCCATTTTTGTCTTTCTTCGTTATGACTAGCTGCAAAGATGACCGAACCCAAATGTTAAGCATAGATTGATGTAATATAACACATTAAACCATTGGGAGAAGGTTGGGATGAAGGAAGAGAGATTTGGTCCAAGAATCATCCAACTTAACCAAGTTCGTCCATTTTGGTCTTTCTTCATTTCGACTAGCTTCAAAGTTGACCGAACTCGAATCTCAAGCATAGGTTGATGTAATAGGACACATTAAACCAATTGGAGAAGTTTTGGATAAAGGAAGAGAGATTTGGTCCAAGAATCATCCAACTTAACCAAGGTCGTCCATTTTGGTCTTTTTTCGTTCCGACTAGCCCCAAAGTTGACCATACTTGAATCTCAAGCATAGGTTGATGTAATACGACACATTAAACCACTTGGAGAAGTTTCAGATCAAGGAAAAGAAATTTGGACCAAGAATCTTCCAACTTAACCAAGTTCGTCCATTTTCGACTTTCTTCATTCTGACTAGCTGCAAAGATGACCGAACCCAAATGTTAAGCATACATTGATGTAATATAACACATTAAACCATTGGGAGAAGGTTGGGATGAAGGAAGAGAGATTTGGTCCAAGAATCATCCAACTTAACCAAGTTTGTCCATTTTGGTCTTTTTTCATTTCGACTAGCTTCAAAGTTGACCGACCTCGAATCTCAAGCATAGGTTGATGTAATATGACACATTAAACCAATTGGAGAAGTTTTGGATTAAGGAAGAGAGATTTGGTCCAAGAATCATCCAAGTTAACCACGGTCGTCCATTTTGGTCTTTTTTCGTTCCGACTAGCCCCAAAGTTGACCAAACTTGAATCTCTAGCATAGGTTGATGTAAAACGACACATTAAACCAATTAGAGAAGTTTCGGATCAAGGAAGAGAGATTTGGACCAAGAATCATCCAACTTCACCAAGTTCGGCCATTTTAATCTTTCTTCATTCCGAGTAGCTCCAAAGTTGACCAAACTCGAATGCTAAGCTTAGGTTGATGTAATATGACATATTAAACCATTGGGAGAAGTTTGGGATAAAGGAAGGTAGATTTGGTCCAAGAATCATCCAACTTAACCAAGTTCGTCCACCTTCGTCTTTCTTCGTTCTGACGAGCTCAAAAGTTGACCAAATTGAATCTCAAGTAGAGGTTGATGTAATACGACACATTAAACCAATTAGAAAAGTTTCGGATCAAGAAAGAGAGATTTGGACCAAGAATCTTCCAACTTAACCAAGTTCTTCCATTTTGGTCTTTCTTCGTTCCGACTAGCTCCAAAGTTGACCCGATTTGAATCTCAAGCATAGGTTGATGTAATACGACACATTAAACCAATTAGAGAAGTTACGGATCAAGAAAGAGAGATTTAGACCAAGAATCTTCCAACTTAACCAAGTTCTTCCATTTTGGTCTTTCTTCGTTCCGACTAGCTCCAAAGTTGACCCAATTTGAATCTCAAGCATAGGTTGATGTAATACGACACATTAAACCAATTAGAGAAGTTTCGGATCAAGAAAGAGAGATTTGGACCAAGAATCATCCAACTTAACCACGGTCGTCCATTTTGGTCTTTTTTCGTTTCGACTAGCCCCAAAGTTGACCAAACTCGAATCCCAAGCATAGGTTGATGTAATACGACACATTAAACTATGGGGAGAAGTTTGGTATGAAGGAAGAGAGATTTGGTCCAAGAATCATCCAACTTAACCAAGTTCGTCTATTTTGGTCTTTCTTCTTTCCGACTAGCTCCAAAGTTGATCAAACATGAATCTCAAGCGTAGGTTGATGTAATATGACACATTAAACCGTTCGGAGAAGTTTGGGATGAAGGAAGAGAGATTTCGACCACAAATCATCCAACTTCACCAAGTTCGTCCATTTTGGTCTTTCTTCATTCCGACTAGCTCCAAAGTTGACCAAACTCGAATCCCAAGCATAGGTTGATGTAATATGAACCATTCGGAGAAGTTTGGGACGAAGGAAGAGAGATCAGGTCCAAGAATCATCCAACTTAACTAAGTTCGTCCATTTTGGTCTTTCTTCGTTCCGACTAGCTGCAAAGATGACCGAACCCAAATGTTAAGCATACATTGATGTAATATAACACATTAAACCATTGGGAGAAGGTTGGGATGAAGGAAGAGAGATTTGGTCCAAGAATCATCCAACTTAACCAAGTTCGTCCATTTTGGTCTTTCTTCTTTCCGACTAGCTCCAAAGTTGACCCAATTTGAATCTCAAGCATAGGTTGATGTAATACGACATATTAAACCAATTGAGAAGTTTCGGATCAAGAAAGAGAGATTTGGACCAAGAATCATCCAACTTAACCAAGTCGTCCATTTTGGTCTTTCTTCGTTCCGACTAGCCCAAAGTTGACCAAACTCGAATCCCAAGCTTAGGTTGATGTAATATGACACATTAAACCATTGGGAGAAGTTTGGGACGAAGAAAGAGAGATTTGGTCCAAGAATCATCCAACTTAACCAAGTTCGTCCATTTTGGTCTTTCTTCGTTCCAACTAGCTCCAAAGATGACCAAATCCAAATGTCAAGCATAGGTTGATGTAATACGACACATTAAACCACTTGGAGAAGTTTCGGATCAAGAAAGAGAGATTTGGACCAAGAATCATCCAACTTAACCAAGTTCCTCCATTTTGGTCTTTCGATGTTCTGACTAGCTCCAAGTTGACCAAACTCGAATCCCAAGCATAGGATGATGTAATATGACACATTAAACCATTGGGAGAGGTTTGGGACGAAGGAAGAGAGATTTGGTCCAAGAATCATCCAACTTAACCAAGTTCGGCCATTTTGGTCTTTCTTCGTTCCGACTAGCTCCAAAGATGACCAAATCCAAATGTCAAGCTTAGGTTGATGTAATACGACACATTAAACCACTTGGAGAAGTTTCGGATCAAGGAAAAGAGATTTGGACCAAGAATCATCCAACTTAAACAAGTTCGTCCATTTTGGTCTTTCTTCGTTCCAACTAGCTCCAAAGTTGACCAAACTTGAATCTCAAGCATAGGTTGATGTAATATGACACATTAAACAATTGGAGAAGCTTCGGACCATGAAAGAGAGATTTGGACCAAGAATCTTCCAACTTAACCAAGTTCGTCCATTTTGGTCTTTCATCGTTCCGACTAGCTCCAAAGTTGACCAAACTTGAATCTCAAGCATAGGTTGATGTAATATGACACATTAAACATATTGGAGAAGTTACGGATCAAGAAAGAGAGATTTAGACAAAGAATCATCCAACTTAACCAAGTTCCTCCATTTTGGTCTTTCGATGTTCCTACTAGCTCCAAGGTTGACCAAACTCGAATCCTAAGCATAGGATGATGTAATATGACACATTAAACCATTGGGAGAAGTTTGGGACGAAGGAAGAGAGATTTGGTCCAAGAATCATCCAACTTAACCAAGTTTGTCTGTTTTGGTCTTTCTTTATTCTGACTAGCTCCAAAGTTGACCAAACTCGAATCCCAAGCAAAGGTTGATGTAATATGACACATTAAACCGTTGGGAGAAGTTTGGGATCAAGGAAGAGAGATTTGGTCCAAGAATCATCCAACTTAACCAAGTTCATCCATTTTGGTCTTTCTTTATTCTGACTAGCTCCAAAGTTGACCAAACTCAAATCCAATACAAAGGTTGATGTAATATGACACATTAAACCATTGCGAGAAGTTTGGGGCCAAGGAAGAGAGATTTGGTCAAAGAATCATCCAACTTTACCAAGTTCGTTCGTTTTGGTCTTTCTTCGTTCCGACTAGCTCCAAAGTTGACCGAACTCGAATCCCAAGCATAGGTTGATGTAATATGACACATTAAACAATTGGGAGAAGTTTGGGACGAAAGAAGAGAGATTTGGTCCAAGAATCATCCAACTTAACCAAGTTTGGCCATTTTGGTCTTTCTTCCTTCAGACTAGCTCCAAAGATGACCGAACCCAAATGTCAAGCATAGATTGATGTAATATGACACAATAAACCATTGGGAGAAGTTTGGGACGAGGAAGAGAGATTTGGTCCAAGAATCATCCAACTTAACCAAGTTCGTTCGTTTTGGTCTTTCTTCGTTCCGACAAGCTCCAAAGTTGACCAAACTCAAATCCAAGCAAAGGTTGATGTAATATGACACATTAAACCATTGGGAGAAGTTTGGGACCAAGGAAGAGAGATTTGGTCCAAGAATCATCCAACTTAACCAAGTTCGTCCATTTTGGTCTTTCTTCATTCTGACTAGCTCCAAAGTTGACCAAACTCGAATCCCAAGCAAAGGTTGATGTAATATGACACATTAAACCATTGGGAGAAGTTTGGGACGAAGGAAGAGAGATTTGGTCCAAGAATCATCCAACTTAACCAAGTTCGTCCGTTTTGGTCTTTCTTTATTCTGACTAGCTCCAAAGTTGACCAAACTCGAATCCCAAGCAAAGGTTGATGTAATATGACACATTAAACCCTTGGAGAAGTTTGGGATCAAGGAAGAGAGATTTGGTCCAAGAATCATCCAACTTAACCAAGTTCATCCGTTTTGGTCTTTCTTTATTCGACAAGCTCCAAAGTTGACCAAACTCAAATCCAAGCAAAGGTTGATGTAATATGACACATTAAACCATTGGAGAAGTTTGGGCCAAGGAAGAGAGATTTGGTCAAACAATCATCCAACTTTACCAAGTTCGTCCATTTTGGTCTTTCTTCGTTCCGACTAGCTCCAAAGTTGACCGAACTCGAATCCCAAGCTTAGGTTGATGTAATATGACACATTAAACCATTGGGAGAAGTTTGGGACAAAGGAAGAGAGATTTGGTCAAAGATCATCCAACTTAACCAAGTTCCTCCATTTTGGTCTTTCTTCGTTCCGACTAGCTCCAATGATGACCGAACCCAAATGTCAAGCATAGATTGATGTAATATGACACATTAAACCATTGGAGAAGTTTGGGCCAAGGAAGAGAGATTTGGTCAAAGAATCATCCAACTTAACCAAGTTCGTCCATTTTGGTCTTTCTTCGTTCCGACTAGCTCCAAAGTTGACCAAACTTGAATCCCAAGCTTAGGTTGATGTAATATGACACATTAAACCATTGGGAGAAGTTTGGGACAAAGGAAGAGAGATTTGGTTAAGAATCATCCAACTTAACCAAGTTCGTCCGTTTTGGTCTTTCTTCATTCCGACTAGCTCCAAAGTTGACCAAACCTAAATCTCAAGCAAAGGTTGATGTAATACGACACATTAAACCAATTGGAGAAGTTTCGGATCAAGAAGAGAGATTTAGACCAAGAATCATCCAACTTAACCAAGTTCGTCCATTTTGGTCTTTCTTCATTCCGACTAGCTCCAAAGATGACCGAACCCAAATGTCAAGCATAGATTGATGTAATATGACACATTAAACCATTGGGAGAAGTTTGGGACGAAGGAAGAGAGATTTGGTCCAAGAATCATCCAACTTAACCAAGTTCGTCCATTTTGGTCTTTCTTCATTCCGACTAGCTCCAAAGTTGACCAAACTCAAATCCCAAGCAAAGGTTGATGTAATATGACACATTAAACCATTGGGAGAAGTTTGGGACGAAGGAAGAGAGATTTGGTCCAAGAATCATCCAACTTAACCAAGTTCGTCCATTTTGGTCTTTCTTCATTCTGACTAGCTCCAAAGTTGACCAAACTCGAATCCAAGCAAAGGTTGATGTAATATGACACATTAAACCATTGGGAGAAGTTTGGACGAAGGAAGAGAGATTTGGTCCAAGAATCATCCAACTTAACCAAGTTCGGCCATTTTGGTCTTTCTTCATTCCGACTAGCTCCAAATTGAGCGAACCCAAATGTCAAGCATAGTTGATGTAAATGACACATTAAACCATTGGGAGAAGTTTGGGACAAGGAAGAGAGATTTGCCCAAGAATCATCCAACTTAACCAAGTTCGTCCATTTTGGTCTTTCTTCGTTTCGACTAGCTCCAAAGTTGACCAAACTTGAATCTCAAGCATAGGTTGATGTAATATGACACATTAAACCATTGGGAGAGGTTTGGGATGAAGGAAGAGAGATTTGGTCCAAGAATCATCCAACTTAACCAAGTTCGTCCATTTTGGTCTTTCTTTATTTTGACTAGCTCCAAAGTTGACCAAACTCGAATCCGAAGCAAAGGTTGATGTAATATGACACATTAAAACATTGGGAGAAGTTTGGGATCAAGGAAGAGAGATTTGGTCCAAGAATCATCCAACTTAACCAAGTTTGTCCGTTTTGGTCTTTCTTCGTTCCGACTAGCTCCAAAGTTAACGAAACTCGAATCCCAAGCATAGGTTGATGTAATATGACACATTAAACCATTGGGAGAAGTTTGGGACGAAGGAAGAGAGATTTGGTCAAAGAATCATCCAACTTAACCAAGTTCGTCCATTTTGGTCTTTCTTCATTCCGACTAGCTCCAAAGTTGACCGAACCCAAATGTCAAGCATAAATTGATGTAATATGACACATTAAACCATTGGAGAAGTTTGGGGCCAAGGAAGAGAGATTTGGTCCAAGAATCATCCAACTTAACCAAGTTCGTCCATTTTGGTCTTTCTTCGTTCTGACTAGCTCCAAAGTTGACGAAACTCGAATCCCAAGCATAGGTTGATGTAATATGACACATTAAACCATTGGGAGAAGTTTGGGACGAAGGAAGAGAGATTTGGTCCAAGAATCATCCAACTTAACCAAGTTCGTCCTTTTGGTCTTTCTTTATTTTGACTAGCTCCAAAGTTGACCAAACTCGAATCCGAGCAAAGGTTGATGTAATATGACACATTAAACCATTGGGAGAAGTTTGGGATCAAGGAAGAGAGATTTGGTCCAAGAATCATCCAACTTAACCAAGTTTGTCCGTTTTGGTCTTTCTTCGTTCCGACTAGCTCCAAAGTTAACGAAACTCGAATCCCAAGCATAGGTTGATGTAATATGACACATTAAACCATTGGGAGAAGTTTGGGACGAAGGAAGAGAGATTTGGTCAAGAATCATCCAACTTAACCAAGTTCGTCCATTTTGGTCTTTCTTCATTCCGACTAGCTCCAAAGTTGACCGAACCCAAATGTCAAGCATAAATTGATGTAATATGACACATTAAACCATTGGAGAAGTTTGGGCCAAGGAAGAGAGATTTGGTCAAAGAATCATCCAACTTAACCAAGTTCGTTCATTTTGGTCTTTCTTCGTTCCGACTAGCTCCAAAGTTGATGAAAGTCGAATCCCAAGCTTAGGTTGATGTAATATGACACATTAAACCATTGGGAGAAGTTTGGGACCAAGGAAGAGAGATTTGGTCCAAGAATCATCCAACTTAACCAAGTTCGTCCGTTTTGGTCTTTCTTCGTTCCGACTAGCTCCAAAGTTGACCAAACTCCAATCCCAAGCTTAGGTTGATGTAATATGACACATTAAACAATTGGGAGAAGTTTGGGACGAAGAAGAGAGATTTGGTCCAAGAATCATCCAACTTAACCAAGTTCGTCCATTTTGGTCTTTCTTCGTTCCGACTAGCTCCAAAGATGACCGAACCCAAATGTCAAGCATAGATTGATGTAATATGACACATTAAACCCTTGGGAGAAGTTTGGGACGAGGAAGAGAGATTTGGTCCAAGAATCATCCAACTTAACCAAGTTCGTTCGTTTTGGTCTTTCTTCGTTCCGACTAGCTCCAAAGTTGACCAAACTCAAATCCAAGCATAGGTTGATGTAATATGACACATTAAACCATTGGGAGAAGTTTGGGACCAAGGAAGAGAGATTTGGTCCAAGAATCATCCAACTTAACCAAGTTCGTCCATTTTGGTCTTTCTTCATTCTGACTAGCTCCAAAGTTGACCAAACTCGAATCCCAAGCATAGGTTGATGTAATATGACACATTAAACCATTGGGAGAAGTTTGGGACGAAGGAAGAGAGATTTGGTCCAAGAATCATCCAACTTAACCAAGTTCGTCCGTTTTGGTCTTTCTTTATTCTGACTAGCTCCAAAGTTGACCAAACTCGAATCCCAAGCATAGGTTGATGTAATATGACACATAAACCATTGGAGAAGTTTGGGATCAAGGAAGAGAGATTTGGTCCAAGAATCATCCAACTTAACCAAGTTCGTCCATTTTGGTCTTTCTTCGTTCCGACTAGCTCCAAAGTTGAACGAAACTCGAATCCCAAGCATAGGTTTATGTAATATGACACATTAAACCATTGGAGAAGTTTGGGACGAAGGAAGAGAGATTTGGTCAAAGAATCATCCAACTTAACCAAGTTCGTCCATTTTGGTCTTTCTTCATTCCGACTAGCTCCAAAGTTGACCGAACCCAAATGTCAAGCATAAATTGATGTAATATGACACATTAAACCATTGGGAAAAGTTTGGGGCCAAGGAAGAGAGATTTGGTCAAAGAATCATCCAACTTAACCAAGTTCGTCCATTTTGTCTTTCTTCGTTCCGACTAGCTCCAAAGTTAACGAAACTCGAATCCCAAGCTAGGTTTATGTAATATGACACATTAAACCATTGGGAGAAGTTTGGGATGAAGGAAGAGAGATTTGGTCCAAGAATCATCCAACTTAACCAAGTTCGTCCATTTTGGTCTTTCTTTATTCTGACTAGCTCCAAAGTTGACCAAACTCGAATCCCAAGCAAAGGTTGATGTAATATGACACATTAAACCATTGGGAGAAGTTTGGGATCAAGGAAGAGAGATTTGGTCCAAGAATCATCCAACTTAACCAAGTTCGTCCGTTTTGGTCTTTCTTCATTCCGACTAGCTCCAAAGTTGACCAAACTTGAATCTCAAGCATAGGTTGATGTAATACGACACATTAAACTAATTGGGGAAGTTTGGGATCAAGGAAGAGAGATTTGGACCAAGAATCATCCAACTTAACCAAGTTCTCCATTTTGGTCTTTCTCGTTCCGACTAGCTCCAAAGTTGACCAAACTCGAATCCCAAGCATAGATTGATGTAATATGACACATTAAACCATTGGGAGAAGTTTGGGACCAAGGAAGAGAGATTTGGTCCAAGAATCATCCAACTTAACCAAGTTCGTCCATTTTGGTCTTTCTTTATTCCGACTAGCTCCAAATATGACCGAACCCAAATGTCAAGCATAGATTGATGTAGAATGACACATTAAAACATTGGAAGAAGTTGGGGACGAAGGAAGAGAGATTTGTCCAAGAATCATCCAACTTAACCAAGTTTGTCCATTTTGGTCTTTCTTCGTTCCGACTAGCTCCAAAGTTGACCAAACTTGAATCTCAAGCATAGGTTGATGTAATATGACACATTAAACCAATGGGAGAAGTTTGGAATGAAGGAAGAGAGATTTGGTCCAAGAATCATCCAACTTAACCAAGTTCGTCCATTTTGGTCTTTCTTCATTCCGACTAGCTCCAAAGTTGACCAAACTCGAATCCCAAGCAAAGGTTGATGTAATATGACACATTAAACCATTGGGAGAAGTTTGGGACCAAGGAAGAGAGATTTGGTCCAAGAATCATCCAACTTAACCAAGTTCGTCCATTTTGGTCTTTCTTCATTCCGACTAGCTCCAAAGTTGACCGAACCCAAATGTCAAGCATAAATTGATGTAATATGACACATTAAACCATTGGGAGAAGTTTGGGACCAAGGAAGAGAGATTTGGTCCAAGAATCATCCAACTTAACCAAGTTCGTCCATTTTGGTCTTTTTTCATTCTGACTAGCTCCAAAGATGACCGAACCCAAATGTCAAGCATAGATTGATGTAATATGACACATTAAACCATTGGGAGAAGTTTGGACGAAGGAAGAAGATTTGGTCCAAGAATCATCCAACTTAACCAAGTTCGTCCATTTTGGTCTTTCTTCATTCCGACTAGCTCCAAAGATGACCGAACCCAAATGTCAAGCATAGGTTGATGTAATATGACACATTAAACCATTGGGAGAAGTTTGGACGAAGGAAGAGAGATTTGGTCCAAGAATCATCCAACTTAACCAAGTTCGTCCGTTTTGGTCTTTCTTCATTCCGACTAGCTCCAAAGATGACCGAACCCAAATGTCAAGCATAGATTGATGTAATATGACACATTAAACCATTGGGAGAAGTTTGGGACCAAGGAAGAGAGATTTGGTCCAAGAATCATCCAACTTAACCAAGTTCGTCCGTTTTGGTCTTTCTTTATTCCGACTAGCTCCAAAGTTGACCAAACTCGAATCCCAAGCATAGGTTGATGTAATATGACACATTAAACAATTGGGAGAAGTTTGGGACCAAGGAAGAGAGATTTGGTCCAAGAATCATCCAACTTAACCAAGTTCGTCCATTTTGGTCTTTCTTCGTTCCGACTAGCTCCAAAGTTGACCGAACCGAAATTCAAGCATAGATTGATGTAATATGACACATTAAACCATTGGGAGAAGTTTGGGACCAAGGAAGAGAGATTTGGTCCAAGAATCATCCAACTTAACCAAGTTATTCCGTTTTGGTCTTTCTTCGTTCCGACTAGCTCCAAAGTTGACCAAACTCGAATCCCAAGCATAGGTTGATGTAATATGACACATTAAACATTGGGAGAAGTTTTGGACCAAGGAAGAGAGATTTGGTCCATAATCATCCAACTTAACCAAGTTCGTCCGTTTTGGTCTTTCTTCATTCCGACTAGCTCCAAAGATGACCGAACCCAAATGTCAAGCATAGATTGATGTAATATGACACATTAAACCATTGGGGAAGTTTGGGACCAAGGAAGAGAGATTTGGTCCAAGAATCATCCAACTTAACCAAGTTCGTCCATTTTGGTCTTTCATCGTTCCGACTAGCTCCAAAGATGACCGAACCCAAATGTCAAGCATTATTGATGTAATATGACACATTAAACCATTGGGAGAAGTTTGGGACCAAGAAAGAGAGATTTGGTCCAAGAATCATCCAACTTAACCAAGTTGTCCATTTTGGTCTTTCTTCGATCTGACTAGCTCCAAAGTTGACCAAACTTGAATCTCAAGCATAGGTTGATGTAATATGACACATTAAACCATTGGGAGAAGTTTGGGACCAAGGAAGAGAGATTTGGTCCAAGAATCATCCAACTTAACCAAGTTCGTCCTTTTGGTCTTTCTTTTTCCGACTAGCTCCAAATATGACCGAACCCAATTGTCAAGCATAGATTGATGTAATATGACACATTAAACCATTGGGAGAAGTTTGGGACAAGGAAGAGAGATTTGGTCCAAGAATCATCCAACTTAACCAAGTTCGTCCTGTTTTGGTCTTTCTTCATTTCGACTAGCTCCAAAGATGACCGAACCTAAATGTCAAGCATAGATTGATGTAATATGACACATTAAACCATTGGGAGAAGTTTGGGACCAAGGAAGAGAGATTTGGTCCAAGAATCATCCAACTTAACCAAGTTCGTCTGTTTTGGTCTTTCTTCATTCCGACTAGCTCCAAAGTTGACCAAACTCGAATGCCAAGCATAGGTTGATGTAATATGACACATTAAACCATTGGGAGAAGTTTGGGACCAAGGAAGAGAGATTTGGTCCAAGAATCATCCAACTTAACCAAGTTCGTCCATTTTGGTCTTTCTTCGTTCCGACTAGCTCCAAATATGACCGAACCCAATTGTCAAGCATAGATTGATGTAATATGACACATTAAACCATTCGGAGAAGTTTGGGACCAGGAAGAGAGATTTGGTCCAAGAATCATCCAACTTAACCAAGTTCGTCCATTTTGGTCTTTCTTCGTTCCGACTAGCTCCAAATATAACCGAACCCAATTGTCAAGCATAGATTGATGTAATATGACACATTAAACCATTGGGAGAAGTTTGGGACCAAGGAAGAGAGATTTGGTCCAAGAATCATCCAACTTAACCAAGTTCGTCCATTTTGGTCTTTCTTCGTTCCGACTAGCTCCAAAGATGACCGAACCGAAATGTCAGCATAGATTGATGTAATATGACACATTAAACCATTGGAGAAGTTTGGGACCAAGGAAGAGAGATTTGGTCCAAGAATCATCCAACTTAACCAAGTTCTTCCGTTTTGGTCTTTCTTCGTTCCGACTAGCTCCAAAGTTGACCAAACTCGAATCCCAAGCAAAGGTTGATGTAATAACACATTAAACCATTGGGAGAAGTTTGGGACCAAGGAAGAGAGATTTGGTCCAAGAATCATCCAACTTAACCAAGTTCGTCCATTTTGGTCTTTCTTTTTTCCGACTAGCTCCAAAGATGACCGAACCCAAATGTCAAGCATAGATTCATGTAATATGACACATTAAACCATCGGGAGAAGTTTGGGACCAAGGAAGAGAGATTTGGTCCAAGAATCATCCAACTTAACCAAGTTCGTCCATTTTGGTCTTTCTTCGTTCCGACTAGCTCCAACCCGAAATTTCAAGCATAGATTGATGTAATATGACACATTAAACCATTGGGAGAAGTTTGGGACCAAGGAAGAGAGATTTGGTCCAAGAATCATCCAACTTAACCAAGTTCGTCCATTTTGGTCTTTCTTCATTCCGACTAGCTCCAAAGATGACCGAAACTCAAATGTCAAGCATAGGTTGATGTAATATGACACATTAAACCATTGGGAGAAGTTTGGACGAAGGAAGAGAGATTTGGTCCAAGAATCATCCAACTTAACCAAGTTCGTCCATTTTGGTCTTTCTTCATTCCGACTAGCTCCAAAGATGACCGAACCCAAATGTCAAGCATAGGTTGATGTAATATGACACATTAAACCATTGGGAGAAGTTTGGGACGAAGGAAGAGAGATTTGGTCCAAGAATCATCCAACTTAACCAAGTTCGTCCTTTTGGTCTTTCTTCATTCCAACTAGCTCCAAAGATGACCGAACCCAAATGTCAAGCATAGATTGATGTAATATGACACATTAAACCATCGGAGAAGTTTGGGACCAAGGAAGAGAGATTTGGTCAAAGAATCATCCAACTTAACCAAGTTCGTCCGTTTTGGTCTTTCTTTATTTCGACTAGCTCCAAAGTTGACCAAACTCGAATCCCAAGCTTAGGTTGATGTAATATGACACATTAAACCATTGGGAGAAGTTTGGGACCAAGGAAGAGAGATTTGGTCCAAGAATCATCCAACTTAACCAAGTTCGTCCATTTTGGTCTTTCATCGTTCCGACTAGCTCCAAAGATGACCGAACCGAAATGTTCAGCATAGATTCATGTAATATGACACATTAAACCATTGGAGAAGTTTGGGACCAAAGAAGAGAGATTTGATCCAACAATCATCCAACTTAACCAAGTTCTTCCGTTTTGGTCTTTCTTCGTTCCGACTAGCTCCAAAGTTGACCAAACTCGAATCCCAAGCAAAGGTTGATGTAATATGACACATTAAACCATTGGGAGAAGTTTGGGACCAAGGAAGAGAGATTTGGTCCAAGAATCATCCAACTTAACCAAGTTCGTCCTGTTTTGGTCTTTCTTTTTTCCGACTAGCTCCAAAGATGATCGAACCCAAATGTCAAGCATAGATTGATGTAATATGACACATTAAACCATTGAGAGAAGTTTGGGACCAAGGAAGAGAGATTTGGTCCAAGAATCATCCAACTTAACCAAGTTCGTCCATTTTGGTCTTTCTTCTTCGTTCCGACTAGCTCCAAATATGACCGAACCAATTGTCAAGCATAGATTGATGTAATATGACACATTAAACCATTGGGAGAAGTTTGGGACCAAGGAAGAGAGATTTGGTCCAAGAATCATCCAACTTAACCAAGTTCGTCCATTTTGGTCTTTCTTCATTCTGACTAGCTCCAAAGATGACCGAACCCAAATGTCAAGCATAGATTCATGTAATATGACACATTAAACCATTGGAGAAGTTTGGGACCAAGGAAGAGAGATTTGGTCCAAGAATCATCCAACTTAACCAAGTTCGTCCATTTTGGTCTTTCTTCGTTCCGACTAGCTCCAAAGATGACCGAACCCAATTGTCAAGCATAGATTGATGTAATATGACACATTAAACCATTGGGAGAAGTTTGGGACAAGGAAGAGAGATTTGGTCCAAGAATCATCCAACTTAACCAAGTTCGTCCATTTTGGTCTTTCTTCGTTCCGACTAGCTCCAAAGTTGACCAAACTCGAATCCCAAGCATAGGTTGATGTAATATGACACATTAAACCATTGGAGAAGTTTGGGACCAAGGAAGAGAGATTTGGTCCAAGAATCATCCAACTTAACCAAGTTCGTCCATTTTGGTCTTTCTTCGTCCGACTAGCTCCAAAGTTGACCAAACTCGAATCCAAGCATAGGTTGATGTAATATGACACATTAAACCATTGGAGAAGTTTGGGACCAAGGAAGAGAGATTTGGTCCAAGAATCATCCAACTTAACCAAGTTCGTCCATTTTGGTCTTTCTTCGTTCCGACTAGCTCCAAATATAACCGAACCCAATTGTCAAGCATAGATTGATGTAATATGACACATTAAACCATTGGGAGAAGTTTGGGACCAAGGAAGAGAGATTTGTCCAAGAATCATCCAACTTAACCAAGTTCGTCCATTTTGGTCTTTCTTCGTTCCGACTAGCTCCAAAGATGACCGAACCCAAATGTCAAGCATAGATTGATGTAATATGACACATTAAACCATTGGAGAAGTTTGGGACCAAGGAAGAGAGATTTGGTCCAAGAATCATCCAACTTAACCAAGTTCGTCCATTTTGGTCTTTCTCGTTCAACAGCTCCAAAGTTGACCGAACCCAAATGTCAAGCATAGGTTGATGTAATATGACACATTAAACCATTGGGAGAAGTTTGGGACAAGGAAGAGAGATTTGGTCCAAGAATCATCCAACTTAACCAAGTTCGTCCATTTTGGTCTTTCTTCGTTCCGACTAGCTCCAAAGATGACCGAACCCAAATGTCAAGCATAGGTTGATGTAATATGACACATTAAACCATTGGGAGAAGTTTGGGACAAGGAAGAGAGATTTGGTCCAAGAATCATCCAACTTAACCAAGTTCGTCCGTTTTGGTCTTTCTTCATTCGACTAGCTCCAAAGATGACCGAACCCAATGTCAAGCATAGATTGATGTAATATGACACATTAAACCATTGGGAGAAGTTTGGGACCAAGAAGAGAGATTTTGGTCCAAGAATCATCATCAACTTAACCAAGTTCGTCCATTTTGGTCTTTCTTCGTTTCGACTAGCTCCAAAGTTGACCAAACTCGAATCCCAAGCATAGGTTGATGTAATATGACACATTAAACCATTTGGGAGAAGTTTGGGACCAAGGAAGAGAGATTTGGTCCAAGAATCATCCAACTTAACCAAGTTCGTCCGTTTTGGTCTTTCTTTCGTTCCGACTAGCTCCAAAGTTGACCAAACCGAAATGTCAAGCATAGATTGATGTAATATGACACATTAAACCATTGGGAGAAGTTGGGGACCAAGAAGAGAGATTTGGTCCAAGAATCATCCAACTTAACCAAGTTCGTCCGTTTTGGTCTTTCTTCGTTCCGACTAGCTCCAAAGTTGACCAAACTCGAATCCCAAGCATAGGTTGATGTAATATGACACATTAAACAATTGGGAGAAGTTTGGGACCAAGGAAGAGAGATTTGGTCCAAGAATCATCCAACTTAACCAAGTTCGTCCATTTTGGTCTTTCTTCATTCCGACTAGCTCCAAAGATGACCGAAACCAAATGTCAAGCATAGATTGATGTAATATGACACATTAAACCATTGGGGAAGTTTGGGACCAAGGAAGAGAGATTTGGTCCAAGAATCATCCAACTTAACCAAGTTCGTCCATTTTGGTCTTTCTTCGTTCCGACTAGCTCCAAAGATGACCGAACCCAAAATGTCAAGCATAATTGATGTAATATGACACATTAAACCATCGGGAGAAGTTTGGGACCAAGGAAGAGAGATTTGGTCCAAGAATCATCCAACTTAACCAAGTTCGTCCATTTTGGTCTTTCTTCGTTCCGACTAGCTCCAAAGTTGACCAAACTCGATCTCAAGCATAGTTGATGTAATATGACACATTAAACCATTGGGAGAAGTTTGGGACCAAGGAAGAGAGATTTGGTCCAAGAATCATCCAACTTAACCAAGTTCGTCCATTTTTGGTCTTTCTTTTTTCCGACTAGCTCCAAAGATGACCGAACCCAATTGTCAAGCATAGATTGATGTAATATGACACATTAAACCATTGGGAGAAGTTTGGGACCAAGGAAGAGAGATTTGGTCCAAGAATCATCCAACTTAACCAAGTTCGTCCGTTTTGGTCTTTCTTCATGTTCCGACTAGCTCCAAAGATGACCGAACCCAAATGTCAAGCATAATTGATGTAATATGACACATTAAACCATTGGGAGAAGTTTGGGCCAAGAAAGAGAGATTTGGTCCAAGAATCATCCAACTTAACCAAGTTCGTCCATTTTGGTCTTTCTTCGTTCCGACTAGCTCCAAAGTTGACCAAACTCGAATCCCAAGCATAGGTTGATGTAATATGACACATTAAACCATTGGGAGAAGTTTGGGACCAAGGAAGAGAGATTTGGTCCAAGAATCATCCAACTTAACCAAGTTCGTCCATTTTGGTCTTTCTTTTTTCCGACTAGCTCCAAAGTTGACCAAACTCGAATGTCAGCATAGGTTGATGTAATATGACACATTAAACCATTGGGAGAAGTTTGGGACCAAGGAAGAGAGATTTGGTCCAAGAATCATCCAACTTAACCAAGTTCGTCCGTTTTGTCTTTCTTCGTTCCGACTAGCTCCAAAGATGACCGAACTAAAATGTCAAGCATAGATTGATGTAATATGACACATTAAACCATTGGGAGAAGTTTGGGACCAAGGAAGAGAGATTTGGTCCAAGAATCATCCAACTTAACCAAGTTCTCATCCATTTTGGTCTTTCTTCGTTCCGACTAGCTCCAAAGATGACCAAACCCCAATCCCAGCATAGATTGATGTAATATAGACACATTAAACCATTGGGAGAAGTTTGGGACCAAGGAAGAGAGATTTGGTCCAAGAATCATCCAACTTAACCAAGTTCGTCCATTTTGGTCTTTCTTTCTTTCGTTCGACTAGCTCCAAAGTTGACCAAACTCCAATCCCAAGCATAAGTTGATGTAATATGACACATTAAACCATTGGGAGAAGTTTGGGACCAAGGAAGAGAGATTTGGTCCAAGAATCATCCAACTTAACCAAGTTCGTCCATTTTGGTCTTTCTTCGTTCCGACTAGCTCCAAATTGACCGAAACTCAATTGTCAAGCATAGATTGATGTAATATGACACATTAAACCATTGGAGAAGTTTGGGACCAAGGAAAGAGATTTGGTCCAAGAATCATCCAACTTAACCAAGTTCGTCCGTTTTGGTCTTTCTTCATTCCGACTAGCTCCAAAGATGACCGAACCCAAATGTCAAGCATAGATTGATGTAATATGACACATTAAACCATTGGGAGAAGTTTGGGACCAAGGAAGAGAGATTTGGTCCAAGAATCATCCAACTTAACCAAGTTCGTCCATTTTGGTCTTTCTTCGTTCCGACTAGCTCCAAAGTTGACCGAACCGAAATGTTCAGCATAGATTGATGTAATATGACACATTAAACCATTGGGAGAAGTTTGGGACCAAGGAAGAGAGATTTGGTCCAAGAATCATCCAACTTAACCAAGTTCGTCCATTTTGGTCTTTCTTCGTTCCGACTAGCTCCAAGTTGACCGAACTCGAATCCCAAGCATAGGTTGATGTAATATGACACATTAAACCATTGGGAGAAGTTTGGGACCAAGGAAGAGAGATTTGGTCCAAGAATCATCCAACTTAACCAAGTTCGTCCATTTTGGTCTTTCTTCGTTCCGACTAGCTCCAAAGTTGACCGAACCGAATGTCAAGCATAGATTGATGTAATATGACACATTAAACCATTGGGAGAAGTTTGGGACCAAGGAAGAGAGATTTGGTCCAAGAATCATCCAACTTAACCAAGTTCGTCCATTTTGGTCTTTTTCATTCCGACTAGCTCCAAAGTTGACCAAACTCGAATCCAAGCATAGGTTGATGTAATATGACACATTAAACCATTGGGAGAAGTTTGGGACCAAGGAAGAGAGATTTGGTCCAAGAATCATCCAACTTAACCAAGTTCGTCCATTTTGGTCTTTCTTTTTTCCGACTAGCTCCAAAGTTGACCAAACTCGAATGCCAAGCATAGGTTGATGTAATATGACACATTAAACCATTGGGAGAAGTTTGGGACCAAGGAAGAGAGATTTGGTCCAAGAATCATCCAACTTAACCAAGTTCGTCCGTTTTGGTCTTTCTTCATTCCGACTAGCTCCAAAGATGACCGAACCCAAATGTCAAGCATAGATTGATGTAATATGACACATTAAACCATTGGGAGAAGTTTGGGACCAAGGAAGAGAGATTTGGTCCAAGAATCATCCAACTTAACCAAGTTCGTCCATTTTGGTCTTTCTTCGTTCCGACTAGCTCCAAAGATGACCGAACCCAAATGTCAAGCATAGATTGATGTAATATGACACATTAAACCATTGGGAGAAGTTTGGGACCAAGGAAGAGAGATTTGGTCCAAGAATCATCCAACTTAACCAAGTTCGTCCATTTTGGTCTTTCTTCGTTCCGACTAGCTCCAAAGATGACCGAAACCAAATGTCCAAGCATAATTGATGTAATATGACACATTAAACATCGGGAGAAGTTTGGGACCAAGGAAGAGAGATTTGGTCCAAGAATCATCCAACTTAACCAAGTTCGTCCATTTTGGTCTTTCTTCGTTCGACTAGCTCCAAAGTTGACCAAACTAATGTCAAGCATAGATTGATGTAATATGACACATTAAACCATTGGAGAGTTTTTGGGACCAAGGAAGAGAGATTTGGTCCAAGAATCATCCAACTTAACCAAGTTCGTCCATTTTGGTCTTCTTTTTTCCGACTAGCTCCAAAGTTGACCGAAACCCAATGGTCAAGCATAGATTGATGTAATATGACACATTAAACCATTGGGGAAGTTTGGGACCAAGGAAGAGAGATTTGGTCCAAGAATCATCCAACTTAACCAAGTTCGTCCGTTTTGGTCTTTCTTCGTTCCACTAGCTCCAAAGTTGACCGAAACTCGAATGTCAAGCATAATTGATGTAATATGACACATTAAACCATTGGGAGAAGTTTGGGACCAAGAAAGAGAGATTTGGTCCATGAATCATCCAACTTAACCAAGTTTGTCCATTTTGGTCTTTCTTCGTTCCGACTAGCTCCAAAGTTGACCAAACTCGAATCCAAGCATAGAGGTTGATGTAATATGACACATTAAACCATTGGAGAAGTTTGGGACCAAGGAAGAGAGATTTGGTCCAAGAATCATCCAACTTAACCCAGTTCGTCTGTTTTTGGCTTTCTTCGTTTCCGACTAGCTCCAAAGTGACCAAACTCGAATGCCAAGCATAGGTTGATGTAATATGACACATTAAACCATTGGGAGAAGTTTGGGACCAAGAAGAGAGATTTGGTCCAAGAATCATCCAACTTAAACCAAGTTCGTCCATTTTGGTCTTTCTTCTTCGTTCCGACTAGCTCCAATATGACCAACCCAATTGTCAAGCATAATTGATGTAAATATGACACATTAAAACATTGGGAAAGTTTGGGACCAAGGAAGAGAGATTTGGTAAAAGAATCATCCAACTTAACCAAGTTCGTCCATTTTGGTCTTTCTTCCGTTCCGACTAGCTC